>VXBT01005851.1:271608-310055 GCA_013400235.1 Oriolus oriolus | reverse complement strand
CGCGGGGGCGGGCCGGGCCGTGGGGGACAGGTCCGTGGGGCTTTGGGGGGCTGGTTTGGCGGGATTTGGGATCGCGGGGCCGCCCCGCTCCCGGCGCGACCGAATGAATGAGGCGGGGGAGGGGCGGCTTCCCCCGGCACTGCGCGGTCCCGTCCTGTGGGGACACTTCGCGGATGCTTCGGCGCCGGGGCGGCGGCGGCGGTTCGGTGCTCGTGGCACTTTTGTGCCTCACCGCAGACTCGCTGCGGGCAGACGGGTTTTGTTCGTGCCCATCACCCGCACCGGCCCCTTGGCTTCATCAGCGGAGGCTGTGCCGGGTGTAGAGCCAGGGAATCAGAGAATAGTTTGGGTTGGAAGAGACCTTAAAGATCATCCAGTTCCATCCTTTGCCATGGGCAGGGGCACCTTCCACTGTCCCAGGTTGCTCCAAAACCTGTCCAGCCTGGCCTTAGACGCTTCCAGGGATCCAGGGGCAGCCACAGCTTCTATGGGCAAGCCTGTGCCACGTCCTCACCTCCCTTACAGGGAAGAATTTCTTCTTAATATTTCATCTAAACCTACTTTCTTTCAGTTTAAAACCATTCCCCCTTGTCCTGTCCCTCCATCCCTTGTCCCAAGTCCCTCTCCAGCTCTCCTGGAGCCCCTTTAGGCCCTGGAAGGGGCTCTGAGGTCTCCCTGGATCCTTCTCTTCTCCAGGTGAACACCCCCAGCTCTCCCAGCCTGGCTCCAGAGCAGAGGGGCTCCAGCCCTTGGAGCATCTCTGTGGCTTCCTCTGGACTCTCTCCAGCAGCTCCACGTCCTTCTGCTGTTGGATCCCAGATCTGGAGGCAGCTCTGCAGGTGGGACCTCACCTGAGCGGGGCAGAGGGACAGAATCCCCCTCTCCCCTGCTGCCCTCTCTGCCCAGGATACATTTGGCTTTCTGGACCAGCCTTCTTTACCCACTCTGGGAGTGTCACACTGTTCAGCAGCTGTGTAATCTCCCTTTTTTTTGTTTATTTTTGGTGGCTGAGGTCAGGTTTACCAGCAGGTCCCTTGTGGCTGACGTCTCCTCTTGGCGAGCTCTGTGAGGGGCTCGGCGTCATCCCCGCCCCTGCGTGTGTGTCAAGGTTATTTCAGCCGAGCTTGGCCAGCAGCTGCCTGCCAGAGAGAACAGCTCCAGCCTGGACACCCTGGCACATCCTCTCTGCCAGGGGACGGCCGGGACGCAGCGTCCCAGCTTGGGGGGCTCTTGGAACCAGAGGAATTGCCAGCAAGGAATGTGTGATGGATTTGGGCTGTCCAGCTCTCCAGGCAGCAGTCACTGGGGTTGAGCTGAGAGTATCCCTTAGCTGTAGCAGCTTCAGTGCTCCCAAATGCAGGGATCTGATGGAGTTTCCACGTGGCAGCACTTGGGCACCAGAGAGTGAGGCTTTCCCATGGGCAGAGTGGCTTGTGCTTCATCTTCTGGATGCCCAAGGAAGGTGCTGTCTTTCTCCTCAAGCTCTTGATACAGTTTGGGAACATTAGAGGAGCTTCCCAATGCATAAGCAAATCGCCAGGTCTGAAGCAGAAACTGTGGGGTTTGGAGCCAAATGGGAGTTGAGAACTTGAAACTCAGTGCATTGGTGTGGACCATATTCCTGAGGACGTGGTTGGGAATCTGCAAATTCCTGTGCCTCGCAGAGTCCCTTAATTTTCTTCGAAAGAAGAAAGTTCTGGGTTCTTTGGTTCATCTCTGTGGAGGGGCATCCCGTGGCATCCCAGCAGCTGTACAGCCCCAGAATTCCTGTGGGAACTCTGGGGTTTGGTTTGACCTGTCTCTCCTCCCTCTCTCCCATTTTCTTTGAAGCTTGCAGTGGGACTTTCCAGACCAAGCCCATGACTTTCCTATCTTTCTTATCACTGTGACATTCTATTAATAACTAATTTACAAGAACTTCTGATTTCCATAATCACTTTTGACTTTTACGTGAGCAACAGGTGTTGCTGCTTATATAACACCTTGGAAATCTCACAGAGGATCAGCAGCTGGCAGTTCACTCACTAAATGGCATTTTATGAATGTTTCTTTTTTTTTTTTCTTTATTCCCTCTTTTCCCTCTCCCCGTGCTTTAATCTTCTTACAAACCCCCGAAATTTCCTGCTCTCCCAGGCAGATTATTGGTGTACATTGGAGCACGTGTTTGCTTTCTACTGATCCTTTGCACTGCCACTAATTAGTTTAAACTCTGTCCTTCAGCCATGACCCGAGGCTGGCTGGTTCTGGGACTTGGAGGAGCTGCTTGTGCACCTTCAGAGCCCTTTCCCTGCCTATCCCAAACTTCCAGGCATTTCAAAATCAAGCAGGAGGGAACAGTGATATCCCAGCTGCTGCTGCTGCTCTCACACGCACGGGTTTTTTTTTCTTTTTTTTTTTTTTTTTTCCCTAAGGGGTGGGACAACTCCTACTCTCTGCCAGGTTGTGATTGGCTTTCCAAAGAGGCAGTGTCCTATAAATTGCCTTCTCTGCTCTGCTTCTACCTTATCACCAGCTGAGGGACAGGTGAGTACAGGAGAGGGAAAATTGCAGCTGCAATTCCATTGCCTAATCCTTGAAATTAGTGTTGGTTACTGATTTCAGTTAGTGGGGTGGGGGAAATAACTTTGATGTTTCAGGGTAAAACTTCCTCATTTTGCTGACACTTTCTAATATCAGTTTGAGTTGATAAATGAAACCAGGGACTGAGAAACTATTCAGAAGGGGATATGGGAGGGGGGTTTGAAAATATATCATGGAATGGTTTGGGTTGGAAGGGACCTTGAAGCTCATCCTGTTTCATGAGCAAGGACACCTTCCACTATAAATTATATATATGTGTACATATATAATTTTTTTCTCTTCAGTTCTCAACAGAACAGAAGTATTCCTCATTGGGATAGTGAAAAGGGAAGCCTATAAAAATTTAAGTTACTTTACATCAGTGAAATGAATATTTTTTGTGTGTTCAGAGCTGTTAATAACTCCTGGAAGTTATTTAAGATGGGAAACTTGGATCTAGCAGAATGGGCTTTTCTGTCTGAGTTGCTTTTGCAAGTTAATCACTATGTTGGGGCTGACTTCAGCTATTTGGGGAAGTGTTTTGCAGGCATAATATTAACTTCTTTATGTATCTGTGCATTTATGGCAACTTTAAAATTTAGTAGCCAGTCACACTTGGTTTTTTCCCCCTTTGTATGTGAAATAGAAATAAATGTCATTAGGGGAGGATTTTGCAGCAGCTCTGCCGTGTGGCTGTTTCAGTGCCTGGTATAAAATGCATTTACTGTTCTGAGTCAGACCTGTGGGTAAATTCTCAGCTTAAGCCTTTGTGGTTTCACTGCATTTGGAAAAACCGGTCCAGTCATTAGGAAACCAATTTTAGTCACAGCCAACTTTTGTTTGTACTTTGCAGAGCCTGAAATGCCTTTTCAGGTACTTGGGAGTGGAAATTTTTTTGTGCAGAGCAGTCTCTCTCAGTGCTGGAACATTTTCTTTTTCCCTGCTGAAATAGGAAGGGTTATCATGAGAGCTGGTGCCTGGGTCTGTGTCCAGATGGAATTTGAATATTTCCAGGGATGGACACTCCAATCCCCCCTCTGGGCATCTCAGATTGAGTATTTTGATCAATTTAAATGTATTTTTTTAATAATGCATTTTATGGGGCTGTCTTATTGGACAATAGGTAGTTTAGCAAATCTTCTGTATTTAAATAGGAAAACTCCCTCAAGTACCAGCAAATTCTCAGCCAGGGGAGCTGAGAAGTGAAAGGAACACCCACATTAATCACTTGTTTGCTTTTCTCTGCAACTGGAATTCATCTGCAGCAAGAAACTGCTGCAATTTCATGTGGTGGATTTCCTTCTACCTGACTCCTTTTTAGAATATATGCCCCAAGAAAGGATTTGACAGGGTAATCTCATTAGGCAAGTTTGAAATATGCTTTCATCTGGGAATTTACATATTCTAGATCCTTGGGAAAGAGTTAAAAATTGTTCAGAGGGGATAAGAAAAAAATTAATGATTCTGCCTTGAGAATTATAATTGAGAGAAGTAAATTTGCACCACAGACACGACCAGCTGTGGCTGCAGGCGTGATTTATTTGGGGTACTTTGCATTTCCTTCCCCAGTATGAAAGATTTGGGGAGAAAGAGTCCTAACCTGAACACAGCACAGAGTAACTTACAATTATGTGAAATAATTAGGACATTTTCCTGAGGCCTGGCTGAAGCCTGCCACTCCTCTGTTTGCTTTCTGGGTACTGCCCATCCTGGAGTGTTCAGCTGGAGTAAATCTCCCTTTTTTCCAAGAGATTTCCTGCTGCCCCTGTTGGCTCAGCTGCTCTTGCTGATGAAATCCTGAGGAGTTTTGCTTATTCACAGCAGCCTGCAAAACTTTCACTCCAAACTTGGCATCACAGCAGCTGTGTTTTACTCTGTATTTATGCTTAGAATCACAGCTTTGAGTGATTTTTTAAAAAAGGTTTAAACTCGAGCTTTACAGTGTTCTCCCTGTCCATTTTCCTGGGCTGTGGATATTTTCCTGAGCTCACTCCAGGGAATACATTACCTCTGCTCATGTTACATCCCAGGCTGCTTTCAGCCCTTGCTTAGCACAGTCCCCCAGCTCTTGGATGGCATCAAATTCCCCTGGATCTCTGGAGATGGGGGATTTGTGGGGGAGCGTTTAAAAGCCATTTAATGGGGTTGAATCACTCGTGACTCATCTCTCTCTCCTCGCAGCACATCTGAAGGGGGAAGATGCCGATCCTCAGGAACCTGGGCAGAGCTGCCAGGCAGCTGCTGCAGAGCTCTGGCTGTGGCTGTGGCGTTTCCCTCGTGCCCGTCCGGGGCATCGGGGTGTCCCCACGCCAGGTGGCCTCCGACGCCGGCTTCCACTCGGTGACATTCTCCGAGTCGGATCATCCCCGGGTGCTAATCACAGGTCAGCATTCCTGGCACAACTGGGTTCCTGCTGCCCAGCTGAGCCCCCCACTGCTCTCCTCCCTCCCCAGTTCTGGAAGCAAAAATGCCCAAAATATCCTGGAATTGGGATGATCTTTCCCATCGGGCAGTAAGATCAGAGTCCCGTGTGAACTTTCCTATTTTAATTCCAGAGCTCTTCTAAAACCAGTTCCTTGAGGAAAAAAAAATGTAGAACCTTTTTGACTCTCAGAGAAAATCATACTAATTCCTGATGTGATACAGATAATAATAGAATTCTGTATTTTGACCCCCCTTTTCCTCTGATTTTTGTCTCTTAGGTGGTCTTGGCCAGCTCGGGGTGGGACTTGCAAAGCTGCTGAGGTAGGTCACCATTCCCTGGCCTTCTGTGAGTGAGGAATTCCAGCTTTAGCCATCGCTGATGGGAGCAATAGTTGTTTGGAAAGTTGTTTATAAAATAAATCCTATTTTTCAAATGCTATTTTTGCCTCTTAGCTTTGTAAATTGCTTTAATGGTTGGACTTGATGATCTTAAAGGTCTTTTCTATGATTCTTAATGATTCTATAATTAAATTTTCACCATCATTTTATTTGTCCCTCCTGTGCTTGCTGTGGGTCCCTGATGTTCTTCCTGCGTGTTCCTTGGTCACAATTCCCAAAATAGCAGGATTTTGTCTAAGGGACTGTCTGCTGAGTTGTTTGCTTCCAGTTAAATGGGAGTATTCAGAGTCTGAACCCTCAGAGTTTTCCTTCTTTTTCCTTCTCCTCTTCCCCCACCTCAAGCACAGTTACCTCCTTTTTTTATGATATCTTTTCAAGAAGCATGAAAGGCTCCAAGAGCTCTCCCTGATCCGTGTCCTTGTCCATATCCAGCTCAGCTCCAGGGTACCATTTGTTCACACTCTTTGCTGCAGGGGGTTTGGACCAAGACCAAAAGTGAGCAGACTCACTGCACTCAACGCTGTTGCAGTTTGAATATTTTCTACCATCTCAATGATGTATTTTAAAGTTATCCAAATAATGAGAGGCTGGAATGTGCTCCAGTGCCCCCAGACTTTTTCTCCCCAACAGCCTTGTGCTGATTAGCACAAGGTCGCAATTTCTCTCTTTTTGAGAAGAATTTGCTTCGTTGATATAAAAGTAGCTGCAGTTACAATGAGCCCAGTGGCTTTTTGTTGTCTGCAGGGGAGTAAATTATCCCTGGGTAAAATTTTCAGTAAGCCAAGGGTAGGAAAGTCTCTTTTCCCAACATATTTTCACTTTGTAAAAAATTTCTCTATCCTTATGCAGACCTTGACTGCTGCTAGAAGTATTTTATCATTTTTTAAGATGCTGTGTTGACGTTTAAAGGATTGCTGGGGGGTTTTTTGTTTAGTGCAATAACTGATTTTATTGTGGAAAATATTGTTCCTCCGCTATTGCTCCTGTGAAACAAAATAGCAACTGATGGATTATCTCAAAAAGCTGTGGACTCACTGTTCCATGTGGGTATTTTTACACAGGAAACGCTTTGGAAAGAACAGTGTGATCTTGTCTGACATTAGAAAGCCTGCAGATAATGTTTTTTATAGTGGTAAGTGACTGGGGAAGCACATGGAAAAAAAAAAATCTTGACTTTACCTCTGATGTTCATAAACTAATTATCAAAGTGATAAGTGGATTACACTGACAAGCTGCAGTTCAAACCTCGTGCATAATGCCTCCCTGCTTTGAGATCTTGCCAAGATGTTGGTTTCTTCTATTATTCCCTTTTCCTAAATATTTCTCTTTGCATTTTTTCACTGCTGCTCCGCCACTTTGCTGACCCGAATAACTACCTGAGGCACATTGTGCTCCTGCTGTAAAAAAAGAGGTGCTTTTATTCTTTTGGAGGGAGGAAGTTGGAAAAGAAACTTGTGCTTTGTTTTCACTTGCTCAGGGAATTTTTATTGTAAGATGGATATGGAGTAGGATTTAAGATTCTTTGATTTTTCGCGGGAAACTTGCTGAAGTTTTTCCTCACCATTGCTGTTTAGTGATGTATTTAGGTGGTAGAAACAGCAGCCTGAGCTTCATGCAGAACCTTTCCTTACATCCATCCCTGACAGCCAGTTTCCCACTGCTTCCATCTCCTCCAGGTCCTTTTATCTTCGCGGATGTCTTGGACTACAAGAACCTGCGGGAGATCGTGGTGAACAACCGGATCACGTGGCTGTTCCACTACAGCGCCCTGCTCAGCGCCGTGGGAGAGGCCAACGTGCCCTTGGCCAGAGCTGTCAATATCACTGGTGTGTGCTGGGTTTCGAGAGCTTAAAGATGTGTCAGGGGAGGTTTGGGTTGGATGTCAGGGAAAGGTTCTTCCCCCAGAGGGTGATTGGGCACTGGAACAGCTCCCCAGGGAATGGGCACGGCCCCAAGGCTGCCAGAGCTCCAGGAGAGTTGGGACAATGCTCTCAGGGATGCACAGGTTGGGATTGTTGGGGAGTCTGTTCTGGGCCAGGAGTAGGACTGGATGATCCTGATGGGTCCCTTCCAGCTCAGGATATTCTATAATTCCCACAATGGCTTGAGAAAGCAGAAATATTCTGATAAATCCTGTTGGGTTTTTGTTTTTTTCCAGGTTTACACAATGTTCTGGATATTGCAGCTGAGCATAATTTGAGGCTTTTTGTTCCAAGCACTATTGGAGCCTTTGGACCCACCTCTCCTCGAGATCCAACTCCTGATCTCTGCATTCAGAGACCAAGGACAATCTATGGAGTCTCCAAGGTCCACGCTGAGCTCATGGGAGAAGTGAGAATTTTTTATTTTATTAATTTCCTAAAAGTTCTGGGAGAATGTCACTGGCACAGGTTGCCTAGAGAAGCTGTGGCTGTTCCATCCCTGGAAGTGTCCAAGGCCAGGTTGGACGGAACTTGGAGCAACCTGGGCTAGTGGAAGGTGTCCCTGCCCACAAAATGAGCTTTGAGGTCCCTTCCAACCCAAACTATTCCATGATTCTGTGAATGGGACTTCACTGCTCTTGTAAGATTCCTCAGTGCATCATTCTTTTCCCCTTTCTTCCTTCCTTCAGATTCTAATACTCAGCAATAGTCTGAGGCAGCTCTGAAGGTCAAGTATCTTTTGAGTTTTGTTGGGAAAAGCACAAATCATGGGAAGCTGGCAAACAGCTGACTTTCAGTGTCATTTCTTTCTGTGTTTTTTATGGCTTTGGCCTCTCTGCCTTGCCTGCCAACGTGAATGGCACTGCAGAAAGGACAGTGCACAAAGCCTTGTGACACCAGGTACACAAGGATGACTTTTGCTCCTCCTCTCCAAAAAAAGACTTTAAAGCCAAAGCCATGGGAGTCTGCACATGCACAGCTTCTCTTTCGGCTTTCTAGTTATTTATAAACAACATTTTTAAAGCTGATGTTTTTATACAGTTCCCTCACGTAGGTCTGAGGACTGTGTTATCCTGGAAAGTCTCGCAAACTTGGGAATGTGCTGTTTCTGAGCACCATTTAGAGCTGCTTGGGTAACCAATCCATGTCAAAGATCCATATTTACTGCTGTGGGTGTGACCTAGAAAAGGGCAAGCAGGGAGATCAGCTGCCAGGCAGGGAATGGGGATTGTTCAGTAATTCCTTTCCTTTCATCCCTGTCCTGGGACAGCTGAAGGCTCATCCTGTGGCAGGTTTTTCCTGTGAAATCAATGGGTGTGTGACCAACTCTGTGTTTCTCCCCTCCCTCCCCAGTACTACCATTACCGCTATGGCCTGGACTTCCGCTGCCTCAGGTATCCTGGGATTATCTCTGCTGACTCCCAGCCGGGGGGGGGAACAACTGGTGAGTGACTGGTGCGTGACAGGAGGGCTGGGGAGGACTTTTCACAAAGACATGGAGTGCCAGGACAAGGGGGAATGGCTTCCCACTGCCAGAGGGCAGGGTTGGATGGGATATTGGGAAGGAATTCTTGGCTGTGAGGGTGGGGAGGCCCTGGCACAGGTTTCCCAGAGAAGCTGGGGCTGCTCCTGGATCCCTGGAAGTGTCCAAGGCCAGGTTGGATGGGGCTTGGAGCAACCTGGGATGGTGAGTGGCATCCCTGCCCATGGCAGGGGATTGGAACTGGATGGTCTTTAAGCTCCCTTCCAACCCAAACCGCTCTGTGATTTCATGATGGATATCACACAGTCCTGCACCACACTGTAGACTTTAGGAGACATTGGGGTTGGTCTGAGGTTTGTTGATTGCCATGAAGTGCACAACACAGATCATACACATCCATTATTCTCTCCCCCAGATTATGCTGTCAAGATTTTCCACGATGCCATGAAGACTGGCAAGTTCAAGTGTTACCTGAGGCCGGACACCCGGCTGCCCATGATGTACATCGACGACTGCCTGAAGGCCACGCTGGAGGTCATGGAGGCCCCTGCAGAATCCCTGACCATGAGGACCTACAACATCAGTGCCATGAGCTTCACTCCTGAGGAGCTGGCCCAGGAGGTGCAGAAGTATGTCCCTGAGCTCCAGATGACCTACAACGTGGATCAAGTCAGGCAGGCCATAGGTTAGTATCCTCCCTGGCAGCTGGTGAGAAAAGACATCCTCAAGGGCAAAATTAAGTCTCTTTTCTTTTTAGGCACTTACAAATTGCTCCTGTGCAGTTCAAGCCTTATGGTTCGAAAGTCAGCTTTAGTAGTGATGAAACACCTCAAAAGTTCAGCGAGATTTTTTCCTAAACCTCACCTTTCTTGGTTCTTTTTCTTTTATTTCCCTGCAGCTGACAGCTGGCCCATGAACTTTGACGACAGCAACGCCCGCAGGGATTGGGGTTGGAAGCACGATTATGACCTCCCCGAGCTGGTGACCACAATGTTTAGCTACCTTGGGTCTGACTCCAGGATTGCCCGAGCTAACTGAAATGCTTTCAGATGTTTCCAGATTTCCACAGAGGACCAGGAAGAAATGGCTGAATTTTAGTTTCTAATTTTCTGAGTCTTAGAGCATGTCAGTTACTAGTTTTCGTAAGCAGCGACAGAGTTGGGCAGAAACGTCCTATAGCTGGAATGTTCTTTAGATAAACAGCATCAGTGGGTGCTGTCCCCAAACACAGCACTGCTGACAAACACGGAATTCTTGAACTTTCACACTTAGGGAAAAAAGCACTTACTCCTGGCTGATGGCTCTCCAATCATTCCTGCCTCTTCCTTGGCAAACAACATGGGATGGCATTGTCCAACCTGGTATTTCAGGTGTATCCCAAAAAGTTAACCATAGGTTTTGCATTTTCCTGGTGGAGGATGTTAGGGTGTAGCAAGATAACATCCCTTCTACTCTATGCTTACAAAAGAGACGTCAGAAGAGCTGTTTCATGTTTCCAAATTGCAAGGGGTCGTTGCAATTCCAGTTTGAAATCAAACTTTGGTCAATAGCTCCTGTTTATATCTCTCTTTAGTGCTGTCTCAGCATACACTTTTCTATACCTAGGGCATACAGAGTAGCATTCTTATGATGCTGCTTGTAAATGTGAAGTGGAATAGGACTTGAATTCTCCTGGTGCTTTAAAAAACAGCAGGGTTTACAAGCAAAGCTTTGTCCTGTTCTCTGCAAGTGCCGCTGCCTTCAGTGCACCCTCAGAGGGAGAGCTGAAATCTGAAGAGCTGTTTCATGGATGTGAGTCTGGGTGGGATTTCGGTGGGGCCAAGCCCCCTGTCTGGGGTTTTTAGCAGTACTTTTGGTTCTCCCTGTTGTTTGGTGTCACCCTGCACAGTGACAGACTGCCTGGAGCAAGTTTTAAAGGTGGGCTGAGGATGGAGCCTTACGGTAGAGTCAGGTCAGCCTTTCGTGTTCACCCCATTTTTCCACATGCACTGTGTTTGTTGATGTTGTTTATGTGTAACTCATCCCCTTTTATTCTTCAGAGAGGGATCCAGAAGCTGAAAACATCTTTTAGCTAGAGCTAAGGGCTGTTCTGCTCGTTGAGTTTCATGCACAGGAGATTCTGGGATGAACAAGGGAGTTTTAGTGGATGCGTGAGAGGGAAGAGATGTCAGTTTGAAAGCTACTTAGGAGACTTCAGGAAATTACAAACTGGAGAGACAGGAAAGTCATTGTAGGTAAAATACCAGTTTCCATGGATGTGAGTCTGAGCTGTCAGCTACTCTAGCTGAGAAACAGCCTCTGGGAGCTTTGGATTTTATTTTTTTTCAAAGAAGAAATATCTTTCATTTTCAAAATGACTGGAAATTCCCTACAGGAAGCTCTCCATTTTTTTGTTTGTTTTTTGTCTTGTATACTCCAGCAGTGTGTGTAGGTAAACACATTCAAGTACTTTTTATTACTTTTTTTTTTTTGCCTTACAGCTTGTTTGCTCTGTTTTCTGTGATGGTGCTTTGGTGGTTGTGAGTCTGTTGCATTCTCTGTAACCCTGCCACAATCAGATTTTTGTCTCTTTGTGCAGGAGTCCTCCTGCAGGGAATATTTTGTTTCCTCACGAAAGTAACCTTCCAATGAAGATTCTGTGGTGAAACCCAGTTATTTGAAACATTTGTTACACTTGTATGTCTTGGTTTTGTACGTATTTTATCGTTTCATCTGTGGGCAAAGTAGGAATTTCCCAGGTATTTAAGCTCGAGGGTCGTGGCTGGTACTGAAACATTTTTATATTGTTTACGTTGCTGAAAAGACAAGTTTTTAAACTTTGGCCGCTGTTGTAACTCTCACATAGCACAAGTGTAATTTTTGGGCCAGTGAAGTCAGCCCTCCCTTCACACCCTGCGAGGAGAGACTGGCTGGGCTTTGTCCTCTGCCCTGCCCGAAAGGGTGGATCCAGACTGGATTATCTCCCAGGGACCTGGAGCCAGCAGATGAAGGGCTGGGAAGGAGCTGAAGTGTCTCGTCCATTCCCCAGTGCCTCTGTCCCACCCTCGGGAAGTGCAAAATAGAGAGCTGTTGATGGGTCTCACTCCATTTCCTTACGGCACTCAAAGTCCTGGGGTCTGATCCCCTCTCCCTCATTCCCAGCTCCAGTTTGATTGGAGTCAACAAGAGTGAGGAGCAGAAATGTCCTTTTTTCTGGAAAACACTGTCCTTGCTGGTGGAATTACACACAAGCCTTGGAACAGGTGTCACAGCAAAGGTGAAATTCAAACCTGTGGCGTTTTGAACACAATTTTGTTTTTCCTGCCATGATGTTGCTAGCTTCATTTAGGAGCAGCCATTTAAGCAACTTAATTTTTTAAAAATCTGAAATAAACCATGTTCCAATAGAGAGTGGTCTGGAGGAAACCATGGTGACAATCAGGGAATGTCATTAAATGTGTCTGCATGGTCTGAGTCCTGTTTGAAATTCTCATTTTCAATCTGAACAATGATCTGTATATTTCTTTCCCCCATGTCTTCCACATTAACTTCTGTAATGATGTCACAGGTTTTTTTCTATATTAAACCAACTTGATGTGGTAGAAAATATCTACATTTTGCTTCCAGTTTAAAGTTTGACTTCTGGCCAGAGACTTCCCTCATGACACTTGAGCACTGTGGCTGATAAATTACCTATTCAGGAAAAAAAAAAGGTGAAAAAAAGGGTTGTTAAGAATATTTTTTCAATTATTGTTAAGTTGTGGGTGATGCCTACTTTAATAAAATCCTATGCAGATGGATTCTGGGTTTGTCATCCTTGGTTAGAGCAGTCCTGGGGGATCCTGGTCAGGGCTGGGGGATCCAAGAGAGCTGGAGAGGGACTTTGGGCAAGGGATGGAGGGACAGGACAAGGGGAAGTGGCTTCAAACTGCCAGAGGGCTGGGATAGATGGGATATTGGGAGGGAATTGTTGGCTGTGAGGGTGCTGAAGCACTGTTGGGTCCCTGTTCCTCTGTCTGAGCAGGCCCTGTTGATGCCTTTTCCTGGTCTTAAAATGAAGAGAGCTGCACACAGTTAGGAGGGAAAAAGGGTTTTTACCTCAGTATTTATTTAAGGATCCTTAGGTGTGATGAAATGCACATTGAAATGCACCCCGATGTCCCCACTGAAGAAAATGGCTGCTCACAATGTGATGAGTATACAATTATATGCCTTGCAAAAATTAGCATATCTATCAAAGGCTCCCCAATGAGGGACTCGGGTGAGACCCCCCACCCAAGGGACCCTCCCCCTGGATGGGCCTATCTTTGTTTACAGAATATGTCCAGGAGAGGACCTTGGTTTCTTTGGGCTTTTAGAATGTTTAGTCTCTAAACTTAACGAAATAATGGGTCTAAGGGGAGTTATCGAACTTAAAGAATTATAACTATGTAAGCTAAAGGCACAAGGAATATATAAAGCTATATAAAAGAGGGTATAAAAGGAGGTATAAAAGAAAAGCAAAAAACCATCATGGCATCACTGTCTCCAGCTGTTGCACAACCTGTGATGGGTCAGCAGGAGAAGCTTGGGTGAGGAGAGCACACTCCTCATAACTCCCCACAGCCCCACCCTGCCTCCTTAATCCATGGATAAACCCTCCCTGCAGGTGAAACGAGGCCTTTCCCTCCTCCCACGCCTCGGCTTTCTAATGATGGGAACCCCTGGTGGAGAGAACATTCCTCCTGACCACGATTTAATGGCTAACGTGGCCGCTGTGCTTCAGGAGGCGTTGCTGGTTCCCAGCTGCTTCCCTTTGATCCCTGGCTTGGATCTTGTCGAGTCCTGTTTGACACAAGCCCGGCCTGGCTTTTAGAAGTGCCAGAGGTGACGGTGCTGCCTCCAGAGCTGCTGCAGCTGGAGCCAGGCTGGGAGAGCTGGGGGTGTTCACCTGGAGGAGAGAAGGATTCAGAGAGACCTGAGAGCCCCTTCCAGAGCCTAAAGGGGCTCCAGGAGAGCTGGAGAGGGACTTGGGACGAGGGATGGAGTGAGAGGAAAAGGGAGAATGGCCTTAAACTGAAGGATGGTGGGTTTAGATGGGATATTAGGAAGAAATTCTGCCCTGTGAGGGTGATGAGGCCCTGGCACAGGTTTTCCAGAGAAGCTGTGGCTGCCCCTGGATCCCTGGAAGTGTCCAAGGCTGAGTTGGACAGGGCTTCGAGCTGATTTTCTCCTCTTGGCTGCTTAAGACATCAGGCAGGTGCAGGAAGAGGAGGAAGCTCCTTCCCTCAGTGGAAAGGTGTGAGGGATGTGGGGGATTAACCCCTGTGCTTTTGGAAAACCCCTCCTGCCGCTCCTCAGGATTGAATCAAGCTCCTAACTGTTTGTCAGGAGCTCCGCATTCCTTCAGGGAAGAGAAGCTGAGCCCAGGGAGGTGAAGAGAGGAGAGCACCCAGGTTATTCAGAGGGAAATCCAGGGTCTGGATTTCCTGCAGCCTTCCTCACCGCACTCTGTGTTTCAGCCAGGCTCGGTGGCTTTCCTGCCCCCCTGCAGGCAGGTTGTGTCTATTTTAGGTGAACATCAGCTGGCATTTGCCCTTCTCCTGGAGCCTCAGGCCAGACAAATGCTCTCCAGGCTATTTCTGGCTTCACACCGTAACTGTATGTGATCCTAAATTACCCGTGGGACTGAGCGCCGGTGGCACGCTGGGGCCGAGGGGCAGGGAGGGGGCAGCTCCTGGAACACACCCAGGGATTTCAGGATGGCTGGGGTGACACAGAGCAGCTCAGAGCTGGCACACACGGCTGTGAAGATGCAATTCAAAAGACATTTACGCCTCAGCAGCACCATTATGGAAGCTAAATCCGGAGAGGGCAGGGATAGATGGGATATTGGGAAGGAATTCTTCCCTGTGAGGGTGGTGAGGCCCTGGCACAGGGTGCCCAGAGGAGCTGTGGTTGCCCCTGGATCCCTGGAAGTGTCCAAGGCCAGGCTGGACAGGGCTTGGAGCAACCTGGGCTAGTGGCAGGTGTCCCTGTCCATGGCAAGGGGATTGGATCTGGATGAGCTTTAAGGTCCCTTCCAACCCAAAGCATTCCATGATTCTGTGATTCCGTGAACTCTTCCACAGGTGAATGTGAAGCTGAATGGAAAACAGACTCTGCAGAGGTTCTTTCTTAGCCCACATTTGAGTAACCTCAGGTTTTCCCAGCCAAACTTTCCCAGAGGAGCAAATGAGACCCTCGTGTGTGTGAGCTTCCAGCAGGGACTGGCTGTGGATGTCCTGGGATCCGTGGCTTTGGTTGGCACCATCTGTCACTGTGCTGAAGGGGACAGCAGCGGAGTGTCCAAATCCCTGTCAGTTTGGGAGTGAGGTTTGGGGCAGGAAGGGATTTGGGGCTGGGGGGAACAGCACAGATTTACCCCATTTGCATCTGTTCCCTGTTCTCTTTCTCTCCCAACTCCATCCCTGAGAATAGTTCAGGGATTAGCCCAGAGTAAGTGACTCTGTTTTGGATGAAAAATTAATTCAATAAATGGCTACAGCAGGACTGTGCCAGCCAGAGGGGGCTCAGGTTAACCCTATCCCTTGGGACCCCACACCAACATCTCCAGCCTCCCTTCCCACCACGGGCCTGGGACTCAGACATCCCGGCAGGCTTGGGAAGAAGCAGGATGCTCTGGAACATCTTCCCATAATCAACTCCTGTGTCCCTTGTCAGTGTGTCCTCCACCTTGCCACCGCTTGCTCAGCACATCCCCGCCTTTGTTCCTGGTTTTGTGAGCTTCATCCAGGGGGAAGGGCTGGGAATGCATCCCAGCGAGGCCACAGCGTGCTGCCTTGGCCCAGTCCTACAGAAGAGGAGGTTCTTGGCAGGGCACACCCGGCTCCAAGGACACCGCGAGCCGATCGTTTTTTGGCAAGGCGGGGGGCATTGCTGCCAGGGTGATGTCACCTCGCCTGTGTGATGCAACAGGTCCTTCATCCCTCCCGCCTTCCCACAGCTCCAAGTTAAACATCCGTCACGGGCAGACCTGTTGCGAAAGCGACAGAGGAGAGAAAGTGAAGTCCAGAGTTCGTCCCCTTTGACCAACACCTCCCAAAATTCATCAGATTTGATGCATTTTTAAGGCTCTTCTTCCTGGACTCTTGTGATGCTGAGAGATTCTCATAGAGGACGTTTAGGAACAATCCTTACCTTTCTTGTAATCCTTTTTTTGTAACCCTTTTTTTTCTTGTAATTTCAAGAAAAGTTGATCTTCTGGAAGTGAGTATGAACCATGTGAGCTCCAAAATCTGTAATTAATTTCTAAGACAGAGTTTTAATATTTTATCACTGTTTTATTTATAATAATTCTTTGTCTTATTACCTTGCTTACTTTAGTGGGATCAGTTTTTCACTATATCCACAGCAACATTCCTTTGGTAAATACAGGAATTACACCATAACTGCTCAGATACGGCTTGCCAGCATTTCCTAAATTGTGATAAACTGCTAAAATGACAATTTTTTGGTAAGGTGTCTTATAGAGATCTCGTCATAGAGTGTCTGAGCATGTTTGGCTGCACACAAACTCCACCCCAAGGATGCTGTTTCATGGGATAAGTGATTTATGGAGCTCCAGCGCTAGGGAAACTCGGTTTGGTGTGGATTTGGGATTGATGTGGGCATCTAATATTGAAATAAAATATGTTCCTTTTGCCTGAGTCCAGCCCCATCCTGGGGAACACGTGTCCCTCCACACTCTTCCCAGCTGCACTTGCCTTTGGGGAATGTAAAAGGAGGAAAGGTCAATAAATGAGCAATTTCCCTTTCTTCATGTTCCTCCTTTTTTATCACCCCTCCTCCTCCCACATCCCTGTGTTTTTTCCATGGTTAGGTGTGGGTTAAGCAGGTCTGAAGTTGTGCCAGGCACAAAGAGATGTTGCACTTGGCCTTGCTGGAGGAAAATGTACTTTGGAAATTAGAGACAACCCCAATTCCTCCTGCAATTTTTTCCCCATTTGAAGGTGGTATGAGACCTGAAATACAGAATAAACAAAAGTATTTCCCAATCGTGTCAGAGCCGAATTTGCCAGAACGGGGAGCAGCAGGAGGAGGAAGAGGGGTCAGTGAAGTGCAGATCTTGCTCATCCAAGCCCAGGACAGCTGATCACAGAAGCAGAGAATGGAATATCAGCATTAAAGTGGGAAAAAGCCTCCAAGATCATCAAGTCCAACCTTTGACCGGATCCCATCATTCCCACTAAACCACATTGTGAAGAATCTTCTGGTTCCTCCCACAAGTCCCTTGATCCCACCACCTCTCCTCTCACTTCTCCATGAATATTTCCTCCTCCTTGGAAAGCAGAGGCCTTGCAAAGCCCTGAGCAGGGCACAGGGCCCACCCAGAAATTTGTTGAGCTGTTTTTAATCGACTGTCTGGCTGAGGAGCTGCCAAGAAAACAGCAACACATTTATTCATCCATCCATCCATCCATCCATCCATCCATCCATCCATCCATCCATCCATCCATCCATCCATCCATCCATCCATCCATCCATCCATCCATCCATCCATCCATCCATCCATCCATCCATCCATCCATCCATCCATCCATCCATCCATCCATCCATCCATCCATCCATCCATCCATCCATCCATCCATCCATCCATCCATCCATCCATCCATCCATCCATCCATCCATCCATCCATCCATCCATCCATCCATCCATCCATCCATCCATCCATCCATCCATCCATCCATCCATCCATCCATCCATCCATCCATCCATCCATCCATCCATCCATCCATCCATCCATCCATCCATCCATCCATCCATCCATCCATCCATCCATCCATCCATCCATCCATCCATCCATCCATCCATCCATCCATCCATCCATCCATCCATCCATCCATCCATCCATCCATCCATCCATCCATCCATCCATCCATCCATCCATCCATCCATCCATCCATCCATCCATCCATCCATCCATCCATCCATCCATCCATCCATCCATCCATCCATCCATCCATCCATCCATCCATCCATCCATCCATCCATCCACAGGATCCTCAGACCTTCTGTGTGGGAAACTGCCCCACTCATGGCACATGAGCAGCAGGGTCTCACTGGGCACCTCGTGGATGACAGAGCAGATGTTTGGGTGCTGATGACCCGGGGGTGTTTGCTCTGCTGGCAGCGTGTCCCGGGATCAGTGCCAGGAGCAGATTTCCCACCTTCGGCCTTCCTGTCTGGCAACAGCGGCTGGGCCAGTTAGCCTGAAGTAACCCTGAGCCTTTGGGGGACATTTCCCACCCATCCCTGGGCACGTGGGCCTGGCAATGACCCCAGGGCCTCACCTGGCAGGAGACTGAGGGTCTGCATTCCATGGAATGGTGGCACCTCAGTCCCTGGGGACACACCACGGCCCTCTCCAGACAACGTGTCTGTGCAAGGCCCTGGGGAATTCCAGGGAGGTTTTGGTTCTCCAGGGGTTACAACAGAGCTCCAGCCATGGAGTGAAGGGAGTTGTGATGGGGAAGAGCAATTTTGCTGTGCACAGGAGGAAGAAGTCATTGTTGGGCTGGGAATCCAAGGAGGGACCGCAGTCCACAGCCCCCAAGCTGTTGGCTGGAGGCAAATTTTAAAAATCACAATTTAATTTTAAAAGCCCCATAAAAATGGTAGAATCACAGAATGGTTTGTGTAGGGACCTTAAAGATCAGCTTGTTCCAACCCCCCTGCCATGGGCAGGGACACCTTCCACTAGCCCAGGTTGATCCAAGCCCCATCCAACCTGGCCTTGGACACTTCCAGGGATCCAGGGGCAGCCACAGCTTCTCTGGGCACCCTGTGCTGGGGTCTCACCAGCCTCACAGCCAAGAATTCCTTCCCAATATCCCACCTATCCCTGCCCTCTGGCAGTGGAAAGGCGTTATTTCAGTTTTCAGGCCTGATTCAGACTCTGAATGCAGTGCTGATGATGCAGTGGCAGCAGTGCCGCTCACACTGAGCTCAAAGCCTGGGTGCTCTTCCAACACTGTTCCATCACTGCCAAGAAGATTCTACCCATGGCTCTGGCCAATGTTTTTTAATGATGGCTTTTTTTCTGTGGCTGGGGATCAGATTTTTGCTGGGCTGGAGGCTCGTGCTGCTCTCCTGCCAGTTCCCAAATCCCTTCCCATGGCAGCCACCTGCCACTCCACCAGAAGGTGCCTCTCCATCTCTTCCAACACACTTGGAGCCAGGCACAGCTTTACTTGTCTGGCCAGGGCAGGGCTCTCCATCCTGCTGAGGTGCCTGTTGAAGTGGAAAGTTTAATTTAAGGCTTAACTTGTCCTCTCCCCAGAAGCCATTAAATAACTGGCGCTGGTTTGGCCGGGAGGCTGGAGCAGAGGTGGTGGAGGCTGCTCTGCTCTGGGCATCAAAGATGCAGCAACTGCACAAATTTGGGGTGTGCTTGGGGCAAGCAGCACTGCTGGGGCAGGAGAAGTCTTTGGAAAGAAGATGCTCCAAGGGCTGGAGCCCCTCTGCTCTGGAGCCAGGCTGGGAGAGCTGGGGGTGTTCAGCTGGAGAAGAGAAGGATCCAGGGAGATCTCAGAGACTCTTCCAGGGCCTAAAGGGGCCTGGGACAAGGGATGGGACAAGAGGGACTTGGGACAAGGGATGGAGGGACAGGACACAGGGAATGGCTTCCCACTGCCAGAGGGCAGGGCTAGATGGGATATTGGGAAGGAATTCCTGGCTGGGAGGGTGGGGAGGCCCTGGCACAGGGTGCCCAGAGAAGCTGTGGCTGCCCCTGGATCCCTGGAAGTGTCCAAGGCCAGGCTGGACGGGGCTTGGAGCAACCTGGGATAGTGGGAGGTGTCCCTGCCCATGGCAGGGGGTGGAATGGGATGAGCTTTAAGGTCCGTTCCAATCCAAACTATCCTGGGATTCTATGAAAAGTATTTTCTGTGGCCAAGCTTGGTGTCAGAGGAACATCTGGCCCAGGATTCTTCTTTAAACTCAAAGAAGCTGCTCAAATAAGGATTTTGAAGAAGTGGGAAGGTGGAGGATTCTCCATCCTCCCACACTGAGCCCAGGCCAAAAAGCTGCTTTGCTTTATCACATCCTCTCTCCTCTGCACCCCGGATTTTGAGGACCTTGTGCATGATGACATCAGCAGGGGCTGATGATTCAAAACTCCCCCAGTACTGGATTTTGTTGGGATATTTGATTGTTTGGTATTCTCAAGGGGAAATGATGGTTATGCACAGTTGGGATGCACTCGTTTGTGTGAAAGCAGCTCTCCCCTCCGCAAATGTGTCGCTGTTTTCATGGAATCACGGAATCACGCAATTATGGAACCATAGAATCACAGACTCATGGAATCATAGAATGAGCAGGAGGCCAGGATGGAAAGAGAGCGAGGGGCAGAGAGAAAGGAGCTTCTTGAAATAAATCTCAATAAATTCCCAATAATGGGAATGGGAAGTGGTGGGATGGGAACCAAATCTCTCCCGAGAACGTCGGATTCAGGCAGGGAACACAAGCAGCTCATCTGCTGGGACAGGATACATGGGACCAGCACTGCTTTCTCACTCTTTTTTTTAAATACCTTGAAACCTTGCCATTCCTCTTTTTTCTCCCCCAGTCTCCCGTGCTATAGTTATTTTACAGCCTTCTTCCCAAGGAAATCAAGCATTACATGCCTTAGTGTTGTTCCATTTGCCCATCAGCCCTTCCCTGGCAACCCTTGCACTCCAAGATTGATTTAACTGAGAGGCAGAGAGACAAAAAAATACCAAATATATACAAAACTTGAGGCAGGGAGCAGCTGGAAGGAGCGAGAGAGATGCCCTGGGGTGAGCTGAACCCCACAGCAGACACAAGAGAAGCCCCACCCTGGCACAGGCGGCTCCCAAAGTCTCTCTCCCACTCGTGGTTACTTTCATCCCAAAATGTGGGCTCATTTTGCCATCTGCTGGTGTAATCTGGAGCCCATCAGAGGAGCAGGACTGGGGGACGGAGGACATCCAGGACAGGGACAAGGGGAGGACTGAGCCCTGTGTTGCTGTTGTCACCCCCGGAGGGGACCAACCTGGTCAGGAGGGGACCAAGCACTGCCTTGCAAGGTAATTTTTTGTTTTCCGGAAGGACTTCCTTGCTCCTGGAGCTACTAATTCCTGTTTAATTGTCTTTATCCCCTTGATGCATCGTCCCCCTCCTAAACCTCCTTCAGGGCCCCTTCCCTGGACCCCAGGCTTGGCTCAGGGATGTTCCCTCCTGTCTCATCACTGCTCCTGCTCTCCTGGTTCCACCTTCCTCGACACGGAGATGCCAAGGATGAGCTGCAGGCGGCCTGGCCTGGATTTTGACGGAGTTGGGAGGCTGTGAAACGCATCCCAGGATATGGGACAGACACCAGGGCTTGGAGAAGCAGGAGGATCTGTCCCACGTGAAAGCACAGATGCACTGGGAGGAGATGGACGTGGGAGACACTCTCTGTAGGCCTGGGGGATGTGTCCCAAATATGCAAGGCCACGCTTGGCACGGTTCTGGTGGTGTTTTGATTTGGTCTTACATGTTTAATAGGGTTTTTGGAAGAACTTTTGAAGCACATTGCACCCCGTTATTCTTTCAGAAGCTTCCGTGAGTGAACCAGCTCCACAACTGGATTTTGGGGATGCCTGAGCCACTCAGAGGTTTTGTTCAAGCCCCTGGCCTGGACCTGATGGGTGAAAAGCAATCCCAGTGCCTTCCCCACTAGCTTTTAGAGGATGGCTGGACCAGTCCAAGGAGTCAGGAGAGGGAGCCAGAGCCTCAGCTGAGAGCTGTGAGAGCGGCAGGGAAGGGCTCTCACCACTGTAGGGACACCCCAAATTACACAACCACCCCTTTGGAGCTGGGCCACATTCGAGGATGCTCAGAGCACGTCAAGGCCCTAATTTCTGGAGACTGTCCTTGTTTCAGAGAATCAAAGCGTGGAAAAAGCCCTCCAAGATCCTTGAGTCCAGCTGTTCTGGCTGGGATAGAGTTCATTTTCCTCCTAATAGCTGGCAGAGTCCTGCATGGGCAGTTAAATCAGGATGGAGACACATCCCAGGGCAGTCAGGACAGTAATTTTAAGCCCCGTGTGAGTTTTGCCTGGAATTTTAGCTGCATGGAGTGCTCCATGCTGTGGGTGGGATGTCCCCTTCTCCCCTTGTCTCCTCTCTCGTGGCGTTAGGAACCTACATCCCGTTTTTATCTGCCTCAGCAAATGCAATCCCTCTGTTTTGCTGAGTCCACCCAGAAGCTCAGCTGATGGGAGACGCATCCAAGGATGGGTTGAACTCACAGTTTGGCAAAATGCACCCTCTGTGCTGTTAACTTCAGTTTCAGGCTTTTTCCTTCCAGTTTTCCTTCCCTCTGAATTTAAGGGATGCTCAGGAAGAGGTGGCAGCCCTGTCCCAATGTCTCAAGGATGGGAAGAAAGCAGCATTCCTGCTGCTCCAACCCCAGCCTCTTGAATAAAATCCTGTTCTGGCGAGTTCAAAACCTCACCCAGGGCAGAGCAGAGTGCAGAGCTGAGTGTGGGAAGAGGTGGTGAACGGGATTTGTGTGATTCTTGGCAGGGAAACCTGGAGCCTCGTGGCTTTAAATCCTGGATCGTGCCCCTTCCACTTGTCAGTGAAGCAGGAGGAATGGTGGGGAGCCTGAATTTGGTGCCTGGCCCTGGCAATGCAGAGCTGACAGTGCTGCATCCCACAGATTCCCACGATCTGGCCACCCCGAGCCCGGGTGCTTCAGGCCCTGAGCGAGCCCTGTCCTGCTGCTCGTCCGCAGCTCCCTTCCAGAGCTCCCTGAATTATTGATGGCTCTGATGCAGGAGTTTATAATTAGCTCCCCAGACCTTCTCCCTGTGGGCTGGAGCTGGGAACACGCTTTCCCTGTCAGTGGTTTTGCTCTGAGTTGAGCAGATTGAGGAGGGAGGAGGGGAGTAAGGGATGGATGGGGACCTTGGGGGACAGCAAGGGTGGCTTTGAATGTGTGGGGTGGCTTAAGAGTGGCCACCCTCAGGGAAAGGGGTCTAGGGAGAGCCTGGGCTGTCTGAGGGGTCTTAAACTTCACTTGAACATCATGGAAGCCATGCCAGGAGCCGGGAGAAGGCAAAGGGTCTTCATGTCACCTTCAGAACCTCCTCAGCCACAGCGCTCATGGATTGACAGGTCAGAGGGAGAAAAAAGCTGAGCCCTGACTGCTCAGGGAAAGCCAGACTTCATGTCAAGGAGACAAAGGGCTGTGTTTGTATGTGTTTGGATACAGAAAATGATGGGTTAGAGGCACAGCTGGGCAGCAAAGGGGCAGTTTGGTATCTTAAAGCTCTTCTTTAAGAGCCATTCATAGCCTAAAAATGGCTCCAGTGATTTCTCTGAGGTCTGGGTGCAGTAACACTCATTCCTTGAAACCCTAAATCCCAATCAAAACAGGAGCACGAATTCCCTGGCGTTCTGAGGTCAGAGGCACCAGCCCTCAAATTTAAGTCTATGGATTGCTTTGTGAAAACAGGCAGTCTGAGCTGAGTTTAACCCAATCTGAGCCGCAGCCGAGTGGCACCTGCAGAGTGCCTCGACTCCCACAGCCCTAACTCAGGGGCTCCGTGGTTATGCTGGGGATGTTTTGTTCATGCACTTATAACACTTCTGGAAGTGTTCCAGGCCGGGTTGGACAGGGTTGGGAGCAACCTGGGGTAGTGGGAGGTGTCCCTGCCCATGGCACAGGGTGGCACTGGAGGAGCTTTAAGGTCCCTTCCAACCTGAATCATTCCATGAGAGGCTTGGCCAAGGACTGTTGGAGGCCAAAGGCCCTGTCCAGCCTGAGGTCTCCCTTTTTTCTCTGGTGGAAACCCCACTCCACAGTGCCAGTGGGAAAAACTGGCAGGTAAAGGAGGGCAGGATGTTTTTGGTTGCCAGATGAACTGTGAGATTGAGCCTGAGGACAATCATCTCCCCCTCAAGCCCCAGAGCCTCTGTTCACCCCAGCTGAGCATGGCACAGGCCTCCCTGCAAGCCCTGCCTGGAAAATCCCCAGGCACGGAGCAGAGGTGAGAGCCAGGGCAGCAGCAGGAAGGACTCACAGTAAGATTTGTGCCCCTGCTGCCAGTGCTCTTTTGGGTCTGGGGGTGATCCAGACCCACCAGGAGAGCTCCCATTCCCACATCCTTGCTCCAGGGAGGCATCACAGAGTCATGGAACAGTTTGGGTTGGAGGAGACCTTAAAGCTCATCTCATTCCAACCCTGTGCCATGGGCAGGGACACCTTCCACTAGACCAGGATGCTCAAAGCCAACTAAACCTGGCAAGAATTTCTCTGGGCTGCTTTAAAAAACGGATGGAGATTAAGGAATTTCCTTTCTTGGATGAGACAGGCACTTGACCTTTCAACAGGACACTTCTTCCTGCACAGATGCAGGGAGATGCAGCAGGTCAAAGGGAATAAAGGCAGGGAATTACCACATCTCAACAAGAAGGAGGTGAGCTGTCTTCAATGCCAGAAAGTCTTGGCCTTCCCCAGCATGGTGACAGGGGCTCTGCCTTGGAGAAAAGCTGGTGCTGGGGTCAGCCCGGACAGCACTGTTCTGAGGGCCGCTCTCACCTGCTCCAGCACACCCTCCACTTCCCTTGGCTTCACGGGGACTCCAGCATCAAGATCTGGCTTAAAACAGCAGCAATCAAGCTCCAGCAGGAAACTGCATCTATTTATAGGGTATCTGCACAGTTTAGGGCAGAGCTGACCCATGGCTGACCCTTGTATCCCATTTGCAGGACAGGCTGAGCAAGAAACAGGTCACCTTTCCCTCAGCACCACCAAGAGCCCATCCTGCCCCAATCCCATCCCCTTGGACACTCCTCACTCTGCCCTTGGAGGTCTCATTATCCCCTGCTTGCTTCAAGATGTACATTAAATATATATATTTTAGCACATTCCCGATAAATGGTCCCTTTTTTGAGAAAATTGGCATAATTAAAGAGTTGATTTAATTTCCAGTGGTGTGGGAAGGGCTGCAGGCAGGCTCAGGGCTGTGCTCCTGCGCTGCTCATCCTGGGCTTTGGGGAGAGGTTTGCCCAGGGTGAGCCCCACTGACCCAAACACCCACTGTACATGTGTGCGTGGGGGTGGTGGGCTGAAAAAAAATGGGCTTTTTTGGGAAAAGGAGGATTTTCCTGAAGATACCTGCAGGGTTTGGATGGAGATGAAGAATCCTGCTACTACTTGTGGCTGTCCCATCCCTGAAGTGTCCAAGGCCAGGCTGGACGGGGCTTGGAGCAACCTGGGATAGTGGAAGGTGTCCCTGCCCACGGCAGGGAGTGGAATGAGATGAGATTTAAGGTCCCTCCCAACCCAAACCATTCTGGGATTTTATGATCTCTACATCACAAGCATCATCCTGGGGTGAAAAGACAAAGATAAGGGATGAAGGGGGCCTCTGAGGTGTGTGTAGCCATGGAACTAAGCAGGGATAAAGAGGATCCTTCAGCCTGGGGCAGCTGGGGCAGAAGGTGATGTTCATGATGTAGGTGTGGTGCTTGATGAGACCCTCACATGGATGTTGCCAGCTCTGATTTATATGTAATTTCTTCTCCCTCAGGGCAGGGAAATGATTGGAAAAACCTCTCAAGGCACTTTGCAGATCTCTTCATCTGCATTTCTGAAGGGCCCAGCGAGCCTGCTAACCCACAGGCTGACCTTCCCTTCCACCCAGCCAGGCAAAAACCCGGAGATGAGTGGATAAGGGAGCAGAGGGGGGGACTGAAGTTCAGAGCACAGGTCATGGGAGCCCATAATAAATAAACAAGGCTTGTTTAGGAGAAGATTTATGCTGCACTAACATTGTCCCCAGTCTCCCACTCATCACTGCGAGCTAATTACCCTTCCTGGAGCCATCAGACTTCCCTTTGCATTTCCATGCACTGTGCAAGTGCCTGCACATGACCTGGTGGCTGGGGGCTGGGGCTGACCTTTCTGTTTCGGTTTCTTTCAGCTTTTCTGCTGTAATTGCTCCTGCAATTCCACACTAATGAACTGTGTCCTGGCCTCTGAGGAGCTCTGAGTCCCTGCCACGCTTCCCTGAGAGAGCGTGGGCTTGATAGGAGGTGAAGTCCCACATAAATCTTATCTAAGTGCAAATGGAGTCGGACTGAAGTGGGGTTCATTACTGTGTCTGTGCCAGCCGAGAGGGTTCCTGAAGGCTGGGAGATGGATGTGTTGGACCATGGACATCTCCACTGGGTTGTGATACTTCCTCACATGGTTTTGGTCCCACTGCTTGCAAAATAAAGGGGTTTTACCTCAAATCTGGAACGGAAGGATGGAGGAGAGTCTGGGAACCAGGACTCCTTCCCCATGGTTGGTCTGTGTGACCTCTGAGACGTGGAGCTCCTTCTGCCAAGGGTCTCTGTGCCCACCAAGGCAGGGCCTCACAGAGTGGCCTGGGTTGGAAGGGACCTTTAAAGGTCATTTATTCCAACCCCCTGCCATGAGCAAGGACACCTTCAACGAGATCAGGACCTGCCTGAGGACACATTCTATGGTGGAAAGCAGCAATCCTCACTCTTTGCTCTCTTTGCCCTTTAACTTGGTCGAAGCCCAAGGCTCCCTGGGGCACCTTTGGTGTCACGGTGGGGAAGGTGGGTCCCTGAGCAGGGAAGGGTCTGCTTCATGCCAGACTTACATCAGATGGGATCAGTGGGCCAAATTCCCTCCCAAAATCAGTCCCATTGGAAAAGGTCGCCCTTTCTGACCATAACAACACCCCATAGCTCCTAAAAGCTTAATGTCTACCAACCCACCATGCTCCGAGGGACAAAGACTCCTGAAAGCTTGCAGGAAACACAAAATCCAAGGATTTTTTGTATATCTGTATCTAAAAGGGGTTGATTTTGGGTGCTGGAGGCTGAGGGGCAGCCCTGACCCACCTCACTGGTGTGGGTGCAGGGTCTGACTGGAGTAGAGGAGCCCGCACCCACCTGGAGAACATCCTTGCTAGTCCCAGAGGTTTATTTAGCCATTGGTAGAGGACATCTGGGAAGTGTAAATATTATCCCAGCCTCAGTTTAGCTCCAGTACAAACACCCACCTAGAGCAGGACACGGACAGAGGGAAATCAGGTGTATAGAGACACGGATGGGGCTGGTTTCCTTTGTGGTGGGAAACCAGGAGGAGACAGGGGAGCCTCTGGAGTTGCATGAACTGATCTCACCACCCTCAGGAAAAAGCTGGAGCCAACCACGGCTGAGAGTATTCAGATGTGTCGTTTGGGAGAAATTATCACTGTAAACACAAACCACAAAGCCTTGTTAATAAGAACAGACCAGGCAAGGCGTAAAGAGCTGGAGAATGGATTACGGAGAGTTGTGGAATCATGGAATAGTTTGGATTTGAAGGGATTGATGCCATGATGATTTTTTGCTTTTTCTTTTGTACCCCTTTTATATATTCTTTTATATAGCTTTTATGTATTCTTAGTGCTTTTAGCCCACACAGTTATAATTCTTTAAGTTTGATAACTTCCCTCAGACCCAATATCCCATTAAGCCAAGAGCCCAAACACCCTGGAAACCCCAGACCCCGAGGGCCTCTCCAGAACACATTCTGTAAACAAAGCCAGGCCCAGCCAGGGGAAGGTTCCTCGCTGAGGGGTCTCGCTGGAGTCCCTCCCTGGGCAATCTTTGATAGATGTGCTAATTAGCAAGGCCTATAATTGCACACACATCACATCGTGGGGGGCCATTTCCGGTGGGCATTTCGGGGTGCCTTTCGATGTGCATTTCGGCGCCCCTGAGGGTCCTTCAATAAATACCGAGGTAAAACCCTTTTCCCTCTTAACTGTGTTCAGCTCTCTTAATTTTAAGACCAGGAAAAGGCGTCAGGATAACCCTTTTAAAAGTGATCTAGTCCAAAAACCCTGCCATGGAGAGGGCCACCTTCCACTAGTCCATGTTGTTCTGAGCCCAACCTGGCCCTGGACACTTCCAGGGATGGGGCAGCCACAGGTTCTCACCTTTGCCAGTGTTTTACCACACTTATTGTAAAAAAACTTCTTTATCTGATCTAAATCAAACCTTCTTCAGCTTAAACCCATCACCCCTTGTTCTGTCACAACAGGATAAGGCAAACCTGAAATATCCTTCACCAAGAAGGATTCAGTTTTGCCTCAAAATATTCCTGAATTTGTCTGTTGTTTCCGTCTGCTCATTTACCAACACGGAATTTCGCTGCCACAAAATAATCCGGCATCCCAACAATTTCATGTCAGCTTTCAGGAGGAACAGCACCTTGCAGCAAGGAGCTGCCACATTTCTGGGAAGTGAGTCCACATTAAAGCACTTTCCCAGCTGAATTGAGCCTGGGTGCAAAACAGGGTTCCAGTCAGTCCCTGGGAAATACCGACACCTCCTCCAACTTCTGGACACAGCATTGGCTTCCGTCCCTCCAAAATGCTGCTGCCTCTGAAGCGAGGATGGGGACAACGGATCCTTTCATACTTCAGAGGAGAAGGGAGCAGGGCCACAATGCAAAACACCCAGATTTTCCATGTTTCTGGGCCAGACAGGTGGAAAACAAGGCTGCCAGCAGAGCAAGGAGGGAAACCCAAACACCTTGGGTGAAACCCAAACACCTTGGGTGCAGCGTTTCATGGTGCTCCAGCCAAATTCGAAATTCTTCTCCCTGAAGCTTTTAAAATTGCTCTTCCTGAGGCTGAAGACTGATGGGGTCATTCCTTCCCTTCCCAAGTGTAATTCCTCTTATTCTGACCTTATTGTAGCAGCTCCAAGTGTTTAATGTCTGGGATATTTTCCAGGTAGTTTAAACACCAGCTTCAAGGGCTGACTTGATGGTTTCCTGCTTTAGTTCATGCTGCAGTTGGGTGCAGGGATGGATGCAGGTGATTTCTGGCTGGCTTTCTCCACAGACCAACAGGTTTCCATGGAAAGATGTGAATTTACCCCTCCTCAGAATCCAGTTTACCCTTTCCACCCCTAACACCTGCTTTGTTTTTGGAAAATTGCTCCAATATGAAAATTTTGCTGAATCTTAATAGCCCCCAAAGAGATCCCATTCCCACCTTTGAAGAGCCTTCTGCAAGGCTCTGCCAGGACCTTTCTGGTTGAGTGGTTCCCATCTATTCCAGGTATTGGTGTCGCTGATGTTCAAAAATGATCTAGAAAAGTTTATCTTAAAAAAGAAACCAACCACCAGATGTATCCCCCAGAGGGGGAATTTGTTCCTGGTGGCTGGTAGTAGTTATTTTATTTATACAAACCACAGCAGCAATCTAAAATCATGGAATAATTCGGGTTGGAAGGCATTCATGGAGCTCATCTCATTCCATGTCCTGCTGAGTGCAGGTCTAATTAAATCAGGTCACTGAGGGCCATGTCCAGGTGTGTCTTAAACACCTGCAAGGATGAAGGAGGCCAAGAAGGGCCTGGCAATGTTGTATAAACTTCTGGGGAAGAATGGGAACCTGCTCCCCATGTCTGGCATAATCTCCCTGGTCTAACGTGGAGCCAGGCAGGGGCAGTGATGGAGAAATGCAGCTCTGCAGCCGTGGTGCTCCTGGACTGGGCAGGGAAATGGTCATTTCCATGCTCTTCACAGTCCTGGGCTTTGGAAACTTGTCCTGAGAGAGCTGGGGGGGTTCATCTGGAGAAGAGAAGCTCCAGAGAGACCTGAGAGCTTCTTCCAGTGCCTAAAGGGGCTCCAAGAGAGCTGGAGAGGGACTTGGGACAAGGGATGGAGGGACAGGACAAGGGGGATGGGTGAAAACTGGAAAAGGGGAGATGTGGGTGGGATATTGAGAAGGAATTCTTGGGTGTGAGGGTGGGGAGGCCCTGGCACAGGGTGCCCAGGGAAGCTGTGGCTGCCCCTGGATCCCTGGCAGTGTCCAAGGCCAGGCTGGACGGGGCTTGGAGCAGCCTGGGATAGTGGAAGGTGTCCCTGCCCATGGCAGGGGGTGGAATGAGATGATCTTTAAGGTCCCTCCCAACCCAAAACATGTTGGAGTCAGACCTGAAGGGATTCATATTCCTGATGGGAAATATCCCCTGGTGCTTGGCCATCCAGGCACCCTGGGGCTGGACAAGCTGTCCCAGAGCTCTCTCCCAACAGGATGGGTTTCCACGGCCTGTGGCAGAGGAAGGGGTGTGAGCTGCATGTGCTGGATGGGAGCCACCAACCTCCAGCCAAAGGACACGTCCTGCTCCACCAATCTGTTCCCTATTTTTCCTCATTAATGCCGCTTCCATGCCCGACAGTTGTGATTTGAATAATTTGGACTGATTAGTGTTTACACAGCAACATTGGGAGGAAATGAAACCTCACCAGAGCCAGCAGCCAGCTCAGGGCTCAGAGACTCTGATTTTTGGAGGTTTTCTAAAGAAAAGGCCCCACATGACCTGCAGACCTTTGTCACTTGCTTGCCTGCAAGTTTGGTCACCTGAAACAGGTGACAAATCATGGCCAGGTCTGGTCTGGGGGTGCAGCTCTCAAAGATGGGTGGTTTTTGAAGGTTTTAAGTAGAACTGGTTGCTGGCTGGAGGACAGGAGATGTTTCACTGCTGGCACTGAAGGAAGGGCAGGGGTGGCAGTGCCTGAGATTGTTTATATTCCTTAAAGCACAGATCCAGCAGCCGGGATGTGCCTCTGCCCTCTTGCTCAGCACCTGGAACGCTCCAAACAAGGCCAGGACAGGGTGTATCCACAGCCAGGAGAGCGAGGATGGGGAGGAGATGGGGTCAGAGGAGAGAAAGCAGTGAAAAATTGCATCTGAGAGATAAAAGGGACTTAAGCAGAAAAAATAAGGATTATGGGAATATCTTGGAGTCTTGTGTGAATGGGTAAAAGCAGCCTTGGAGCTGTGGGGCACAAACGTGAGCTCTGTAAAGATTCACCCACTTCATGGAGCCTCTTTGCCTTTTTTCCTGATCAAAGGCCATTTGTCAAAGGTTGCAGGGGATGCAGAAACCCTTTCAGTGAATCCTCTGCCTTCCTTCATCTCTGCAGGCAGAGAGGCCTTATCAGACCTTTCCCTGGGAATGGATGTCCTGCCCCTGTCTCCAAAGGTGCTGGAGGAAATTGTGATCCTTGAAAACGTTGTGTGCAAAGCCAGGAAGGTTCCTCCTCCTCGCTCTACTTTTGGCACTGGCCACTTCTGCTTTTTCCTGGTCTTCCTGGGGCTCAGCACTTTGTTTGAGCTGGCTCAGACAATCCCAGGAGTCTCCTTGTACATCCAAATTCAGGGTGTTCACTTGGAGAAGAGAAGGATCTGGGGAGACCTGAGATCTGTCCCCTGCCAGTGCCTAAAGGGGCTCCAGGAAAGCTGTAGAGGGACTTGGGACAAAGGATGGAGGGACAGGACAAGGGGGAATGGGTTCAAACTGGAAAAGGGGAGATTTGGGTGGGATATTGGGAAGGAATTGTTCCCTGGGAGGCTGGGGAGGCCCTGGCACAGGGTGCCCAGAGAAGCTGTGGCTGCCTCTGGATCCCTGGAAGTGTCCAAGGCCAGGCTGGATGCGGTTTGGAGCAGCCTGGGGTAGTGGAAGGTGTCCCTGCCCATGGCAGGGGGTGGGACTGGATGATCTTTAAGGCCCCTTCCAGCCCAAATCATTTCATGGCTCTGTGAAACTCCCTCAAGGAACAGCTCCAGGGGGGAAACTTCAGTGCAGGGAGAGAATCTGAATAACTTCAATGAAGCTTTTGAGCTCCACCAGTTTGCTCAGTTTGAGCTCTGGATTCCCCACCACAGGGGAATGGGGTGAATACGAAGATTCAGGGATCATTTGTGCTTTGATTCCTGTTGTATTTTCCCCTCTCCTCCAAATCCACCCTGCAACCACTGACGTTCACCTGATGAGGGCATTTCCCGCCACCCTCCCTCTCCTGTGAGCTCCAAACAACCAGGAAAAGAAGGAGAGGATTTAACAGACACTGAAATAATCAAACCCCAAAGTCCTCCAAAGCAGATCTTTTATCTGAGGAAGGGAGTAGCTCCCGAGCCCCCTCAGTGCCTGCTGGGAACGTTATCCAAGCACTGATATTATCCAGGGGATGCTCTGATCTCTGTCAGTGAGCTGAGGGCAAAACCCTGGGAGAACTTAAGAAACCTCTCTGTATTTACTTATTTATCTGGCACCGTGTGCGTGGGCAGGTTTGTTTGTGTGCGAAGGGATTTCTCAGGGAACACAGGCTTGGATTTCCTTGCTGGCTGGGTTCTTTTTTCCCTGAAAAGATCAGGCTTCACCCCTCCAATTTAGGAAGATCTGAGAGTTGGCAGTGACAAGACCCCCACCAGCTGCTCCCTCAGTGTCTCCATGGATGGTTGAGCAGCCTCTGGCTCTGGCTGGGTGTCCATGTCCTCTCCAAAGGAGGAAAGAGCCGACATTCCTGCCTTTTCCTCTCCTGCCAGCACACGGTGCTGCCAAGGAAATGCAAAATCATCCCTTCCTGGCTGCAAGGATTAATAACCAGTTCATTGAGACAAACGACACCAGGCTCTGCCCGGTCACGGCTCAGCAAACACCGGCGCTCCGCTCTCCCAGCCCCGCTCCGCACGTGATGCAGACGGAGCTGGAATGCTGCTCCCGGGGGAAAACTGTCTCCCCATGAGATCTCAGCTCCCTCAGTTTTCCAAGGTCTCCCTCCCTGCAGGATTTCTGGGCACTGTGAGACATCTTTGCCTTCTTAAATCTGCCTCCCTGCTTCCCAGCTGGACCGTGGCGTCCCTCAGGATGTGATTCCACAGCAACTTGGGTGGAGGAGCATCAGCCCCAAGAGGGACTGGGAGGATCTGGTGGCACAGGCAGGAGGGGATGTAGGAAATACCCCCAGGGTCACAGCACAGTCCCCTGAGCCCACACTGGCCGAAGAGATGCTTTTTAGGGAGAGCTTGTTAATCCATGGGCAGGAACCCTCCATGGGCCCATCCTTGAGTGCTTCCTTTGCATCCTCATCCCTGGAGTTAGGGATGCCAGGGAGGACACCCCAGCCTGGTCTTTAACATTCATTTGTGGCCTTGCTGATATTTCTCCCCCCTTTCCCCAACACCTTTATATTTTCTGATGCCCACTCTGCCAAGAGCTAATTTGTGTTACCGGTTTTAAATTGATTCCCTGAGGATTTCAACCCTTGCTCCCCAGGATCTCGGGAAAGATGGGTCTGTAGTCGTCATACTCAGCTCCTTCATGGCCACTTGGCACAGCCAGGGGTGTCTTGGGCCAGGGGACAAGTCCAGGCACTGATCAGTTCACTGGTGTGGATATAGTCAGTGTCCAGCATCCTGGAAACATGGAATATTTGGGGTTGGAAGGGATCTTAAGGATCATCTCATTCCAACCCCTTGCAGGGACACCTCCCACTGTCCCAGGTTGCTCCAAGCCCCATCCAACCTGGCCTTGGACACTTCCAGGGATGCAGGGACAGCCACAGCTTCTCTGGGCACCCTGTGCCAGGGCCTCCCCACCCTCCCAGGGAGTATTTCCTTCTCCATATCCCACCCAAATCTCCCCTTTTCCAGTTTGAACCCGTTCCCCCTTGTCCTGTCCCTCCATCCCTTGTCCCAAGTCCCTCTCCAGCTCTCCTGGAGCCCCTTTAGGCACTGGAAGGGGCCCTGAGCTCTCCCTGGAGCCTTCTCCTCTCCAGGCAGAACAATCCAATGCTCTCAGTGTCCTCTGGATAAGTGCACTGATGGAAAAGCACTTGAGAAACATTTGTGGGAATGTAGCATCTCTGAGGTTCACTGGTCCATCAGAACTGGCCGGGATGAGGAGGTTCCAGAGTTGTTTTGGGGGGAAGAAGTGGTGGGTGACAGCGGGATACACAACCAGCGTCATTCCTGAGTGTCGTAGGAATAAAACAAACACTCCAAAAGCAGCTTGTGCATCCGCAATCCAAACCGATACTGGGAGAAGGGAAATCAGGACAAGTGGGAAAATTCTGCAAGGCGCAATTAATCAGATCCAGAAAATAAACCACAGCTCTGCCTCTGGGGCAGCTGGAGAGGCAGGGAAGCAGAAAACGAGGCTGAGCCTCTCCCTCCCCCCACACCCAGCATGCAAATGCATCCTGAGCAATTTCTGGAGCAGCAGAAGGTCAGTAATTGATTTGGAGACCCGAATTTCTGACTACATCACGATGCAGATGTGCTTCCCAGCCCGGCTGGTGGCTGTGCAGCTCCCACTGCAGCAAATGAGCTCGGAATACCAATGGAGAGGGGAAGGAGCACACTCTTCCCTTGACAGGGGAGCAATGGGGAGACAAAAACCTTTCCATGCTGAATTAACCCAGTTTTGTCCAGGGTTGCAACCCCGCTTCCCCGCCTCCCTTCACTCTCCAGAGCAAAGTGCCTGCTTGAGGTCCCTTTCTGGGGTAAAATGGAACTGGGAATGCTGGAGGAGAAGGAGGAGGAGCAGGGGATTCACCTGGGGGTGTTTTTAGCTTGATCTGGAAGCTGCTGGCTTTGGAAATGGTGCCGCTGTTTCAAAAACCAGAGTGGCTCTGGTCCTTCCCACTTCTCAGTCCCCCAGCTCAGACATCCTTTGGGAAGGACTGGGAAGCACAGGGAACCTCGTTCCAGGGATGAATCCATGGTGTTGTGGTGGGGAATGGCTGCTCCTGGCCCAAGAACCTCAACTACCAGCCTGGATTTGAGCAAAACCCTTTAAAACCTCCCAACTCCTGGACAGCTGCATCCTCCCCAGGGGCTGTGGGGATTCAAGGAAGGGATGAGAGAACTTCATGCAGGGTTGGTCTATCCATAGGAATGGAATGAAATCTCACTCAGGAAAACCTCACACTGATGTCAGAAGCTTAAAAGTGGGGCCCAGGGGGAAGATGAGATCCACTAAAATGAGATCCTGAGGAGGAAGGGTGCCCTCATCCCTTCCCTCTAAAATCCTGTGCCCACTTGGCCCTTGCCATGATGAGGATTGTCCCAGCTGATGGGCCAGTGAAGGCTCTTGGGATGCTGCCACTCATCCTGCAGGACCTGGATGGAGAACCATGGATTTGTGCAAGGTGATCCAAAGCTCTTTGGCACCTGAACTCCACAACCTCGGAGTGCAAAGCAGCTGCCCACGGAAGTGACGGCGCTGGGAGATTTTACTGTGGTTTTGAAAAGTTCAGAGGTCCTCTAAGCCCAGGTTTGTGTGTTTTAAGCCCAGCCTAACTCCTTATCGGCTCTGGATTTTGCAGCAGTGGAATTGGAGGAGTATCTCAAGAGCCATTATGGAAAATCCAGGAATAAAAAGGAATGTGGTGCTCAGAAGAGCTTTGGGCAGCAGGGTCTCCATCCCTCATCAGCCTTGCAGTGCCAAAATCAGCTCCTGCCTGCTGCAGGCTTGGAGTTTGCCTATCTGTAGTGCTCCAAACCCCACAGCAGCCAAGAGGGATTTCCTGGGATACAGCCAGCGCAGGATGAGCACTAAATGGAGCAGAGAAATATCTGGGAACACAACTCAACAACAGAGCAGGACCAGCACAGTTACTCTTTATTTCTTCTTTAATTACATCCTTTCTTCTAAAGAGATCCACAGTGATACAGAGGACAGATGGGCTGGGCGAGCTGAGACCACTCTCTGCTCCCCCTCCTCCTCGTTTGTACAAAGAGGTGCTGCAAGGAAAGGCAAATATTTGACTGTTTGGGATGCTGAGAAAGGAGAAACTGGAACGTGAGCCAGCAAGCAGCTCCTTGCTCAAGCAGAGCTCTCCGTGGCACGGACACAGCCCTCCAAGAGGGGCTGGAGCAGCAGGTCCTGGAGCCAGGTGGAAGGCAGGATGGAGGAAGAACATCTGCACCCTTTTTGAGCCTGTGCCCTTCTCTCAGTCCCACAGCTGAGGGTGCTCCAGAGGCAAAATGGTGTTGGAGAGGATGCTTGGGAGGGAAGAGGAGGAAACCTCCCTGGGAGACAGCAGTGCAAGGAGTAGGCTTGGAATGCTGGTGTAAAGCAGGAAAAAGGGATCTGGGAATGGAATCTGCCATGAGGACCCGTCTTGTGACAGTGGCCCTTGAGGTGTTATTTCAGCAGCAAAGAGCTGCCCTTCACCCGCTGTCCCCAAGGACAGCCAGCACAGATCTCCTCCCTCCAGCCTGCCTGTGCTGGCACGGGCTCCCGGGAGCAGCGGGGCTGTCCCCTGTCCCTGGGCATCCCCCGTGGCCACAGAGGCTCCATGGAGGTAGGGACAAGGTGGCTGGAGGTCACAGACACATCGGACAGCCCATGGGGTGACAGGTCCCCGGGGCTGGTGTGGAACCCCACCTCGGAGCATGGACATAAAATCACAGAACCTTTGAATCATTTAGGGTGGAAAAAACCTTTGAAATCATCGAGTCCCACAGTTCCCCCAGCACTGCCAAACCCACCACTAACCCGTGTCCACAAATGTCACATCCACAGGCGCGTTTGAACACATCCAGGGGTGGTGATTCCACCCTTTCCCTGGGAAGTCTGTTCTGATCCTTCTCACAGAATCTCTGTGCATGTCAACGGATGTCCCAAAAAGTGCTCCAGGGAGAGAGGGAGGGTTACAGGCTACTGAAACATTTGCATGTTTTATATTTTTCAGGCTACTGAGTAGTTTCTCTATTTTATATTTTTCTTGTTATCTGGATTTTAAGGTTTTGTGGGTGTGTTTGTTGTTTGGGTTTGGGTTTTTTTTTTAATATATAAATCCATGTCCAAGAGACTGCAAGCATGAAAAGCCACTCTGAAGTGGAGAAATACTGGAAATAATTTATGTTGGAAAAGAGCTTTAAAATCATTGAGTCCAACCACTCCCCCAGCACTGCCAAACCCACCACTAACCACCACTGTCCCCAAGTGCCACATCCATCTTTTAAATCCCTCCAGGGCTGGTGACATCAGCACTGCCCTGGGCAGCCTGTTCCGATGTCTGACCACCATTTCAGTGAAGAAATTGTTCCTAATATTCAATATAAACCCCCCTTGGTCCACGGTCAGCTCCAGAGCCTGGCCCTGCCCCTCCGGTCTGTTCAAGGAAACGTCCTGAAAATGAAATGTGGGGAGGCCCAGGCACGGTGCCAGCCCCCGCACAGGGGCACAACACGCGGGTTTGCACACTGATGTGCGCTTACAGGAGGGCTTTGGGGTTTTATCTGGGGTCTGGAGGTGTCCCACAGCTCACACAGGCACGCCAAAATCCTGCCCCTGCCGTGCACTCCTGTAAATTCCCCCTTCCCAGCACCCGCAGGGGAGCATGGCCAGGTCCGAGCCGCAGTCAGGAAAGCAGCACAGGGGCATCATTTCCCAAAATATCCCGTGCCGGCGAGTTTTGGCCCTTTGCTCTGGCACATCCGCCGGGCAGATGGCAGCAGGACACGGCTCAGGTAGGGAGGCAGCTCCTCCACGGTCAAAATCCTCCCTTTTCCCTCTGCTTCCCGGCAAGGAAGGGGCTGATTAGCACAAAATCCATGGCAACCCGGCCAGCAGCCTCCGAGCCAGCTCCTCGCTCCCTCCCCTGCTCGGAAAGCCTTTGTCTGCTGCTGGCACATCCCCTCAAGCCCTCACTTTCTGCTCTCCTGGATTTTGGAGGGAGCAGCTTCCCTCTTCTCTTCCCCTCTGGGCAGAGCTGGCTGGGGAACAGAAGATTCAGCTTTTCCCCTTTACCTGTAAGGGACACTTTTACTCCTTTTCCTGGGGAACCTTTGTGTAATCAGGATTTAGGCTCGTTCTAGAGATGGGTAAATACCCTGGGCTGATGCCCCCAAGGAGATGATTTCCACCTGCAAACAGCACAGGGGGAAAAAAAAATCAGGCTTTGACTGCAAAAATCTTTTCAACAACCACCTGGCAATTACAGATCAGGGTGTTCCCCTGAGAAAAGACCCTACAATAGCACTCGGGCGTGGCCTCCTTTGGGGTTAAGGGCACTCCTGGAGCAGTGAAGCAGCATTTTTTATCCCTGGGACTCACAGAGCATCGTGGCTAACACCAGCCTGGAGTCCATGCTTTGCCTGAGGTCTGCAAGTGCAGCCTGCTGAGGATAAGTCAGTAGGAATAGGGGAATTTTCCTTTCCAAGCAAAACCAGGCTAGAAGGAATCCCCCTGAACCCTCTCTGACCTCTCTAACTGAGCCCTCTCCACGCGTGAAAACCATTTTAAGAGCAGCCCTTGAATGCCCCCATCTCCTTCCCAGAGGGAATTGGCCTCTGCAGTGCCTGGAAGCCTCCAGGTACCTGGATGGGATGAATTGAACCTTTGCATCCCATATTGGAAGAGATTCCTGCTATTCCCCCTGCTCCCCCTTGGCAATCGCCCTGGGAGACCGGGGTGAGCCCCCGAGGAATCCTGAGCTGGCAAGAACTTCCCAAAGCCTGGCCAAGCAGCCCAGTTTTCCCCTGGATAGTGCCAGTAAGCGATGCAGACAACCATGGCAGCAGGAGCAGCATCCCCTCACCATCTTTGAGTGAAAACATGGAAAAAGGGGTGATTCTTGGCAGTGAGGGCTGGGGAAGGGAATTTTTGAGTCCTGCAGGAGGACCTGGGATACCTGGCACGATCTACTCGTTATAAATGGGTGGGCTTTCGTGGGCTGGCTGCACGATGATGGGTGGTTGAAGCTATGTTAGGGTTGAGTTTCATAACTGGTTAAATCAAGTTGTCATGTTAACGTTAACCTGGTTTTAAAGTGCGCTGATGTACGGGTGTAACACCTCCATGTAACCACT
>VXBT01005851.1:245616-271595 GCA_013400235.1 Oriolus oriolus | reverse complement strand
TCTGCCCGCGGAGCGCCCGGCGTCGCGCGCGCCGTTCTTTGTTCTGCTTTGTCGTGGGGACCTTCGGGCTGATCTCGGGGTCCCGTTCTCAGTGTTTGCTGTTTTCTAAATAAACTAGTCTGCCTTCCCAGAGGTGACTAGCTCCCGTTTATTTCACACTCAGCGTTCGAGTGGTCCTGCTGAAGCCTGCAGAGCTGGCTCTGCCTAAAGATAAGCCTGAGCCTGCAGCCCGGGCTGGCTGGAGCCCAGGCCGGCACAAAGAGGGCTTTGTGCGAGCGGGATGCTTGAGAGGATGGGGCAGAGCTGCTCTCGGAGGGTGTTGGGGGCCCGGAGACAAAACGGGGAGAAGCTCAAAGGGGACCTTTCTTTCTTTGCTGTCCGGGAGACAGAGGGGAGCTGCACATTGGGATTAAAAAGCTGCAGGTGATCAAACCCCCGCGGCCGCGGAGCGGTGAAAGGGGAACAAAGAGGCGCAGGAGGGGAGCGGGGAAGGCAGAGCAAACACTCCACGGGGATCTGGTGGGAAAGAAAGGAGCTGGGAGCGCTGGGAGGCTGAGCCACGGTGGCTCCTCTTGGATCTGCAGGCTTGAGCTCATTAAAAGCCGTGTTTCCTCTGGGCTGGGATGCCAGGCGTGAGGTGATAAAGGGTGAGAGCGAGGTGGGAGGAAGGCAGGGTGGTATCAAGGGAAAAAACGTCCCTGTGTCCTTTACAGGCTGGGCTGGGCCCTGGCCAGGCTGGGAAACACTTGAAACAAGCTGGGTGTGTGCAGAGGGGGCATCTGCAAATCTCCTGTGCCACGAGCACCGGCTGAAGGATTGCAGCTGAACTTCTGGCAAGTGCAAGAGCTTGGCTTCAGTTCACAGAGTCAGAGATTCGCGGGATGGTTTAGGTTGGAAGGGACACTGGAGGTCATTGAGTCCAAGGGTCCCCCAGAGCAGCTTGCTCAAGGTTGTTGTCCAGGTGGCTTTAAAAAATCTCCAGGGAAGGATAAATCCAGAACCATGGAATCACAGAATGGTTTGGGTTGGAAGGGACCTGAAAGATCATCCCATTCCCACCCCCTGCCCTGGGCAGGGACACCTTTCACTATCCCAGGTTGCTCCAAGCCCTGTCCCACCTGGCCTTGGACACTTCCAGGGATGAGGCAGCCATAGCTTCTCTGGGAAACCTGTGCCAGGGCCTCCTCACCCTCACACTGAAGGATTTCTTCTTAATATCCAATCTAAATATCCCCTCTTCTAGTTTAAAACTGCTTCCCTTGTCCTGTCACTCTCTGCCCTTGTAAAAAGTTCATCCTCTTTTTTATAAGCCCCTTTAGGCACTGAAAGGGGCTCTGAGGTCTCCCTGGATCCTTCTCCTCTCCAGGTGAACACCCCCAACTCTCCCAGCCTGGCTCCAGAGCAGAGGGGCTCCAGCCCTGGGAGCATCTCCTTGGCCTCCTCTGGACCTGCTCCAATGATTCCATGTCCTTATGCTGAGATTCCAGAGGTGGATTCAGTACTCCAGGCTGGATGTCACAAGCACAGAGTACAGGGAGGGTCCTTGGTCAGTTCCTGTCCACATCCACCAGTGTTTGACCTGCTGCTCACAAAGGAGGAGGAGCAGAGGCCAGCTGGGGTCAGGGGATCCCAGAGCTGTGAAATAACTGGACTTGCACCTGGAGAGAGGCTTGAGAAGCCGAGCTCTGGGCTGAGGGCTTTGGATTTCAGGAGAGTTGACTTCAGATTTTTTGGGGAGCTCTGAGGTTGTTGTGAAGGGGAGAAGGTGTCCAAGACAGCCGGCTGATTTATTTTTAGAGAACGCTCTTTCAGAGCTTGGGAACAAACCCTGCCTTTGCACATGAAAATCAGGAACTTCAGCACAAAGCCTCCTTGGCTAATTAAGACACTTCTTAGTGAGCTGAGCTGTTAAAAGGGAGCATACAAGAAATGGAAATAAGGAGGGGAAATGAATGAAGAGAGCAAATGCATGGCTGGGGCACTTAGGGATGAAAGCTGGAGGGCTGGGGACCAGCTGGAGCAGAGAGTGGCCAGGGATGCTAAGGGTGACAAAAAAGGGGATTGCAAAGTGTTTTAACAGCACACTTCAGGGAAAATGTGTGTGGATTGCTGGGTGGGGGGACAGCCTAACAAAGGGTGATTATGGGAAGGGTTGAATGCCCTCTTTTGCCTCGGTTTCTATAGGTCAGCCTTGCTCCAAGCTCCTGCACATAATGGCAGAGTTTGGGAAGGAGAATAACCAGCAGCTGGGGAAATAAAATTTCAGGGGCTGTTTAGTGAAATTAAATGGGTTTACATCCATGAGACTGGATGAGAGTGCTCTAATGGATCTCTTTGGCGGGATTGTGAGGCTGCTGCCTGTCATCTAACAAAAAAACTCCTGGTGTCTGATCTCTGCCCACCCTCAGGTGTCTCCGAGCTTTATACACACCTTGAAAAAGGGAAAAAGGAGGATTTGGAGAGCTCTGGAGGTCAGCCCCACCTCAGACCCTAGAAAAATCATGGAGCATGTCCTCTGGGAATTAATTCCTGGACATGAGAAGACCAAAACTCACAGACTCCAGGTTTAGTTCTCTGGAGGCTGGTGCATAAGCTGCTCTGCAGAAACAGAATTCCAGGCAATTCCAGGTGAGAGAAAGCACACAAAGCAATCAGCTTTTCTTCTTCGGTGGCAATAGCTTTGAATTGGGGCCAGGAGGAAGGCTGGCATTTTGAGGATGTGAAGAAACCTCTTAGGACCAAAATCCTGGTGCTAAATCCTTTCCTTCCCTGCCAGAACTGGGAAGAAATCACGAACAGTGAGGCAAATTTCACCTGGCCCTGAGGAACGTGGCAAATCTCGAGCTTTGTCTGCACCAAGATCAGTCCCTGCCTTTGTTCATCCCAAAGCTGGGATGAGAAAATGGTGAAAAACTCCAAAAAGGGCTTTCCCCAGGAAATATGGCTGAGTACATACAGCCAGCCCCTGGCCTGATTTGTTCCTTTTAGCTCAGGGCAGGGGCTCAGCCTGGCTCTTGTGTGACATCCTGGCTTTTCCCACCCAGAGGACTCATGGAACATTTTTTGGTGGTTGTTTTTTGCCCAAAGGAGGGATTTCCAGGAGCACTGCACCCTGCCATCCTTCATGGAGGTGCTGGAGACTGCAGCTCCTCCCCGCAGAGCCCCTGGGACATCCTTCCTCTGCCATCCTCTCCTCCTGCATGGCAAGCAACTCTCTGATAAATAATTCCCTCTTTTTTTTGGCTGATTGCATGCTGTTACTAGGAAACATCCTGGCATCCCTGGGACTGCAACTCGGAGCAGGCTGGCAGCTAATGAAGATAATTAAGATTTTATAGCCACCTTTCTGAACGAGCTGGACAACCCTCCCCATGGGGGTTTGAGGGGGCTGGGGTCCTCTGTCTGTGCTGAGTGAGCTTGGAAGAGACCCAGGGAAGGAGTAATAAGTCCTTCAGGACTTTGCTGGTGTCCGTGCTGGGGCTGTGTTGGGGCTGGGAGCAAACCAAAAGGCTGAGGAGCATTTCTGGGTGCTGGATTTCAATGGTCACAGTCCCTAGCACGGGTTAGGCACGGGAAAACAACACCCAGGCAAAACTGGGAGCTTTCATGGGTCAGGGACGTTCCTAAGATGCAGTTTGGTGTGGCTGCTGTTTTGTAATTAATAACACGGGCTTGATCAGATTGGGCACTTGGCCTTAGGTCAGAGGATGGGTCCTGGTTGCTGGTGAAGCCCAGCTCCTGCTGTTCCCACCCAAACGAGTGGTTCCACCTCTGGGGGAGAGGTTTGCGTGTCACGAGTCAAGAAAACTTTTTCATTACAGGCTTGGCTTCAAAATGCACTGAGGAACTGTCCTTTTGCAAGATTTCTGAGCCCCCAGTGACTGCTCTCTGTAAGAAAGGATTGTTGCACTCTGTCCTGGCTGGGTTTCCTCAAGCAGCTGCTGCAGCTCTGTGGACGAGCTGAACAGCACCAGGGTCATTCCTGTGCCCAGGATTCCAGCTGGTACTGCCCACACAGGTTGATATGGTTAAACCCTCGTGCCCCCAGAGAGGTAGCAGCACCCGGACTGGCAGTTTGGGATGATCCCTGGCTCCCACAGCTCCTGAACCCGACCTGCTGGTTGTTGGAGTCAGTGCTGGTTGGGCTGGACCAAAGGTGTGCCAGGAACCTCGCGGAGCAGGCAGAGCCCACCCTTGGCAAACCAAGCTTTGGGAGCACGGGGAGGAGACAGCGCTCTCTGAAAGGCTGCTGCCTCCACAGGATGAGCTGGAGAGAATTAGGAACTTGATCCCTCTGATCTGGGTAGATCTTGCAACAGGCTTTCAGTTTTAATGCACCTGCAGGACAAGATCGTCTCTGAAATCCCAGTCCCAGCAGCTCCCAGGGCGGTGAGGGACGCGCTGAGGCTGCCGAGGTGCTCACCCCTGGGAGGTGCTGAGCTGCATCTCAGGCTGAGCACCCCCAGCGTGGGGCATCCCACGTCTCATTCCCCACCTTATAATGGGAGGACAACCCCTCCAATCATCTCTCTGGGGTGGCAGGAAGGAGCTGACCTTTGCAGATCTGCACAGGGCGCTGTCAGCAGCATTCCTGCTTCCCACTGGGCTGCCTCCTTGCCTACCCAGGCTGGGAGCTGAAGCAGTTGAGGGCAACTCCCTCTGCCCCCCTGAGCAATCCCTATCCAAGAGAGATCCCCTTGCAGCACATGGCATTTCTGGAGCAGCTCCTTCCTACCCCCATTGTTCCTGGGAAAGGCAGACAATGATCTAAGAATGCAAAACTCCTGAAACCCCTCCAGAAAGCCGAAATTTATGAGCAGCCTGTTCCAACTGGCAGAGGGAAATTGTCAGTGGAACAAAAACATTGTGTAATAACCTCCCTCCTCCCTCTCATCCCCCTCTGGGGGGGAGCTGAGACAGCCACAAGGGAGGGGGGGGTCGGGGAAGGAGCAGTGGGGAAGCACTGAGCATCCTCATGGAATCACAGAATGGACTGGGTTGGAAGGGAAAATAAAGATTATCTCATTCCAACCTCCACCTTCCACCGTCCCAGGTTGTTCCAAGCCCTGTCCAGCCTGGCCTTGGACACTTCCAGGGATGGGACAGCCACAGCTTTGGCACTGCAGACCCCTCCCAGTGGCTGGCCCAGAGCATTTGAAAGCACATTTCGGTGCTGAGGGCAGCAGTGACCAGAATGGTTTGTCTGACCACAAGGACTCTGTAATATCCACCTTCTGCAAGGATGGGGCCAGCCCAGGTCTTGGCTGCTCTGAATGATGGGTGAATTAAGGTGGTTTCTTCACCCTTCTTCATAAAATGGATTGAAAAGGTGAAAGGTGAAAGGCTGAAATCAGGAGTTTCCCCAAGTTCGATCGTTGCTTACCTTGAATTCCACATTTACATTTCACCTAAACTTCCCAACCATTGCAGCCTGGAGCTCCCAGGAGTGAGTGTGATCATCCAGGACTCAGCAGTGCCCCGTGCCTGGAGAGGGGAGGGAAGTGCTGGTGCCAGTCAGCTTCCCAGATTTTCCAGAGGTCACACGGAGACGAGTGAGGATCTTAGGAGCCATTTGCACATCTTTGGGTGCTGCTCCTCCTTGGAGCAGCTGCACAGCTCCTCTGGCCACCATCTGGTTTATGAGTGATTCCAGAGGGGGGGGTTTCTCCCGGGGTTTTGGGATGTCGTGTGTGCATCCCCTCAGACACAGCCCTTGGCTGTAAAACGTGCAGCGGGGGAAGCGCGTCTGACTCCGGTTCTGGAGTGGAGCCTGCCACCTCCTCCTCGCAATCCCTTGTTTTTTCCTTCCCCCTCCTCCTGTCTGCCTTGATCTGGAGGAAAACCCACTCAGCAGACGGCGTCAGGCTGTGAAATAAACCCACGAGGTGCTGGGAATACTCCAGCTGGGATTTTTTTTCTGTATGTATCCATATCTACACATCATCTACATCCGTAAAAAAGGTTAAACTGTGATAGTTGAAATCCCGTGCGGCAGAGTCAATCTGAAAATTCAGCCTTTAAGCCCTTAAATGTGTCATTCCTTGGCTTTCCTGGTGCAAGGGGACCCAGTGTGGCATTTCTGTGACCGTGTCTCCACAGAATTTAATGAAGGTTTTATGGGGGTGATGGTGGGAGACCTCAAATCACTCACTGATTATGGGATAGCACTTCCCAGTGCCGAAAGAGTGAGCAATGAGACACTTTCCCGGGTTACAATGACCCTTTTCATCATTTCTGCTTTGGGGCTGTGACAGAAGAGCAAGGTCCTGTCCATTCCTAGGTTGTGGCAGCCCGTGCCAGGGAGAGCAGCCAGCCGATCGTGAGGTAAAATGTGCAAAATTGCTTTGGGCTAAAGGAAGTAAAAAGAAAAAAGAAATCTGGGCCAATTAATTTTTAACTGATTTCTCCATGTTGAAAAGGTAGGGCTTTGGACTGACTAAAACTTCAGGGAGTGGGTCTAGCTGAAAAAGAGGAAGTGGAAAAGTTTTATTAAGGCTCTTCCAAGGAAAATTTTTTGACCGTTAATAGCAAAACAATGTTTGAATGAAAATGAAGTGTTAATGTCTCAGCTGTAATTTAAGAGTTTTAGAACTATTTTTGCAGAATCCCAGAATGGTTTCAGTTGGAAGGGACCTTATAAATTATCCAGTCCCACCCCCTGCCATGGGCAGGGACACCTTCCACTATCCCAGGGTGCTCCAAGCCCCATCCAACCTGGCCTTGGACTCTGCCAGGGATACAGGGGCAGCCCCAGCTTCTCTGGGCACCCTGTGCCAGGGCCTCACCACCCTCACAGGGAAGAATTTCCTCCTATTTTAAGTGAAGTTTTTAAGTCATGAGTAAAAGCAAAATTGATCCAGTTAAAATGCCAGACTGATTTTCCCCCCTCTCCCCCTTGAAAATTTGCATTGAGCTTTTGGGGGCACGAAAAAGTAATCTGAAATTTTGTCTTCCAGATAGCCTGGAAGAATCCATGGTCCTCCAGTCTGACCACCTAAATTAAAAAATGCAGTTAATTATTCCCGTGGATTAGTCTCAAACCAGCTCTTCCATTTCACGAGGAACGTGTCTCACTGGGTGGCTGAGGACAACACTTGAATCAGTGCCCAGAAGATTCCTGCTTCCAAGAGATGGAGCAGCAGCCCCTGGTGCTCCAGATGGAGATGCAGCTTTGATTTGTCGGTCCACAAAAAGGCATTCTCAGGATGGACCTCAGAAGGACCAGCCTTGATTTCCACCAGCTCTTCTCTCCAGGCATCTGGGGAAGGGAATGTGGCTCTAAGCCCCAGGAGAGGAACCAGCACTCGAGGGCTTGAATCACCTCATTGTGGACAGCTGAGACCTGCGGGCTCCTTTCTGGGAATTTTGGGGTGGGAGCAATGAACTGTCCTCATGTTCCTCAAAGCTGACTCAGCATTTGGGTGGCTCTTTATTTTAAACAAAATTCAGCAAAAATCAGACCTATTTCTATTTATTTTTTCCTCCCTAATCTGATATATTTCAAGTGCCTGGACCCACGTTTTATTCAGTGGCTGAATAACATAAAAAATAAACAAGTGATCTCTCTTTTTTTTTTTTGCTTTCTTTCCCATATGTTTTTGTCCAAATACACCGTAAGTGCTCCCACCTGATTTTCCTCTTCTCCTCCCATCTCTCCTGGACTGCCAGGTGAAGCTGATGGGTGTGAGTGGGTACAAAAACCTGCCAGGAACAAACCTGGCACACCTGTAATCCTGGAATGCCCCATCCTGCTGCTTCCCCAGCAGAGTGAGAGACCAGAGGCACAAATCAATACAGACAGAGTTTTTATAATTAAAAAATTGTGCATTTAGACAAACAGCTGGCAGTTACACCCATCCCTCATCCCCCTTAATGCAGAAAATACATGTCTGGGACCCAGACGTCTGATTTTCTAGTGCCACGTGTAAAGACCCCCTAAGACTGTGCTTGAATTACCTCCTGCTTTGGGCTACCAGACAAGAGCCCAAAGGCAGGTCCACCCTGTACTCGACTCCAGTTGACCCTAGAGAGAACAAATCCCCCTTTCCAAGGCATTATTTTCACTGAAAAACCCTCATTTCTATCTTCTGACTGAAAACGCCTCTGAAAATCAACATGTGGGACACAAACTGATTTATTTTTATGAAAAAAGTAAACAAAGAAGAATTTTAATGAGGCGGGTTTTTTTCTTTCCAAGATGTCCATGGGGAAATAAGGCTGTTCCTAGTAAACTGAACGGCACCACGGCTGGTTGTCTTGTCCAGAGGCTGAGTGACAGTCTGGTCACAACCCAAAATAAACCTTCTTCACCTGGGGAGCACAAGATTCAGCACCCAGGCACGGTGCTGATGGTGCAGATAAAGCTCTGGTGCCTCAATTTCCTCCTTCCTTAGCAGGAAGATACTCAGGGAGCTTTGGAGTGGATGGGGAGGCATCACCCCGGGGCTGTGGGGGGTGGAGGGCTGATCTCAGCTCCAGAGTCCCCAGCCCCACGTGCCTGTGAGCCCCTTAACGTGTCCCTCCCACGGAGACCTGTGGAGGCACACAAATTATTTGTCTTCTCTGCACCAACCTAAAACCCCCTGTGGACCCCCAGGTCTGGAAGCCTCGTTGCATCTTCCCAGGCACGTCGGAGTCTCCCCAGATCCCGGTTCCCGTCTCGTTTTGGAACAAAGGCCTGAACCCAGCCCAGAGCCTCCCGAGAGAGGGGTCCTGCGGGCTCAGATGCGCACACACAGCGACTGACACACACACACAGAGCTCACAGACAGCCACAGGCACATCGACACAGCCACAGCTTCCAGAGCAGCGGGATTGCTCCTCCTGCTCCTTCCCAGGCCTTGGGCTGGTGCTGTGGACACAGCCAGGTCTGCTCAGCCAAGAGCTGCTCCTGCTGGGGCACGTGGTGGGGAGCAGAGTTGGGCTGGGCTCGGAGAATGGTTTGGGTTGGACGGGACCATAAAGATCATCTGATTCCAACCCTCCTGCCATGGGCAGGGACACCATGAGCAGGATTGTTCCACTCTGACTGGGTCAGGAGCGGTGTGGGCACAGGAGGGACAGCCTGAAGGCACCCACGCTTGATCTGTACTGTCGTGGGTGCCAAGTGTCCCAAAACTGCCGTGGCAAGGCCTCTGGAGTCCCTGCCCGTGCTGGGCAGCACCAGAGGTCTCTGCCCGCTGTGCCAGGTACAGGCAGCTGTGTGCCCTGAAAGGCAAGAAAATCCAGCATCCATCTCACGTTCTGCTGGGCAGGGAGGGAATCCCCTGCGTTGCTGCAGGTCCGAAACTCATCGCAGCAATTTCTCCCTTAAATTTTAAGTCCCTTTTTGAGTTCATTACCCAAAAGTCCCTTTTCTCCTCCTGAAGTTCCTCTCTCTGATGGATGTGTGTTGCTACAGAGGATCCAGGGTTTGCTGGTGCTGCTGTTGGGGGGTGTCAGCCCGGGGATTTCTCTGACAGGAGCTGTCTCGGGTACAGCATTTCCTCCTTTCAGGGAGAACCACAGGGTGTCTGGTGGCCGACAGCGCGATCCAACAGGATCAGAAACGTGTATGGCTCGGGGTAGGACTTCCAGAGCACACAGGAGGCTTCTGGTCAGCTGGAATCTCTATTTGAATGTGCCCGTGGAGAACCCATAATCTACACCACAGGCAAAAGGGAGCTGTAGTGCCCTGGACTCCCTGGAGCAATCCAACAAACGCATCTTCTCGCCACTCACTTTTGGGCCGGCACCATTTAACCCACGGCCCTTTGCTTGCTGGGAGGGCTTCTTCCCTCTGGAAATCAACTTCCCACCTGCAATAGCCCCACGGACCCTGCGCTTGGAGCAGCAGGGGCTGAGGGTTGGGTGTCCAAGGAGACATCCACGGAGGACAGCGACATTGCTGCTCCAGCCTGGGAGGAGGGGAAGGGGAAGGGGAAGGGAAGAGGGATTTTGCTTTGCGGCTGATTTTTGACCCCTCCTTTGATTTTTGAGCACAGCCACCTACACCGAGCTGCGTCCTGTGGGAAGAAGAGGAGGAGAAGGGACTTGGCAAAGGAGCTGAGTGCACACGTTGGGTCTGGATGCCCTGCAGGCCTCCTCCATGCAGGTCCTGCCTTCCCCATGAGCATCCCCGGGCCATTCCAGTGCCCACCTCTGCACTGCCACCAAGACCAGCTGCGGGTTCCCCGTTGGCTCCCGTTCCCTCTGCTCCTCGTTGGCCTCTCCTCACCCAGCCATGAGGCAGAGAGACCCGTCTCCCTCTTTCTCCCCCATCCTTCCCTCTCCTTCCGCCCCGTTCAGCACAGCGAGAACCGGCGGGAGTTGATGTTCATCTTGGTGACCCCGATGAGCTTGAGGGGCGTGGAGAGGCTGAAGGAGCTCACGAGGGGGAAGTCGCAGAAGAGGTCGGCGAGCTCGTCCCTCTCCTCCAGCTCGTAGGTGGCATCGTTGAGCATGCGCTGGTGCAGGTGGCACGTCTGCTCGATCTTCAGCTTGTTGATGTCGCTGCGCAGCCGCATGAGCTGCCTGGCCAGCTGCTGGTCCTGCAGACGCATTTCTGCCTGCAACGGGGAGGGAAGAGGGTTTTTAGTGGCAAGTTTGCTGCCTCCTGCCCGAGGCTGCACCAGATCATGGAATGGAAGGGTGTTGAGGTGCTTGAACGCGTCCAGAGAAGGGCGACAAGGCTGGTGGAAGGTCTGGAGCACAAGCCCTGTGAGGAGCAGCTGAGGGAGCTGGCAGGGCTCAGCCTGGAGAAAAGGAGGCTCAGGGAGACCTCATCACTCTCTACAACTCCATAACAGGATGGTGCAGCCGGATGGGGACCAGGCTCTTTTCCCAGGCAACCAGCAACAGGACGAGAGGACACAGCCTTAAGGTGCGCCAGGAGAAGTTTAGGCTGCACATCAGGAAAAACTTCTTCACAGAAAGAGTGACTGGGTGTGGAATGGGCTGCCCAGGGAGGTGGTGGGGTCACCATCCCTGGAAGCGTTTGAAAAAAGACTGGATGTGGCACTCAGTGTCATGGTCTGGTTGATAAGGTGGTGTTAGGTCACAGGTTGGACTTGATGATCTCAAAGGTCTTTTCCAACCTAACTGATTCTGGGAACTCATCTAGAGGTGCTCCATCTGGGAGGGAGATGGGGATCTTCCAAGCCAGCAACGCATCCCAGAAAAATACCAGCTCAGGATGGGGAATTTTTAACAATCAAGAAGGTCTGTGCCTGCTCGTGTTTTCAGGAGCACCAGGAAACTGGAATCAAAGCCGTGCCAAGGCTGTTGGCTTGGGTATCCGTCAGGCTTCAGAGCCTCCATCTCAACGTTAAACAAAGCCCAAATTAATTTTGCTCATAAGGCAGCAGCCACAGGGAGACGGAGCAATTAGAGGTGGAAAGGACCAATTAAAAGAACACCAAATAACTGATCCCCAAATACTCAGCCTGGGTTTCCAGCCTGCATAAATCAGAGCTGGCCCACGACAGTCCCTACCTCCCCTGTGGCTTATTTTATCTCGGTGATTTGAAGTGGCTCTCAGGATGGGACCTACATGGTTTCTCACAGGAGAGAGAACTACCACCTCTAAGCTAATGATCTAAGTGTTTTGGAGGTATTTTTTTCTCCCCTGGCACCTGGCGTGGGAAGGTGGAAGATTCAGAAATAATGAAAGAAAAGAGGTCTTTTATTTAAAAAAAAAAAATTCTAACTCATAATTAAGAAAATCCATTGCTGCAGAATGCTGTGGGTAGTGAAGGAAGGAGGTGAGCACTTGATGCGGGAATCAGCCTTGGGAACAGGAGCAGGCAGGGCTGGAAAAGCAGATCAAGACAATTCCCACTTCTCACCCCACTTCCCTCCTCAGAGAAAAGCAGCAAAACCACAAAAGCTGCAAAGAAAAGGTGGTGGGAGAGAAGAGAAACAGGTGCACCAGAAGAGGGTGGAACAGGACAGTCTCAAAGGTCCCTTCCAGCTCAGGCAGTTCTATGATTCTAGGTTTTGGGATAAATTCCCCCTTTCTGGATTTTAGCAGCATGAATGTGATCAGACCATATTGGTTTCCCTCCAGGCCTGAAAATTATCTGCTCAGTTTGTGGGTACAGGTGCAGCTCTGTGGGTAGGGAGTAAATTATTCCTGGCCTGGTGGCTTGTGCATGGAGATGCAGAAGGGAAGGGAGGAGGAAAAATTCCCCTCGAGAGAGACCACAGAGACACTGATATTCCTACATGAGACCTTTCCATGCCTGACACAAGGGCTGCTGCAGGAAGGGTGTGAACCAAAGTGACCCTCGGGGTTGCTTCATCTTGTGCCATAATCCCTCCTCCTCCAGGCAATCAGAGAATCCCAGAATGGTTTGGGTTGGAAGAGACCTTGAAGCTCATCCAGTCCCACCCCGTGCCATGGGCAGGGACACCTCCCACTATCCCAGGATGCTCCAAGCCCTGTCCAACCTGGCCTTGGACACTTCCAGGGATGGGAATCTGTGCCAGGGCCTCACCACTCTCGCAGGGAAGAATTCCTTTCTGATAGCTAATCTAAATCCTTCAAACCCAAACCATTCTGTGATTCTCTGACACTACAGACGCATCCTGGGGGACCTTACCTGACGCTCCCAGCCAGCAGCTGGGCTCCAGCTCGGCTGTCTGGAGAGGATTAAATCACCTTTGTGCCAATCTCTGAGTGAATCTCTCTCCCTCTCTCAGGAAATCTCTCAAATTGTTGGCGGGGTTGTGGCCATTTACCTTTTTCAAAAAGCACTCCACTATTTCCTCTCAGACCTCATAACCTGTACCCCCAGCAGAGCAATGCCACTTGGCAGGTTTTTATTCTCCCACCTGAGTTGCAGTAACAAAAAAAAAAAAATCATTCTGTTGATATTTTTCGCTGTCTCACAACAAATGCTGACATTTTATCAGGGAGGCGATCACAGGTGTTATTGAAGTGACCCTGGGTCATTCTTTCTTCTTGATGTATCAAGTTACCTGAGAAATGCCAACAAAGGCTCTCATAGAATATTTGGAAGAATGTGGGATTAAAAAAGCCTCTGCTGCCAACAAAAAAAAGCATTTAAAAGAGAATTATGAGGCCATTGTGCAGAGGGGTATGAGCTGCAGGTGCTTTTTTTCCTCTTGCAAACCAGCTTTACATTTTTTGGCTGGTTCTTGTTTTCCCTCTCTTTTGAGGAAGCCGTTTGGTTTCACGCAAGCGGGAAGGCAAAGCCCTCTAGAAAATAAAGATAAGGAACAAAGCCTGGCAATGGCTGACTAAAACCACGTGGATGTGGCGCTTGGGGACATGGTTTAGCGGTGGCCTTGGCAGTGCTGGGCTAAGAGTTGGACTCAATGATCTTTGAGGGCTTTTCCAACCTTAACAATTCCATGTTTCTGTGAGAGGATGATGTGCACAAGGAGGGGATGGCACATGGGGTGAGGGCTGTGACAGCCTGTGCTCCTTGGAAGGCTGCCTTGCCTTCTCAAGGGCTTGGGAGTTCCTTGGCTGGTGACAGGTCCCGTGGAGGCAGCTCCATGGGGTGGCATCTGGGCAGAGGGTGGAGCACGAAGGTTGGGCTGCTCTGCAGGGTGCTGCTCAGGTGCTCTGCTGCTCCCTGGGGCTTGGCTGGAGATGCAAACCCCCTGTCCTGCACCCATGGACTTGTCCCATTAAACACCGCTCTGGTCAAACCCTCCCGGAATATTTAGTGGAATTTCAGCCAGAACCCAGAAATCCTCGTTCTCCTTCCCTTTCCTGGAGGCTCTGCACAAATACCAAAACCACTCCCCCGTCCCACACTGAGGACCAAACAATCGCTGGAAACGACGAGTGATGTCCCTTTAAAAGCAGCACTGTCAGGCCAGCAGTGCTCCACAAAGCTGCCTGGGAATTAATAATGGGATTACAGGGGCCACATCACGGGAAGCCGTGAGGTTTTTGGTTGGCAGAGTTTGCCCACAGGGCCGGTCACCGCGAGGTAACTCCGCTCTCCAGTTCATCCGTGTGGGACGGCAGCAGGACCCCACACACGGATGCAGCATCCTGGAGAACCCCGTGGGGAGCATCCAGCAGAAGCCAGGCTTTTGATTTCCTTTGATCCTCTCATGGCCAGGGCAGGAAGAACCTTAGGTGTGTCTTGCTCCTAAAACCCAAACTTTTAACACATTCTGCCTCTTCCTGCACACCCAGCTCCAGCTGTTTCTCACCAGCATGGCTGGGGAGTGCTGTTGGGATGGACAGGATGCTGGGTTGAACTTGCCAGGGTGGAAGGAGAAAGTAAACTCAGGTCCTTCCTGGGAGAAAAGCAGCTGCTGGATTGAAATGCGAAGCTGGACCACAGGATCTTATGAACCCAGGGAGGATTTTCTGCTTGGATTAAGCCTCAGAGTCTCCCAGGGTTGTTTAACAGGGGTGAGGGAGAGAAAGCTTTGGATGTGTTCTTTCCTGTTTTCCAGTCCAGGTGGCTCAGCCCAAATAGCTACAAGCAGTTGCCTTCAATTTTGCCTTCAACAGACAGGAAGACCAATAATTGTCCCACTTCCAGCAGTCCATCTTTCCCCTGCATTGCTACGGGGGGATTTTTCAGCAGGCAGCACCTCAAGGCATGGAGTTGTGGAGCTCTTTGAGATTTCCCTCTCTTCCCAAAAGAGAAGAGTCCCATGGATGGAGTCCCAGCCTGGTCCATGAAGCTCAGGGGGACGGTCTGTGGAGAAACAGCTGCTCCCACAGGGCCAGCCCTTTTTATTTCCAAAAGATCAGAAGAAACTGAAATGTGAATTGGTGCTTTCCTGCGTGCAGCCACTTGGGCTCAAGCACAGAGAAGCACAGGCAACTTGTCAGATCCTTGCCAAACCCTTCAGAGAAGTCCACATTGTCTGTGTTTTGGTTTGGGCCTTCTTCAAAGGTGCTCAGATGCCGCCCTGTCGTGGGTGATTTTAGGCGCTCACACCCTTGTGGTGCAACCCACAGCCCCAAATGAGGTCACAGAGTCACAGAATGGTTTGGGTTGGATGGGACCTTAAAGCTCATCCAGTTCCACCCCCAGCCATGGGCAGGGACACCTTCCACTATCCCAGGCTGCTCCAAGCCCTGTCCAGCCTGGCCTTGGACACTGCCAGAGATCCAGGGGCAGCCACAGCTTCTCTGGGCAGCCTGTGCCAGGGCCTCCCCACCCTCATAATGAGGAAATTTGGTGCTGCATCATTGTTTAAATTCACTCAAGCACTTGCTCAGCCAATATCAGTATCCCCAATGATAATCATAATGCTTAATACATAATAATAAATGTCTGACCAGCAGGACACAGGTGTTCTACAATTTCCCAGGAGGGACCATCAGACATCTGTGTCCCTTTTTCCAGTTGTTCCTGCATTCTGGCTCACACCCCTCAGATTTCAGTGCCAAACTCGTGAATTTGAGATAGAAAACTCCTTTTTCCTAATGAGACAAATTTACAACTGTTCTAAGATGTCCCTGTTGATAGGTTTGTACTTTAGCCATGCTTGAGAGGGAGAGGACCTTGAGTGCTTAATTTTATAACCTGTAAAACCTGGCACATTTCAAAAACAAAGAGCAAAGTGTGACCCCTCCAGTCCTCGAGTCTGTCACCATCCCCAGGCTGGTGATGGTTTTGTTCTCAGCACGGATGAGGAGCTGCCACACTTGACAGTGCAAAGGCAAACACAAGGGCAAAGGAGAGGCAGGAGGAGCTGGGGAGGGAAATGCTCCAGCCCCAGGGCAGCTCAGCACACGCTGAGAGCTGCAATTTGCTCCTACACCTCCTCAGAGCCTCTCAGCACAAAAACAAGAGCAGTTTGCATGTCTGAATAAATCAGCTTCTCGGGGCCAGGTTCTCAGCAGGCCCCAGCTGACGTGGCTGGCTGAGGCTCCGTGGGCTTATGTCAGTCCTACAAACCAGGGCCAGGGCCTGGTGTGCAGAACCAGGGCCTGGGGCAGGTCATGGGAGGTGACAGGCCAAGAAAGGCAGATGGACAACAAAACCTTGGGTTTATCTTTTGCTTCACTTCTGAACGTGAGCAGCCTGAACCTGGCTGAAGCCAAATCAGAGCAGGCTCTGGAGACACAGAGGAAAATTCCTTGCAGTGTCAGGTGATGACTTTTGTGTGGATTGGGAGTAACAAGAGATAGGGCAAGAGGAAATGGCCTCAAGTTGCACCAAGAGAGGTTTAAATTGGATATTAGGAATAATTTCTTCAGCAAAAGGAGTGTCCAGCCCTGGCAGAGCTGCCCAGAGCAGTGGAGGAATCCCCATCCCTGGAGGGATTGAAAAGCTGCGTGGATGTGGTATTTGGGGACATGGTTTAGTGGTGGCCTTGGCAGAGCTGGGGAGTGATTGGACTCAGTGATCTTAGAGGGCTTTCCCAACCTAAACCCTTCTATGACAGCACTAAATTTACTCTCCTGCCTCTGCTGCTTTTGGCTGGGATAGAGTTAAATCCAAAGCTGGGTGGTCCTGTACCAATTGCCTGTGGGGAACAGTCCCCAGCACGTGCAAACTCCTGAAGCTCCAAGTGCTTGGCAGGATGCTCCCTGGGACAAGCCAGAACCATTCCAGGGTGATGCTGTTGAAACAACCCGGCCTGAACACGCCAGGAGCTGTGCTGAGGGTTGGGGGTCATGGAGCTGCACACTCTGCATTTCACTCAGTAGGGACACGGCTGCTGCACTTCTCTCCTGCATGGGAAGAATCTCCACATTCGCCAGATTTTTCCCTTTCACTGGATAGATTAATCCTACAGACCCTAAATAACCATATCATGGAATCACAGAATCATGGAATGGGTTGGGTTGGAAGGGACCTTGGAGAGCAGCCAGTTCCACCCCCTGCCCTGGGCAGGGACACCTTCCACTTTCCCAGGTTGCTCCAAGCCCTGTCCAGCCTGGCCTCGGACATTTCCAGGGATCCAGGGGCAGCCACAGCTTCTCTGGGCACCCTGTGCCAGGGCCTCACCAGCCTCACAGGGAGGAATTCCTTCCCAATATCCCATCTAACCCTCCCCTCTGGCAGTGGGAAGCCATTCCCCCTTGTCCTGTCCCTCCAGGCCCTTGTCCAAATTCCTCTCCGTCTTTCTTGTAGCCTCCCTTCAGGAACTGGAAGACCACAATTAGGTCATCCTGAAGCCTTCTCCAGGCAGAACAATCCCAATTCTCCCAGCTTTTCCTCACAGCAGAGCTACTCCATCCTCTGATCATCCGGGTGCCTCCTCTGGACCCTCTCCAGCAGCCCCACATCCCTCTGCTGTTGGACCCCAGATCTGGAGGCAGCTCTGCAGGTGGGGTCTCACCTGAGCGGGGCAGAGGGGCAGAATCCCCCCTTCCCTGCTGCCCACACTGGGGGATCAGCCCAGGATCTTGTTGGTTTCAGGGCTTCGTGCTGCTATGGAGCCTTCCCGATGGCTTTCCTACCACAACATGAGCAAAACCAGGGAGAAGTCCTGGCTGTGTTGGCATGTTTGGAAGATTGTTCCTTTATTTGACGAGAAACTGGATTTCATCCTTGAAATGCAATGTGAAATGCACCTTGTGGTTCCTGCACCGTGTGATGGGATGGCCTGGCTGTGCTCCCTCTGCCTGCTGGCAGCTCTTACCCGCACTCGTGCCTCCAGCACAGCTATTTCACCCTGTGGTCAGTCAAAAAATTGCTCTCTCTTTTGGGGAAATTGTTCTAAATTACTGGTCACGTCCAGATCCAGCAAAGACCGGTATAATCAAGTGGCTGGAAAATGGAAAGTGAGGAACAATTAGGGTTTGCTTGGCCTTTTCTCGTCTTTAATTTAAACTTTCAGTTTTTGACAGATGGTGGTTGAGATACCACACCCCAGTCTAAGGGGTAGAATCAGACTCTGAGACAATTTAAACTTCCATCATGGGCAGAGATTGAAAGAAAACCCCAAATCTTTTAAAATTCAGGGTTCTGAGAAGGGAAATCTGCTTCTTACTCTCTTTGATCATCTTGAGATTCGGGGTTTACATCAAGTGTGAATTTAGGATTGGACCCAGATTCGGGTCACACATCTGGAGCTGAGGTTCTCCAGAGCACTGTGGGGTTGTAGGAGATCATCTCAAAACTGTCCCTAATAGTCCTGAATTCCTGAAAGCCACGATCCTGAGAAACAAAGTCACCAAAATGCAGCACCCAGAACCAGCTCCATAAATAAATTCTCAGGGGCTCAGTGGAGCTGGGTGAATGCAGCAACAGAAAGTTGACAAATCGACATTACCTGAAGCAAAAGTAGCAAAGAAACCTTTAAAACTGCTATTCATTGTTGTCAGAAGTTCTCCTCAAAGATTTCAGGGCCTCTCAAAAACAAAGCGTCCGCACAGAAACATTTTCAAAAGTGCTGGCCACAAGTCATGTCCCAGCCCCTGTTGCAAATATTCCTGCTGGGACTCACAGGAAAAATTCCAACTGGGCAGCAAAAACGAAGCCACGTGTCATGAGTCACTTCCAGTAATTTGGGCCAAATAATAAAGACTTTTCATGCCAGTGAGGAGAAGGGAAGGATCACTGGGAAGTGTGCTTTTGGGGCCTGGTTGCTTCTACTCTTGTGAAGAGTACCTGGACTGGTTCTCCAGCCCTGAATTCAGCTGCCTTGATGGGGACATGTCCACCCTATCGACCTCCAGAAAATCATAGAATACCCTGAGCTGGAAGGGACCCACAAGAATCATTGAGTCCAACTCCTGGCCCTGCACAGGACAACCCCAAAATCACTCTACATGCGTGAGAGTGTTTTCCAAACACTTCTTGAACTCTGTCAGGCTTGGTGCATCCTCCTGGGAATTATCCCCAGGCTGTGCTGACCCCTGAGCTGGGCTGGGAGCTGGGTCAGGCCCAGGATAAATTTGTGCCAAAGGCCATGACAGCAAAGTGACAGAGAAAAGGTGAATTCCAGCCCTCGTGCCCTGGCTCTGTGGATTTTCGTAGCACACATTCCTAGAAAATTCAAGGTATTTTTGTCCTCTCTTTCTCTGTGAAATGTCCAGCACATAACTATGAGAAATAAACAGATGTGTGAGACAGGGCCCAAGGCTGGGATGGGAGGATGAGTGAAACGTGGACTGGATCTGAATTGAGAAAAAGGCAACAGAGGATGGACCTGGAAGAGCCAGGTGTGGAAAACACAATGAGTGATGGAAAACACAATGACTGATCTTTGCCTTTCCACCTGGGGCTGAAGGCAGGTAGGAACAAGGAGTTTCCCCCCTCTTTTATTTTTATCCCTCTTGAAAATCTGTGCTAACAGGGACAGGCAATCACTCACCAGCTCCTTCCTGAGCCACGTCAAAGCTTCGTCGATGCTCTCAAAGCCACCTATTCTCCCTGAGGTGACAGTCCCCTTGTCCTGGGCAGGGCTCCCGTTGAGGTGCAGCTGCACCTTCCTCATGGGGACAGTCTCCCCCGGGGTCTTTTTGGCCTTCGTGGCCTCGTCCTCCCCGTCTCCCTCGGGCTGGGGGCTCTTCCAAGCCTGCTCCTCCAGCTTTGCCTTCCATTCCAAGTAGGAAGGGCGCCTGGTCTCCAGTCTCAGCTTCTCTGTCAATGCCTTGAGGGTCCTCAGGTGATCATCCGGAGGAGGAACCCCCCCAGAGCCGGCATCTGTGCTGTCCAGCGCCTCTTCTATTTGGATCTGGGGGACAGACATCCTCTCTGGGAGTCCAGAGGCATAGAGGTGGGCTGGAAAGGGCCAGGGAGGGGGATGAGAACCCTCAAGGTTTGACCGGGTGCCACGAGGTGCCCAACACAGCCCTGTCAGGCACAGCTGAGGTGTGGGCCCCTGCTCAAGCAGCAAACCAGCCTTGGATGAACACCTAGAAGAAAAAAAAAAAAATAAGGATTGGTTTTGAGAAGGGAAAGGGAGTGAGGAAAGAGAGACAGCTCTTGCTGGAGCAGGGGAGTGAGGGCTTTGGGAGAGGCTCAGTGCCAGGGTGCTGCTGGGGAGGGTGACCTCACCTCGGTTATCTGAGTGCTTTGGGGCAGGAACAGACAGGCTCCAGCTTTTAGCAAAGCTCTGCTTACCTACACCTCCAGTCTTAACTCAAGGGGCCATGGAAGGGTTGCCAAGGAGGCCAGGACACCTTCCCAGACCCCAGCATTCTCTGGAAACACCAGTGGCTGCTGCTGGATGTTGGGCTGTCTGGTTTTGCTGATTTTCTGCCTGGCAAACCCATGTTTCCCCATTTGGGCAAATCAAATAAGACAGCCTGAAAGAGGAGAAGTTTAGATGAAATATTAGGGGGAATTCTTCCCTGTGGGGGTGGGGAGGCCCTGGCACAGGTTGCCCAGAGAAGCTGTGGCTGCCCCTGGATCCCTGGAAATGTCCAAGGCCAGGTTGGACGGGGCTTGGAGCACCCTGGGATAGTGGAAGGTGTCCCTGCCCATGGCAGGGGGTGGAACTGAGGGATCTTTAAGGTTCCTTCCAATCCAAACCATCCTGTGATTCTGTGAACCCAAACTTCTCCCAAGAGTTTGAGTCAAGAGAAGAACTGGAAAAAGGGATTTATTCTTCCCCACGCCACACCCCCTCCAGTTTTACAGATCTGGGTTTAGGTCTGGGTTTGCTGAAGACGCAGCCTTAGGATTCAGCTCCCTCCTGACCTGCTGGCTCCAGCCAGGAATGTGGTCCCAGCCATGTGAGGAACTAACCGGGCTGCTGGCATGGTTTGGGTTCAGACACCCTGGGAGACTTGGACTTGTGGTTTCCATCACTGGCCATGTCCAGTTTATCCAGTGGGAATGGTCCCTTGTAACACCCCTTTGGAGCAGAAGCACAGAGAAGCCAGGAGCTTCCTCCCCACCTCTGCTCCTGTCAGCACTCTTGGGAGCTGTGCCCAAAGCTGCTCTGACAAACCCTGGGACCTGGAGGGGCAGAGGACTCCAACAACTCCTCAAGAGTTAAGCTCAGGCAGCTTCTGTATTCATTTGCCGGCAGGATCAGATAGGAGACGTTCCCAAGGTCGTGTGCTCATCTACAGCTGAGCTAGGAATAGATCCAGAGCTCTCCTCTGAACGCCAGGCACAAAACAAAATACTTTTTTTCCTGCCTGGTGAGATGCTTGGAAAACCAGGCAGGATGTGTGCAGCTTCCTAGAGTTACCCAGCCATTCTTCTCCCTGCCTTTTCCACAAAGGCATGTGCAGCTCTGAGATCCAGACCATAATTACGCCTCTCCAACCTTTTCAGTAAGAAGATTCAATTTAAAATAAACACTGAGAGAGAGAGAGAGAGTAAGATTTATCCCAACAATTGTGTGGGGGCACATGAGCTGAACGAGGAGTTGATAGTGTACACACAGACAGTGTGGGGGTGGAGGATTAGTCATGTTGTGGTCTCCTTCCTGCTCCTATTTATGTTAATGAGAGTTTTACGGGAGAGGGAGCACTCACAGACGCTCTGTCAGGTTGAAGAGAACAGCTCTTGTGCCTGGAACGGCAACAATTTTCCTTCTCCTGTTGAAAAATAGAGGGGAAGGCAGTGGGCTGCCCTGCAGGGCTCAGGCATGTCGATGAATTTACCTTTTCTCCCGCTCCAGCCTCCCCAAATCAATAAAGGAAAGCAAGTAATGACTTCACTTCTGAGGTTTTTTTCTGTCCTATGAGGCCTCTGTGGAGGTTGCTGAGGGTGGCCCAAACCCAGCAGTCCAAGACCCTGCTGCAGTTCCTCACTGGGCTGCTGGGTTTGCTAATCCCCAGCCAAGATCATATTTTTATCATTTGCTGAATGCCACAGCTACAAAGCAGAGCCCCACACAAACTCTTTTGTCCTGTTGTTCAGCATGTATGGGATGCTCAGGATGGGAAAGGCCCCTGGTATTTGAGCCCTGGGCACAGCTCAGTTAACATTTAGAGCATTGGACCATGAAAACAGGACAGCGGCTTGGAGCATCCCCTTTGTCACAACCCCGCTGTCCTCTCCCCCTCCCTGTCACCACAGCTCCCAGCAGCTTTGGAGGAAGTTTGGTTTTTCTACCCTAAAAACAGCATTGATTCAGCCCATCCTTCACCTTCTCTCTGGTGTAACACAAAATGTCTCGTTCCCTCTGCAGGGACACCCCCTAAATAAGCAGCTCTGTTCCCCAGCCTGTCCAAGCTCTGAAGTGACAGAATGGAGCCACCTCTAGTTTCCTATCAATATCTTGGACTTGGATCAAAGACCTGCTGTGGAGGAAGAGATCTGAAAGATGTAAGCGTGTGAAAAATGCCCTTGTGCTGTAACACAAACCCTTTGGTGCCGGAGCGTTACCAAATTCCCAGGAACAAACCTGCCCCTGGCTCAAATCCACATACTCCCAGTCTCCCTGCCCTAGGCTTGGCTCCCCCTGGGCTGGCCTGTGTGAGGGGATTTAAGTGATTAATCCTTGATTTGTCTCATTATCACACTTGCCCCAGGGAGATCCTGCCACCCCTAATTAGCGGTAACGAGTTCAGCCCCAAAAGGCGCCGAGGGTTTGCTCACACCTCACTAAGAACCTTTGCTCAGGGGTTCCCCCTCTTCCCTTAGATGAGTCCTGAAAGCACAGGACACAACAGGTCACTGAGACAACCACAAAAAACCCTTTAGTTTCCATCTTGGGTTAGGTTTCCATTGGAAAAATCAACTGACCTACCCCAAGGGATCAGCAGGAGCACAGGTCTGGGATGGAGAGGGAACAGGAATGTTAGAATGGGAGTTCAGCAATTAGCTAAGGTGGAGGTGCGGGGAGCAAATTATTCCTCTTCCTTCACTATTCCTGGTAGACCGTGGGTTCCTGTAACACCAATTCTTACTGCAGAGGAGCAGCAGTGACTGTAGGAGTCTGTGTTAGAGGAATTCTGCTCCTCTGGAGGCTGGGAAGACAAAAAAGCCTCGACACGAGACAAAACGCCAGCTGACAGAAGCCCTTTTGCCCACACAGACCACAGATGGCACTTGTGGTGTGGAGCAAACGAGGCAGAAGCGATGGTGCAGCCTGTGAATGGCCTTCAAAACGCACCACAGCCCCTTTGTGCCTCAGTTTCCCTCTCCCTGAGAAGTCGGTCCATGCAACAGGCCTTCAGTGAAAAAGCCCTGAGCACTTTCAGAGATGTACAGAATTCACCTCTGGTGTCTCCAGGTCTCACTTGGGTGCCCATGCCCGCACTCCCAATGATCCATGGAGTTTGGGATGTGGTTCCTCTGACCATTTGCTCCGAAGGTTTGCACAGGGATCACCCTGGGCTGTGCAGACACCCCCTGACCCTACAGAGGAAACCCCTGGAGTAAATCCGACCTGCCAGCATCACCATACAGCTCTCACAGCGGGAGAGGAGGATCCTGAGCCTGAAAAGGTGGGATGAAGGAACACCAAGAGGCGGGGGACAGTGCCTGGTGTGCAGGCAGAGCCGTGTTTGCTTCCCTCCCTGGCACAGCAATGACACAGGGAGGGGGTGGGGATGAATGACCCCCCTGGAGGTCTCTGACCCCCCCGGGTGTCTGCAGCAGGTTAAGAGAGGGGCAGAGAGGAAGAGATGCCTGTGAGAAGGGGTTGCCATAGCAATGGAACAAGGGAGGACTCCAGCTGCTCACAGGGCTGGATGGATGCTCCGGAGCATCCTCGGGGCAGCGGAGACTCAGAGGCCTCAGGAACAGGGTGAGGGAGGGAGAGACCCATCAGGGTGAACTCTGCAGCTCCCTGGAGCTGGTGGTTCCCTTTCAGGGTGGCTGCACATCCATCATTCCTTTCTCCATGCCAGAATGAGCTCTATCAGGAGAGGAGCTGCTGTGCTGTGTGGATTTGGTGAGCTGGGGGCTTCCTCACCCTGCCACAGCCCCCCCATCCTGCAGAGATGCACAGCAAATCCCCGGCCACCCCTCTCCGAGGAGAGCTGGTTTCCCTGGATTTTATCACTCAGTGTTTACCCACCCAACCCTTTTCTGTAGCAGCTGAAATCCTCTCCTGCAGAAAAGCAGCCTGGTCCCAAAGTGACCTTCATCCTCCCTCCCTTGAAAAGGACAAGACTCCAGTGCCGTGAAGAGCTGTCTGATCCCGAGGCCAGGACATGCTCCAGGGCTGGAATTGGTGCTGTCAGGATCAGATGCTCTCTGCCTGCTCAGCACGGTCGGCACAGGATGGAAATGGCTCTGCCCATGCTGGAGGAGTCACGGCCGAGGCCTCAGTGCCCCTGGACAGTGCCCATGGAGACCTTCTGGCCACAATCTTGTACTACGAGCTTGTTCCTTTCCCCATGGAGGGATGACAGTGCTGATGTGACCAAAACGGGCATCACAAGCATGGATGTGGACATGGCATTCACAGAAAAACAGGGAAAAGGGAAAAAGAGGGGCTTCCCATTCACTTATGACCTGGAGCAAGACGAGGGTTTGCCCTGGCCCGTCCTTCTGCCCAAATGGCCTCCACAAAGAGCCCTAAACACTGCAAGGGAAGAGGGGAGAGCAGTGGGGGCTGCAGAAAACCCATCAGAGGAGTGGAGGAGTGCAAAGGCGGCTGCCCTATCCCTGGAAGTGTCCAAGGCCAGGTTGGATGGGGCTTGGAGCAACCTGGGATAGAAGAAGGTGTCCCTGCCCATGGCACAGGGTGGGAATGGGATGAGCTTTATGGAAGGGACCTCCCTTCCAGCCCAAACCATTTTGTGATTCTGTGAGATTAGAGGGGACCAGTTTGCACTCCCTGCCCTGAGGCACTCCTCCCTGGCTGATTTCCAGCATCACGGGTAGAGTCAGAACCTGTTTCAATAAACACATCTGCACCTTCCTGCCCGACTACACCTCATCCCTCCTGCATCCCCCACACAGCTTCCAGAAGGCTCCTGGTGAGGGAGCAGGGCTGAGGCTGCTGCCTGCTTCAGATGGACCCTTGCAGCTCCATTTTCAGACCAGTCAGACTCCCCTCAATCAGCAGATTTCCAGGCTTTGTGTGGAAATCCTGCATGAAGAAATATTTGGCATTCCAGCAAACCAGTCTTCCAGTCAGCTGGAAGTAGTTGCAAACTGGGGAGCTGGATGGGGTCAGTGCTCTCAGCCCGTCAGCCCAAACCAGGTAGGATTCCTCTGAGGAGGAAAAGGATTAAGGAGCAGAGCAAAGGCAAGCTTGCTCTTGGTGAAGGCACCACGTCCACCCTCGATGTGTTCTGGTGAGGTCTGTGGAGCCGCAGATTACGCACAAAGGCTTCTTCTCCACGCACTGCCCCAGGCTCCCGGCAGGTTTTGGCCCTAATCTCGGAGGTGGCAAGGCCAGCCTGTTCCCAGAGATGCCCCCAAAGGACCTGTGGCTTGGCACAGGTGGTTGTCCCCTTATTTTCCCCGCTGCCACTCCAAGCACGGCCACGTTTCAGCAAAGGAGAGGCAGGGACCTCTGTGCCCGTGCGCCCAGGGAAATGAAAAGGGCTGGGATTCCTTGGGAATGAGCCAGGGCAGGCTGAGAAATGCTCTCTTCCCAGGAGACTCGTACGGGGAGTTATTTTTTCCCCAAATGCAGCGTGCAAGGGTGTGTTTTCAGAAAGAAAGAAAAAAAAACAACCTTGGTTTTTTTTTTGGCTTTGCTGAGCTCCAATCTGCCCAGCACCGAGCTCAGCCCCTGCAGGGACAACGCCAGGGCCAGCTCCCGCTCGAGACCCCCAGGCTCCAAGTTAACATGATCAGGGGAGTGGGCTCAGCCCCTCGGTGACCCCCTAATCCCCTTTACATGCCCCCTGTCCCATCCAATTATCCGAGCCGTGATCATCCACCCTCTGTCCTCAGCCCTGTCTTCTCCCGGTGCCGAGCTGCACTTTGGGATTTTATATCATTTAAGATCAGCTGGTTGCAAACAGACCCTCCTCTCCCTCCCCCCAGAAGGGCTACGCTGCTCTGAGGCTGATTATTTTTATTTTTTTTTCCTTTTCCCTGCAGTGTCTCTGCTACATTTTGCAAACACCTAATGGCTGCAGGGCTGTTGCGAGCCCAGAGCCCGGGAGGAGCCGGATTCCTCCCATTCTGCTGGATTTTTGTGGTGTGCAGACCACCCCCCCCCCCCCC
>VXBT01005851.1:212609-244954 GCA_013400235.1 Oriolus oriolus | reverse complement strand
CCCCCCCCCCGCCCTCTTTGGTGTAAACGTGAGCTGCGAGGGCCAGCCCCGAGCAGGTGGAAGCCTGCTCTGCTCAGCACACGGTGCCTGCTCCAAAAACCCGAGGCAGCTACGCCCTGCGAGTCCCCCGCGCTCATCCCGCACCTCGTCTGCGCCGCACAACCCCGCAACCCTCTCCAGGGCTCCTGCACATCTCAGGCTGGGGGCAGAGGGAGCAACAGGTGATTGTCCCGAAACCCGGCCAGCCTCTTCCCTGTTACACCTCACCCAGGGCGGAAAAATCCTCCTGGAGCGGGTGAGGAGCCCCGCGCAGCTCCCAGCTCGGAGCAAAACCCACAAACATCGTCGGGAAGGAGGGTTCAGACCCTGCGCTGGTTCCCAGTCACCGGGGAGCCGCCGTGCCGGCCATCTCCAGGGGATGTCGGCGAGGCAGGAGATTGTGGCTGGGGGGACGCCTTGCAAACCCCAGCCCCAGCGCAGCAGAACCAGCACGCCAGACCCCAGTGCTGGACTGGTGCTCGGTGAGGTCCCCATCACCCCTCACTGCTGCTCCGCAGGGACTCGGTGCTTGCTGCTCCCCCTCTCCAGGGCGCTCAGAAAGCCGGGGGTCCCCTCCAGCGCCGGGCAGCGCCGCAGCAGCTCCTGTGCTGGCTGTCCCCAGGCTGGCTGTGTCCCCCCAAGCCACCACGGGCAGCAAACTTACCGGGGCTGGAATCAGAGAGGGGATGGCACGGACATCTTGGCTCCCTCCTTCCACCTCGGGTCCCCAACTTGGTGTTTGCAGAGCGGTGTCACCAGTGCCTCCAGGAGTCTGTCTCATCCTCCTCCTCTGTGTCTCGCTTCAGAAATCTCTGTGTGTGTGGTGGGTTTTTTTGTTGTTTTTTTTTTTTTTTTTTCATTTAAGGGACTTTTTTTTTCCCCAGCGGTTGCGTCAGGGCTGTTGCCTGGAGACAGGCGAGCTATTCCAGTTCGAGCTTTTCAGTGCCGATTTCCTCTCTCTCTTTCATTCATACCACCGAGCCCTGAACCTACCTCCCACCAAGCAATAACCCTGGAGAGACCTGAAAGGGAGGAGCTGCACAGCCTGGGTCCTAAACATCCTCCGGCACCCAGGAGAGGGAGGAGGATCGGCGATGCTTCGGCGTGGAGAGCAGGGATGGAGCGGTCCAGTGGCGGCCAGGTACCCTCAAGGCTCGCAGGAGATGCCCGGAGAGCTGCTGTGCTCCCAAAGGAATCTGTGGCTCTTCCCGACACCAGCCAGGCTGGTGTCCCCTTGCTGCTCGTGTTTCACACCATGGATGCCAGCCCTTCAAGGAGCTTGTGGTCCTCTGGCACTCGGGAGAGCTTTGGGATAACGTTTTCCAGGTGCCACAGCTTGCCCAGGGTCACTGCGTGTGCCGAGCGGAATTTCGCAAGGATGCATCAGCATCTCTGGGAAGCCCCTGGGTGGTGCCTCGGGGCATCGTGGCTGGTGCCAGCTTGCTGATACCATCCGTCCCCGGGCAGAAACCAGCTTAGGAACCAGCCTGTGCCTGAATTTTGTACTGGGAAAGCGCCTGTTGCTTCCACATCTGCCCCAGTGGGGCTGGAAACCATTTTAGCTGCTTCCAAGGGGAGACTGAGAGAGGCAGTGCCCGGCTGCTGGCTGAGTGGGGTCCAGAATCAAAGGCAAGGGACACAAGGGGTTTCCTTCCTTCACCAGAAGTTGCAGGTTAACCCCGCAAAGCCTGGGGACCGCTCTCCAAAGCACCTCACACATCTCCCATCTGGCGGCTCAGAGCCGCCACCACCCGCATTTGCAAACGTGGTGCTGCGAAGGGTTAAGCGTTGGCCAGCGACCCCCAACTATCCAGGCCCCTTCCCACATTCCCACATTCAGCTTTTGTGAGAGAAACCCCTTCACAGCTATTTTTTTTCTTTTTTTCACCCTTCCCTTCTCGTGCCTAAACCATCCCTCCTCCCCTCTGCAGGCAACAGGGAGAGATTTACAGCCCCTTCCTGAGCTCTGCATGGAAGGGCTGGGATTTCCCACCTCCCTTCAAGTGCCAGGGGTACCCCAGACCCCCACGGTAATTTAGAGGCTGTTCCCATACAGGGTTTGGAAGTTTGGAGTGCAGAGAAGGGGGGTGCCCTGGATGCATCAGTGCTGATTCAGAGTGAAGAGCAGCATTTTCACATTTCTGATGAAAATGCAAATTTTAAATTTTTTTTTTTTTAATTTTTTTTTTCTTGCTTTGCCAGCACCTGTTTTTTGTCAGATTTCCAATCTGCATATGCAAACTCAGCCTGGTGATCAGCTCTGGCTGTGCTGCAGGGACGCACCTGAAGGCTGATGATGATGGAGAGGCGCCAAGGGAGATGGAAGAGCTGTTGCCTGCTTGTTAAAACTGTCTGACAGAGACCTACAGCTGCCTTGGAGCTCTTAGCAAGGACTCCTAGAATCCCAGGGATGGGTCAGATTGGAAGGGATCACGGTGGGTCAGCTGGTCCAGCGTCCCTGCTCCAGCAGGGCCATCCCAGAGCACAGGATTGTGTCCAGATAATTCTGGAATATCGCCAGTGAGGGAGACTCCACACCGCCTCTGGTCTCTGTTCAGTGCTCAGTCAAGGGAATTCTTCCTCATATCCAGGTGGAACTTCCTGGGCATCAGTTCCTGCCCATTCCTGTTATCCTCTTGCTGGGTCCCAAGGAGCAGATCCTGGCCCATCAAGCACGTGGAGGTTCAACATTTCCTGCAACATCTCAACCAAGCCAAAACTGGGTCTGTGCCCATGAACCAAACAGTGCCAGGGAACTGACAGGCACAGGGTGAAACAGCTCCTGGCCTGGTTTTGATGTGGGATGAGCAATCCCAGGACATGGCTCAGGAATGACCAAGACTGGGGCCCCTTCCTGACGAACAAGTCGGATTCAGCCACCCAGGTTTGTTAGCCAGGAGTGCTGAATCGCAGGGACATGGCCAGACAGGGCCAGTTGGACTCAGGGCCAGAGCCCAGGTCTAGCAGGGTGAGTTTACAGCTGAGGTGTTTCTCCCAAGGCTGTCGGTCTGGCTGTCTGTCTGTCTGTCTCCTCGCAGGAGCAGACCACACACTGCCACCCGCTCCCTCTTTGTAAATGTTTATTTTTAATTCAGTTGCGTAATGGATTTCAAACGAGCTGCCATAAGATAGCAGTGAAAGGCTGCAGCCACGTCCCTCTGAAGCCAGTCCATGGGGTTTGAATGTTTTTTGGCCCGGATTCATCTTGATAAGTTGTCTTCATCCAAAAAAACTGGTGAGGAGCTGCTGAAGAACAGTGATGCTCCCCCTGGTGATGCTCTAACACCAACCACCTGCAGTGGACACCTGAGATTAGGTGGGATGAGTCAAAACAAACCTGTGCAACACCAGCACTGTCCACACCTATGGCTCAGTATTTTTTCCTTTTCCTCAGATACAAGCAATCCTTTTTGTTGCACTCAGAGCTCCAGAGACTGCCGCTTCCCACATCATCCCTGGGTGCAGGACCTTTTCCAGAGGACTGCTGAATTCTTGGGAACACACGGATCCAAGCCTGGGTTGTTGCTGGGTTGTGGTTTTGCAAAGCCCAAGCTGGGAATTGCTTGTTGTAGTGGGGATTCGTAGAATCATGGAAGGGTTTGGGTTGGAAGGGACCTTAAAGCCCATCCCATTCCACCTCCTGCCGTGGGCAGGGACACCTTCCACTAGCCCAAGCTGATCCAAGCCCTGTCCAGCCTGGCCTTGGACACTTCCAGGGATGGGGCAGCCAGACTTCCTTGGGAGCCCCTGTGCTGATCTGAACACCACAAAGGCTGTAAGCTGCCTTAGAGCCCCCTAAATCTTACCTGGACCTTCTGAGCTGCCTCTTACCACCCAGAATGGGCAGAAATGACCATTCCTCTATCACAACAGCAGCAGCTCAACTCGGTTTGGATTTGAACCTTCTGCTTCTTGCCCTTTCTGCTGGATTTGGGTGAATTTTCCTTGCAGGTATCCTGCTAACAAAGCATGGGGGAGCTGGACCTCCTGGCAGGGTTGTGTGGCCATTCTGTGGGACCAGTGCTGAAATCTCACAGGATTATCCATGGTTTCTTCTCAGTTAGTCCCCAAATAAATGCTTTTCCCCTAAAGTGAAGTCCCTGAAAAGAAAAGTTCCTAAAGTACCTGAAGGGAACTTACAGGAAATCTGGGGCAAGAACATGGAGTGACAGGACAAAGGGGAAAAGGTTAAAATTGAAAGAGTAGGTTTAGATTAGATATTGGGAAGAAATTCCTCCCTGTGAGGGTGGTGAGGCCCTGGCACAGGGTGCCCAGAGAAGCTGTGGCTGCTCCATCCCTGGAAGTGTCCAAGGCCAGGTTGGACAGGGCTTGGAGCAACCTGGGATAGTGGAAGGTGTCCTTGCCCGTGGAAGGTGTCCTTGCCCATGGCAGGGGGTGGAATGAGATGATCTTTAAGGTCCTTTCCAACCCAAACCATTCTGATCCTATGGTTCCCTGGGGTTCAGCCTTCCAAGGATGGGAAGAGGAGTCTGTGGTGCTCCCAACCATCATCATCCTCTCCTAGCCAGGTTCTACCTCTATTGCCTCCCCAGGGACTTGCAGCGGGAAAGTGCTCCGGCATGGCTGGAGGATCACCTGGGGGCCAGTCAACCTGGAAACGTGGCAGAGGCACCTCCAGAGGGCAGCAGGTCTCCAGGTGATGCTGTCCCCTGGTGTCCCCACGGGCTGCAGAGGTCAGTTGTGGTCACCTGGCCGCTCATCTCCGTGGATCACTGAGGGACCTGGCACTGACCTCTTTCAGTCTTCACAGAATCATGGAATGGTTTGGGTTCGAAGAGACTTTAAAGATCATCCCATTCCAGTCCCTTGCCATGGGCAGGGACATCTTCCACTAGATCAGGTTCCTTCCTCGGGGTATCTACTTTATTTTCTCTATGGGTTTCTCCCAGGTGAGTCAAACATCAGAAAAACCAAGGAACAATTGTGCCTGAGATCCTACCAAAGTCATTGTGGGAATTTTCAGCCCATTTGTTTTTTCCCAAGGTAAAAGTAAATCCATTTGCTGATTCCATAATTAACTTTGTAAGTGTGCATATTGAGTTACTGAATTATTCCTCCCTCAACTCAAAAAAATTTCCCAAGACCTGAAGAACTAGAAATCATTTCCAAATAAATCAAGACCCTTTCCAAAGATTTTGACTGATTTGTAATGGCTTTCCTTTGATAAAGCTACCAACCCAATCCATTGCAGCAATCCATAGAAGTAAAAAGCATTTAAAGTCTCAGGGCTGATAGATATTTTTTCCACCTCTCTTTGCCGGAAAAAAAGGGATTTCAGTTCCACTTTCACTCAAAATATTTGTTGTAAATTAATTCCAGATGTGCTAGTGAATAAAAATTCCTCCTCCAGTCTTACCTGTCCCCCCTGTAAGGCTTCATCACCAAAACCCTCAGGGTTGGAGGGGTCTTGAGTGAACATCATCTCCTCAAAGTTCAGTTTAAAAATGCTGTGACTGCCCTGAACTTATTTCCTTGGCTTTGTGAGGAAGGGAAAGGTAAGAAAAGCCCATCTCAGACCCCTGCTTTAAGTTGGGGTGAATGAAAGGTGGAGTCCAAGCGGCAGCTCCCATCCCCTGTCACCCCAGAGTCACTTCCTGCTCACTCCTGCGGCAAGAGCTGGGTGAAATTTCTTGGATTTGTAGCTGATTGTCAGGAAACACAGTTCTACTTCAGCAGCTGGTGGCTTGACAAATGTAATCTGGACAATCTCCTCAACCCAGGACAATAAAATGAAAGAACAATAATTGGATTTTTATCTTTTTTTTCTTTCACCCCAACTGCTGGAACTTTTTTCTATTTCTAAATCAAACTAACTCTTTTGGGGACATCAAAATGCGAACAGCACTTGAAATGTGTTTGCTTGTTAGATTCCTCTGCTTTGCTGTTTGTTCAGCCTCATGAATGAGCCATGAAATCAAATGCTTGCGACACTCCCGATGTCCACTATTCCGGAGAGATCCATACTTTGGAATTTGCCTCCAGACAACCTCCCCTGCAGAAATCCGTCAGAAGGAGGGTGTTATCTCAGCCAGTGATGATATTTGAAACTGCAGGACCAAAAGTGAAGATCCAACCTTCCCTTGTATAAGGTTTTCATCCCTCATCTCAAAAAAGAGCTGATAAATCTCCCATTGCTCAGCCAGTCTCCGGCAGGATCCCTGTTGTCCTGTTCGATGAAGCTCTGGCTGGTTTTCCTTTCTCCTTGTCTCAGTGTGCAGAGGCTTTATCCACCATCCAGCAGGATCAGGAGGTGACTCTGGTCAGCTTCCCGGCCTCCAGATGAGTTGGTGGGTCTGGAACCCTGTGCATGAGGGTGGAAATGAGAACGATGGAGCTTCAGAGCATTGCACGGTAAAACTAGGAAGGACCTGGAGCTTCTGGAGGGATTCCAGAGGAGGCCATGGAGATGCTCCAAGGGCTGGAGCCCCTCTGCTCTGGAGCCAGGCTGGGAGGGCTAGGGGTGTTCACCTGGAGAAGAGAAGGCTCCAGGGAGACTTCAGAGCCCCTTCCAGTGCCTAAAGGGGCTACAGGAGAGCTGGAGAGGGACTTGGGACAAGGGATGGAGGGACAGGACACAGGGAATGGCTTCCCACTGCCAGAGGGCAGGGATAGATGGGAGATTGGGAAGGAATTGTTCCCTGTGAGGGTGGTGAGGCCCTGGCACAGGTTGCCCAGAGGAGCTGTGGCTGTCCCTGGATCCCTGGAAGTGTCCAAGGCCAGGCTGGACGGGGCTTGGAGCACCCTGGGATAGTGGAAGGTGTCCCTGCCCATGGCAAGGGGATGGAACTGGATGAGCTTGATTTTCCCTTCCAACCCAAACCATCCTGTGATTCTCTGGTGCCCAAAGACCCTTGGGAATGGAAGGCGCTGAAATCCCGCAGTGCAGTGAGGTCTGAGCTGGGCCTCGCCCGCAGCAGCTCCAGGTGGGCTCTGGATGCTCAGCACAGCTTTGTGCAGCACCACAGGCAGTTAATTGCACAGAACAGAGGGAAGGCGGACCTCACCAAATCTCACACACAAGTGATAAAGAGATATCAGAATGTGCTGTCAGCTGTCTCCTGGGCTCTTCCCCCTATGCCCTAAATGGCATCGGCTGTCTTGTACTCGCTGAAGAAAGGAGGAAGAACATGACCAGTTTCTTTAGGTGAGATCTGAAGCGGAAACAGAACCTCAGATGGAAAGTGAGTGAGGTTACAGGCCCGTAACCCAGCTGATTACAAAAAGGGAAACTTCTCAGACTCGAACCTGACTGGTGATAAGCCCTCTGAAAGTTAAGTGCACGCAATAAATAACCCCACCCCTTCTATTGGCCCAGGCTGCTCTGAGCTGTGAATGGGCCAATTTAGACAACTCCAGACCCATATTTCTCCTCCCATTTTCGGACCAGCTTTATACCCTGAGGCTCCAGGGGACGACTTCACCTCACCCCAGCCTGAATGAGGACAATTCGGGGCGTTGTTTGCAGCGAGACCAGACTTTCTACAGGCGGAGGAGCCTTTGTGGGCTCTTCTAAGGTAGACCCCATTCTAATATTAGTAGTGTGTGAGAAGTGTGGTCGTACTGCCAGCCCTTCACTGCTCTAAGTGTAACAAACCAGTCCCGTTTGTCATTCAGCTGCAGTCAACAGGAAACCACCAACAGCAACTCCACACACGACGAGAAGAAGAATTAGGGTTTTTATTTCTGTGTGCTCCAAGGATTGAAACTCATCAAAAGGAGCTGATGGTCCTAAGCTGATGATCTGGAAGGGGTTTTTCAGCTCTGGTGGACAGCTAAGATCGAGTTGGGTATGATTTAATCCGAACACAGGGCTCTCAAGGTAAGTGCAAATGATTTCCCAGCAGTTTTCCTTCCTTCCTGCTGCCTGTTTGTTGTCTGGTGCTCCCCTGAGTGTATTCCCTTAGGGTATTTAAAGACTTGGCCCATTTATGGACCAGTGATTATTCAGGCCTTTAGGATTAGGGTGGGGTGTCCAATGAGCCAAACTGCTGCTGTGGACTGGGATAGGGGGGTGTGTCTGTCTTTCCTTCTGGCAGTTCCCAGTGCTGGAATTGGGAATGCTCTGAGGTGGGACTGATGCTCCAAGTCGGACGCTCACCCAGTTCTCTCAGGCACAGATCAACCTTCTTCCTCTTAAAAATAGTGAAAGTAGATGACAGCAAGGACTGAATGAGTTCCATCCAACTGAATTTCTTGGAAATGAGGGTGACAGGAGAAAATGAAATCACGGACCCAGTTCTGAAGTTGAGGGGAGGTGGAAGTTTGGGTGCTCAGCTTCCAGATCAGCAACCTTTGGGTGCTGTGGATGGTGCGGGGAAGGGCCAGATCTTTAATTCCCCGTATTTGGAGAGGCAGGTTCAGTATCTTTGAGGGTTTTTGCTTTCTTCCTCCCCACAGATGGTTTAAATGGTCTCCTTGGACATATTATTTTGTTTTTGCTCCTCCACAGAAGCTGGTAAAACCACTGCAAAGTTAACCCTGGTTGTAGATAAAGCTTCTGGCAAAGCTGGAAACCTCCAGCAGAGCTATAGGAAGGGTGGACTTGCTGCTTCTACCCCGGTCACTTTGCAGGATCTGCACTAAGCCCATAACTTTCATTCCTGATTAAAATTTAGGTCAGTCTCAAAATTCCAGAGCTCTAAGTTGGAGCGTGGATATTTCAGGATATCTGTGCTTGCTGCGACACTTCTGGGAGAGAAGAGTGTGTGCCGTGTTGTGGGGTGTTTGCATCTCACACCTCCTCAGGTGTTTTCCTGGGGGCTTTGTTGCCAGTAAAGCCCCACTGAACACTCTTCAAGGTGCTTTAGTTACCCCACTCATGATTTGCGGCTATTTCTTGGCTCTCATGCCAGGCTGCTCTGATATTTAATTGATTATGGATCTTTAACAGTGCAAATCCAGGACACTGCCGGCAGTGAGGGTTCCTGCTGCATGCAGAGCACACGCACATGGTCCCTGCTCGGGTGCGTGCTGGAGATGGAGAAGGCAGATGGAAATGAGGAATTAAAAAAGGACAGCTGCAGGGCAGCTGAGGCACCCTCATTAATATGCTTGGTCAGTCATTCTGTCAAGGTTTAAGCCATTTTCACCAGAAGATTTGAGGGCTGCAGAGCTTGTGATTTCTTGTTCACGTTTTGCTTTCTTCTCCCAGACCTCCTGCAGCATTTTCATTATATTGGTACCCAAAAGTCAGTGAAAAAACCCTTCTGGCACATTCTTGTTTTGTTCTGCCAGTACAGGGCTATTGCTGCCCCATGAGGATTGTGAAATCAAAACCTGAATTTTCTGATGGAGGAGGAAAGACTCAAGGCATATTTAAGTGAGAATTTTGCAAAGTTGCTGCTGATTATTCTTCATCTTCTTTTCCAATGAATTATCATGTGTGGTTTAGTCAGCATGGGGCGTTCTGGGATGCTGTCATACCCCGGGCTCTCAGCTGACATGGTGTGCTCCCAGCTCCCCTTAACTAAACCCACAATATCCCAGGATGGGCATCCCATTCCCTCATAATTTGGGCTGTGTGTCCGTCTCAAACACAGCCATCAGCTCCTTTATTTCTGCTTGTGGCTTTCTTCCTGACTGACCTTTCACCCCTTAATTCTCTGTGGCGCTTTGATGGGCACATCAGCATCTGAAAAGGCCTTGAGGACATTTTCAGGAACAGCCCAGGTTTTTTGTCAACTCAAGCAGGTGTGGAAAGAGGGATTCACATGGATGGATTTCACAGGGATCACAGGGATGCGCTGAGCAGAGTAGGAGCTCGATGTTACTTCATCGTTATTTGCCTTCCTTCCTTCCCCTCATTCTTTCCATTCCATCTGTCTTAAAAAAGGAGTTTTCTCACTGCTCCTTCATGGTTCACGAGCCTCTGGAGGCAACCAAGCGCTGCCTCCATGTGGGTGAGTTCCTTTGCTGCCACTCATTTCCTGCAGGGGCTCTATCACGGGCAAAAAATCTCTCGGGACACCTGGGGCTAAATCCTGCTGGAATCCTTGCCAGCCCCAAAGTTTCCATCCATGTCTTAATTCCATGTGGTGCAAGTCAGCTTTTTTTGTTAGGCTGACACCACATTGCAAGATTAGAAGTAGCTGGGGGGGTGAAAAAGGATGAAATTCCCCCTTGCAGAGGTCTTGGCAACAAATTACAGCCCCAGGGTCCTGATGCTGCTTGTTGGAAGGAGCAGTTGCACCACTGGACACCACTGGACAAAACAGGCTGTGCAGGGTCACAGTTCTTGCTTAAAAATGGATAGGAATGTAAGCCAGAATTCCAATATTTTATGCTGGACAAGACATTTTCTTCTCACAGGTCATCCTGTTTTCCATATCAGGTTTAAATCCACCACAATGTCCAGCCAAAAAAAATCTCCCCCCCCCCACCAAAAACCAAGCTCAAACCACAGCAGCTCCTTGGGTAGATGTGAAAAAAAATGGGGGTTAATTATAATTTTTTCCAAGAAAAAACTACAGCTGAGCAGGAGAACAATGTTCCTGTGGTTTTACGGAGCGGTTTTGTCTTTGTTAATGTTATTCAGTTTTAATTTCAAAAACGTTGTGGCCTTGCCTATTCAAACTTCCAAACCCAGTGATAAATGCCTGAAGGAGAGGGACACGGTTGAGCAGAGGTGTGGGAAGTGTGGACTGTGTGGAATTACTGCAAGAAATGATGTTGCTTCTTTTGCTGGAGACACAGCAAAGAGGGAGGGAATAAACTTGCTGTCCACCATGGCATCTTGGAATGGTTTGGGTTGGAAGGGACCTTAAGGATCAGCTCATTCCAACTCCCTGCCATGGGCGGGGAAACCTTCCACTGTCCCAGTTTTTTCCAAGACCCATCCAACCTGGCCTTGGACACTTCCAGGGATGGGGCATCCATCATGGGCAGGACAGGCAGTCGTGGGTCTTTCAGTGAAGGAAATCAGTGCTGGTTGTTAGGAAGTCATTTTAAGGCTATGGGAATTGGACATCTGGGATAGACTGATAGGAAGCAGTGGGAATTTCCATCACTGAAAGCTCTGAAGTTCAGGTTTGGGAGGTCTCTGAGATTAACAACCTTTGTGGTGCCAGTCCTATGTTTCTGCCACCCTGAGAAATGCACGTGGCTCCTGAACTGAAACGTGCTTTTCAAAATCATCCCACTCCATTTTCCCTTCTTCATTTATTTACTTACACACTTATAAAATAGTTCTCCAAATCTGATCCAATCTTGCTGACGATTTTTGCTCCTCTGGAAGCCGTGGAACATGTTACTGATCAAAAGGCAGCGAGCAGCACCCCTGTGGTCCTGTGTGTCAGGCATGTAGCAGACGTGGCAGAAATAATAAACATGTGGCTCATGTAGCAATGAATTCCTTGCTACTTCATGAGCAGAGAAGAGTGAAAAATTACTCAGTGTCCAGGATGTCTGGTCTGCCTTGGTGATGGCAGAATTGGGATTGATTTTGGTGGATGAATGTTGGTTGAAAAACTCTTTGTCCCTTGATAAAGGAACCTCATGGCCAAGAGGCAAAAGAGGTGCTTGACCCCGTGCCCAGGTCCCCATGGTCCCAGTTTACTTCAGGATGGTGTTTCCTCATTCATGGAAGATTCCTCATTTCCATGAAACCTGAAGTGGGAAAGAAAAACCATAACAAAACGCTGTGGGCAGAGGAGCTGCTGGACTTCTTTCAGCCCAGAGAGTTTCTTGCCCAACACCTGAGCCATGGTGGCACCCAGGGTTACGTGAACTACTTGGAACCATGAAATCTGGGGCAGAACATCTCAAAATCTGTGTATGGGAGGATGATGCTTGAAAGTGGGCTTTGAACAGAGGCAAAATTTGACCTGTGGAAAAATCAAGGCATCACCCGCACCGCACGATGGAAAGAGGGAGAAGTGATGTTGTGCTAAGCACGCAGAGAAATTGAAAATATTGATAGAAAAGCTCTGAATTGACTTTTATCTCAACAGTTTTTCCTGGCTGTCTCTTGCATATTTGGCCTTGACCATTACAGAAGCAGAGGAAGAAGAGCACAGCTGCTTGAGACATTAATGCATCAAATTTGCACAGTTATTATTCTTTTTTTCCAGTGAAAGGTGCCAATATTCGTGGTGTTTCTGTGACAGGACCTTTTGAAAGGTGGTGATTTCCCATGAAATGCTTTTTTTTTCCCTGAAAATTGTGGTGAAAAAGTTGGAAAAAGCATTCTGAAAGTCACTGAGTGGTCTGCCAAGGAATAATAACTGCGAGTGGAAGGGAATTGTGAATGCGGGGCTCTGTGTGAGCCTGGTCCTAAGCAGGTGAGAAGAAATCCTGGTTGTTTTAGTGCAGTACTGCTGATGCCAGGCAGAGCAGGGACACTGGCAAAGCAAGAAACTTTAGGAAATAAGATTTCTTCTGGCTCTGAAGCAATAAATTCAGACCAGATCAAGTGTGAGGTGACCTGAGAGTGGATCAGCCCCATCACTTCTGTGCCATAAGTAATGACTTTCTGTCACAAACCTGGTTGTGAGGTTCGGCCCTGTTCTGCCACATTTCTGTCTCCTTCAAGCACCATAAGGATGTTTCGATATCATTTTAATCCTTAAAATCGAGTTAATCTAATTTTGGACAAGGGATTAAAAAGTAATGGGTTTGTTCTTTCTTTACGAGCATCAGAAAGGAAACAGTACTGAGACAAGGTCTTGGCTGCTGCAAGTAGCCAAGAATAGTGAAGTTGTGAGTGTAGGAGAAGCCTGGCAGGGAGGACTGGTCTGGGCAGGAGTCACTTTCTCTGTCCAAAAAAGGCTTTTCCTCACGGGATCCAGACAAAATGTCTTTGTGGCAATTCCTAGCAGAATATCTCCCCATTGCCATCAACCAAAACCTGCGTTTTCACCCCAGTTCCTGGAGACATCCCTGCAAAACCAGAGGGATTTAATAATAAATAACGACAGTGAAACAAGAGGGAGTCCATCCTCACCCTGCGCTCGGGGTGATCTGGGACCTGGTGCCTGAGTGTCATCACAAACACAGGGATGGGATCGGGGAAAATCCTCTGTTTTCCTCCAAATCAGGGGGAAAGGGACAGCCTGCCCCTCGGAACGTGAGCCCCAGCAGGAGGGCCAGTGAAGTCAGGATAGGTTTTAAATAAACATAATAAACAAAATGGATAAATATAATCCAGGAGCCACCACAGCTCCTGTAGAATGGGGACCACCAGGGGTTTGGATGCAGCCACCAAATTTTAAGAGTGGGAGAGGAACCCCAATATTGCCTGTTTCAGTAGCTGAGATGCTGCCTCAGAGTTCAGAAAGTTGTCGGAGAGCTCCAAAAGTCTCAAAATGGAGTCTGGTGTGTTGTCTGTAACACATCAGCCTCTTCCAGGAGCAGCAGGACACTGCAAATAAGCTTTTAATCTGCTAGAGGAGTGGCATCAGGGAGGTTCTGATGGTAAAGGAGACTACTCATTCCTAAAAGGGAAGAGAAAAGCATGGCCAGCCCATGAAAACAATGTCTGGAGGAAATTAGCTGCCCAGCTTTTACAGCAGCAGGATAGGGAAGCAGTCCTGGGGGGCCAGATGGGAGAGGAGAGGTACCTTCATCCCTCTTGGTGGGTTCAGTGCAAAGCTGGAGTCACCTCTGCAGCAGGAATCCCAACAGGAACAGCTTTGGTTCCACGTGAAATGGATAAAATGCCATGGGATGGGCATTGCTGCACAAGGAGGCTGTGCATGGGCCACCACTGCAGGAGCCTGGCTGTGGGGCCATCCTGGTGGGCTGTGGGGTCATCTGGAGGGAGATTTCCTCATTTCCCAGGAATGGCTTCAAACTGACAGAGAGTAGATTTAGATGGGATATTGGGAAGGAATTCTTCCCTGTGAGGGTGGGGAGGCCCTGGCACAGGTTGCCCAGAGAAGCTGTGGCTGCCCCTGGATCCCTGGAAGTGTCCAAGGCCAGGCTGGATGGGGCTTGGAGCAACCTGGGCTAGTGGAAGGTGTCCCTGCCCATCGCAGGGGGAGGAACTGGGTGACCTTTAAGGTCCCTTCTGGCCCAAACTATTTTGTGATTCTATAATTCCATGATTTCACACTCATGTAGGGGCCTGCAAAGACACTGGAGAACATCTGGGAGCTGATGTACAGAATCAGGGTGGAAGCCACCACCAGAAAGACCCTGCTTGGCTGGGTGAGATCACAGCCTGTGCTTTCAGATCGGGGGAACAGGGACAGATGGAGCCCATCTGGAGTGACTGGGAGCTGCAAATGAGATACTTTCTGCCTTTTTAGTTCCCTTTCTCACCAGCTTTCTCAGGGTTCTCCCTCCAGCTGCTTTCAGAGGACATCCCTGGGCTGAGTAAGCAAATTGTCTGGGATTCTGGCCTCCAGGTCTCATCTTGTGGCCATGAGATGTCCAGGCTGGAGGAAACAGAGGAGGCACAAGGATGAAGGGATGTGCCCCAGGTGACACACAGGATAGCTTAGTTACCAGAAAGACCTCCCTGGGATGCAGCAGGCAAACCACACCACATCCAGTCGTTTTTATTTTCAATTCTTGCTTTTGAGCTGCTTGAACTGCGGCCATGGCTGCGAGAGCCTTTGCAGCAGGCGGCTGCAGCTGCTGGGTTTCCCCGCTGTCAGCAGTGGGAATGAGTCTCAAATCAGAAGCAGGTTTCTGTCTGGAGCTGCCACGCTGTCGCCCTGTTCCCAGGATGACTGGGCCAACACTACTCCACTGCTCAGCCTTCGCTGCACCTCGTGGTAGCTCCTCCTTCCCACCTCAGCGGCGGATGACAGCAGCTTTCTAAAAGAGCAACTTCCCTTTTCATAGGGATAGGAAGTGAAGCTCATTTAGCAAAGACAGGTCACCCACCAAATGATGAGGCCCTGCCCTAAAGCTCAAAGCACTCCACCTAACCTGACACTGTCCTCTTCTTCCCCAGCCCCAAGCCTGATCAGCTCCACCTCCATCCCCTGCTCTTAGCTGGAGGAGAGTTGGGAAGGGAAAATGCGAATTGGCAAGGGAGAAGTTTGGCAAATCTGCAAGGGCTTCCTCATTTCTGTGTCTCTAGGAGCAGGCTGAGGCCTTCTGGGTGTCTGTCCTGGTTGTCTTCAGAGTCACCCAGGCTTGGAGGGTGTCAGAGGATGGTGCCACGGACTGTTCAGTGGTGCCCAGCCACAGCATGAACAGCAATGGCCATAAAATAAACCACAAGATGTTCCACCTCAACCATGAGGAAGAAATTCTTTATGCTGAGAGTGTCAGAGCACTGGAACAGCTGCCCAGGGAGGGCATGGAGTTCCCAGTCTGGAGACACTCCAAACCCACCTGGAGGTGTTCCTGTGTCACCTGTTACAGGTGATTCTGCTGTAGCAAGAGGGTTGGATTGGGTGATCTTCAGAGGTCCCTTTCAATCTCAAACTATTCTAGGATTCTGGGATTCTGGGATTCTGGGATTTAGAGATTCTGAGATTCTGTGCTGACCCTCCAGGACTAGGGACACAGTATGACCCCCAGGGACTTGCAGCCCTCCGTGGGGTTGTCTCCCTTTGTCAGGAGCACAGTGGCAGAGCCAAGGCTGATTTCCATCCCGTGCTTCCAGAGGGATGGAAACCAGGCATGTGCACCCTGGAGCAGCCACCCCCACCTCACACATCATCCTGTCCTCAGCCACCCTCTTGTTGTCCTTGTGTCCCACGGCTGGTAAAGGTCTTCTGCCGTGACCTCAGCTCAGATCTGCTCCGTGAAGCTTTTCCTCCTGCAAACAACATCACCAGCGTGGGGTGACCTTTAGTTTGTGCCTCACACCCGGCAGATGTCAGCTCGTGTTTGTCCTGCTCAGTGGGGGCAGCTGAAGTGTAAACGACGTGAGGTCATCCCAGCCTCGAGCTGGCCAAGACCAAGCGTCCTTTTCCCTCCTGCTGCCACGTCCGACGTGAAGATGTCGTCATGCAATTACCCACAGAGGTTCACACTGTGGTTTCTGGGGGCCTCGTGTCTTCAACAGCTTAAGAAAATGCACTGAGAACACCCCAGAGGAGCCAGCTTGTTACACACCCGCCATGGGAAGCCTCTGTAGAAACAAATCCTGCTGCTTATACAACATTTATCTCCCAGGACAGAGTTTTGGTCTTTCAATTGAGCATGCTGAGGCAAAATGAGAAAGTCACTTCCTCAGAGCCACCCACAAGTCCCTGACCAGGTCTTCATTCGTTAGACCACGCTGCTATGGTTGAGTAGGTTCATAGAGGGATGGGGCTGGCTGGAAGAAGATGTGTTTCGTCAGAAAAAAGGTCTTTTTTTAGCCACAGGAAGGAAAGATCATTGCAAAGCCAGTTTTTTGGGTTGTTTCCTGAAGTTTGGTGGTTTGCACAGTGGAAGCACAATCCATTCACAGTCATTTTTGCTGCTTTTAATGACAGCTGTTAATAGCCTGTGGCATTTGCTGGAGTTTGTGTCTGGATTCTCTTTGTGTTTCTCACCTTCCTCGTTGCTATTTTCATTGGCCAGGTTGCCTGGGAAGTGCAACTCCCACCCCCTCCCAGGTGACCATTTTTATATTCAAAATAGAGCAAGGAATCCTTAGGGGGGGAGAGAAGAGTCAGTTCTGACACAAAGACCTGATTAAAAAAAGAAAGCCCATTAAAAGCATTTGCAAAACCAGGCTGCTCCTGCGATCTGGGGGTGTAAAGCTGTCGGTCCCATGGATGGTGTGGATGTGGCGGAAGCCAGAGGCCTCTAAAAGAAAAATTTGGGAAGGGCCTTCAGCCCCATGGAGCATCTGTCATGGGTCCGACCGGTGGCTCGTGCGTCCTCGGACCGCGTCCCCAGGAGCAGCAGCGTAGGAAGCAGGCAAGTCGGGAACATCCCACCCCCATCCACATTCCCCTGAGGGTGGGGAGAAGCCCAGCAGGTTTTTCTCTGTCTTCATCGACTTTCCTATCCCTCCTTGTCCTATTTCCTTTCCCTCCATCTGCGGGTTAAAGAGATGATGGAGGCACTTCCCAGCGACTGCTGGGTCTGGCACCGAGGGATGGTTTGCAGGGATGCTGTTCCCTTGGTCTGCTGCAAAAGGAGGGGAGGACAAAGAAGTGCCAGGTGTGCACATCCTGGTGCTCTCATCCTCCCCTGTCCCCCAGGGCTTGGAGGGGAAGAGAGGATTTATGTGTGGGGAAGGCTGGTGGGAGCTGTGATGAGTAGGGAAGTGCTCTGGCATCCCGTAGTTATTCCTGACACGCAGCTGGAGGTGTTCCAGTGGGGAATTGGAGGTGTTTATCTTTCCCTATAGCCTTTTGCTTCAGCTGAGGGTGGTGGGAGGGAGCATCATTCCCTCTGAGTTGGATGTCAGATGGGGTGGCCTGCAGAGGGGATTTCTCCCTGCTGTGCTCCAACCCACCCGGGACCCATCCACAATCCGGCCCACACCAGCACTGGGAGAGAGAGGTCTGAGTTGAAACCTGGGTTGAAATTTCAGGCACTGCAGGAATTTCTGTCAGGAAATGCAGATTTGTCATAAAACCTGTCACACCTGGTGAATCATGGAGTTGCTTCAGGTACCCAAAAGGATGTGCCTTCCCTCCTCCTTCTTGGCCGTCCCAGTGCATCCCACATCTCCCAAGTCCTGCAGGGACATTCCCAGCAGACATTCCACTTGGCTGCTGCAGCACCTGGGCTCAGCTCATGATGGAAGAGTATTGAAGGGAGGTGGGATAAGCAGTCTGCCCTCCTGCTTTTCCCCTCTCCAAGACCCTGATCCCTGGCTCTGTTCCCTGGCCCACAGCCTCCTGCAGCCCAGCCGAGCATCTGTCGGCTTCCAGCGGGATGCAGAGCTCAATGTAAGCAGCCATTTTTCCTCTAGACAGATGTTTTGATTAGGGAATGACCACTCTGGCAACAGGAGGCTGTTTTCTACTTCTTGAGCGAGCAAGAAGCTTTTATTATCTTCTTCTCTTTATTTTTTTTAAATTGCCTGTCAAAAAACTTTCTGCGTCTGCTTAAACTCAAGGTCCTGGAAATTTGTGTGCTCCCACACCCCCCCAGCCTCATACAGCCTTCTCCCATGGATTGTCCCAGCTCTTCAGAAAGGCCTGGAACAGACAGATTTTCTGCTTGGTTTGTTTGCTTGGGCCAGGTTCACCTGCAAATCATGGCCTAAGGAAAATGGTAGATTTAGGGCAGATATGAGTTGTAATGGAAACAGAAAGCTGGCTCGGATATTGCAGCAGGAGATCCTAAAATAAGCCAGTGGGCTTCAGTCTGTTTCCTGAAATGTGTACCACTCACTCAGGGATAAAACACAGGAGCACAAAGTTCCCAGATTTGCTGTCGGTCTGTCCAGGGCTGGCAGGGAACAGGTATTTCCAAGACAATTTGGCCACACCGGCTGTGCTCGAGACTGGGACCTGGACATGGTCCAAGACAGGGAGGTGGGATGCACTGGAGTGGGAAAGGAGGAGGATGGGGCCAGGAGAAGGAGGCACCTAAAGCTGCTTTGGGGTTCTTGGGGTGTGAGAGGTTTTATGACCGACCAGCACCAACATCAGCATCTCACCTCAGAAGGAGAGCCTGGCTCCTCCTGGGGGTTTTTCACCTTCCCTCAAGGACCTTTTACATGGACCAGAGTGTTTGAGAGAGTCCTCAATGCACAAACACAGCCTGGTATCCATCAAAGATCAGGACTGGAATGAGTCTGAACACTGCCAGTGGGATATTCCCAGTTCTTCAGCGGGGATGCAACACAGAAACCCAACATTTGCTTCACTCCCCAGCAAGAACCACGATGCTTCTTGCTCTGGGCTCTCCAGCTCTTCCCAGGGACAGCAGTGCTGGAATCATAGAATCAGAGAATGGTTTGGATTCAACTGGAAGGGACCTTAAAGCCGTGGGCAGAGACACCTTCCACTAGACCAGGCTGCTCCAAGATTCATCCAACCTGGCCTTGGACACTTCTGGGTGTGGGGCAGCCAGAGTTTGGCCATCGTGCTACAGAGGATGGTGGCCATAGCCTCCACCTTCTGCCCCTGAGAAAGACCTTGTTCATGGTTTCAGTGCTCTTTATAGCTCAGCGCGCTGGTTCCGAGTTGTTTTCTTACCTCCTCTTAGCAACAAAGCCGCAAATTATTTCAAAATATGAGCTAAAAAGGACTTGACCGAAACCCAGCAGAAGCAGAAAATGGTCACAGCAACAACTGCTTCAGTAGCAAATCTTCCTTCTTATTTAAGGAGCTGATCCACCAAGATCTTCAGTAATTCTTCAATTTTGTGTCTTGCAAAGCCATCCAAGGGTGCCAGGTCAGGAAGTGCTTTGAAGAGCTATTTTATTGAGGGAAAAGAGGATTGAATGCATCTGTGATGTGCTGAGAAGTGGAGGAAATTTTTTTTTACTGAACTTTTTCACTCCTTGCTGATGCAAAAATGCAAATCTGGAATCCTTAAATTATTGCATCTGAAGTGAATTGATTTCAGCAATTCTTTCAGGACGGGGGAGGACTTGCAAAGAGAAATTCAGCATTTAAAACCCTTCATAATAGGCTAGATCTGCATTTTCAAAGTAATTTTTTTAGGGTTTTTGAACCCATTTCCTTTTAAAAAATGTGTTCTTAAAAAAAGAGACATTCTTAAGTTTTAAAATGAATTGAAATATCTGATCTTGGTGAACTGTTAAAACACTTTGTTGCACCCACCGCAGAGTCTGGATGGAAAGGGGGCTCATTCTGTGATTTCAGTAGGCTTAGGGGTTTTTTTGGAGCTGCCCTCAGAGTGAAACTCTATTGGCTTGCTTGGGTATTAGCCTCTTTTTCCATGGCAGTTTCATGGGCTTGAGGCAAATGGTGAGCCAAGACTTCTGCTTTTCTTCTCTATTTGGTCTTGTTTCCTTTCCTGTACCCGCCCATGCAATCCCAAGGCTGCCTGTCAGTGTCATCCACATCCCTCCTGCAGAAAGTGCTGGATTCACATCAGAAATGACTTTAGATCTCTTTTGCCCTCGTAGAGGAAAGCAGCCAGCAGCGGTAGGTGGTGCAGGGCTGCTCACGGTAAAAATGGGATGGGCAAAGGTTTGAAATGACAGAACCCGAGGCAATGGCATGAAACTGAGTCCAGGGAGCTTTAGGCTGGATATGAGGGAAAGGTTCTTCCCCCAGAGAGTGCTGGGGCACTGGAGCAGCTCCCCATGGAATGGGCACGGCCCCAAGGCTGCCAGAGCTCCAGGAGGGTTTGGACAGTGCTCTCAGGGATGCACAGGATGGGATTGTTGGGGTATCTTGTGTAGGGCCAGGAGCTGATGATCCTTGTGGGTTCCTTCCAAATTAGGATATTCTGTGATTCTATGATCTTCAGAAGAGCTTCCTTTGACCCATTCCTGCAGGAACTTTTGCACCTGCATCCACTTCTCTGTAGCAGAAATGCCACCTCAGCTACCTCTCTGAAGGTTGCTAAAATTGCATTCCGTCGTCCCCTGACATGGGCTCTCAGCACATTTTAGAGGTTCTGCCCATGCATCCAGCGTTCCTGTGACCTTCATGTCTGTCCCACACTAATTCAGAGCTGGCTGCACCATGGAGCTCCTTGTCCTGGTGTCTGTTGCCTTCTTCAGCTTGGCTCTTCCAGGAGCACCTCTGCCTCACATATTTTTTACTCATGACTTAGCAGCTAAGGGGGACTCATAAAATCATAGATTATCCTGAGTTGGAAGGGACAGATAAGGATCACTGAGTCCAACTCCTCAGCCTGCACAGGACCACACCAAGAACACCACCATTTTTTTTCTAAAACTGTTTAGTTGCTAATTTATTTTTTTTAATGCATATAGAATCATAAAATCCCAGAAAGGTTTGGGTTGGAAGAGACCTTAAAGACCATCTCATCCCACCCCCTGCCATGGGCAGGGACACCTTCCACTATCCCAGATTGCTCCAAGCCCCATCCAGCCTGGCCGTGGACACTTCCAGGGATGGAGCAGCCCCAGCTTCTCTGGGCACCCTGTGCCAGGGCCTCCCCACCCTCACAGGAAAGAATTTCTTCCGTATATAGAACCTAAATTTCACTTCTTCCAGTTTAAACCCATTACTCTTTGTCCTATCACTACAGTTCCTGATGAAGAAGAATATGGAAAAACTTTGTGTTGCCTTAAAACTTTTTTGTTCTTCTTTCATTCCTGGTCACTTTAAAAAGAACTTGTTTTATAAATTTGGGGGTTTGAGGAAAACAGTTTCCTCCCTCTCAGTTATTAAATATAAACCAACATTTTTAGATGTGAAAAACTATAAATGCACAAAAGGAAATTTTCATGCTTTTCTGAGTTATTGTGTTCTCCCCAGCGCTCCTTTCCACTGGAAAAAAAAAATAAAAACAGAGTGGGAGAACTACTCTGACTGGCTTTTCTCATTTGCGTTTTCTTGTGAAGATAATTTTTAAAAGCACTAATCAGAGGCAGAAACACCTTGGCACAATGTGCACTCAACTCAGCCGCCTTTATTTTTGAAAACAAAATCACTTTTTAACAATTGAAGGTTCCACCAGCTGCGAAATGGGAACCAGCAGCTCTCTGTATCCAACAGCATTTGTCTGCAGGATTGTTGTGGGATTTTGCAGAGCACCTGCTAGCCTGAAGAATGGTGGTGGAGGCAACTGGGAGGGTGGGACTGGTGTCTTTGGAGGGACTGTGAATCCCCAGAGGTGTTCTAACCCCTCCTGTGCGTGGGTGGGAGCGAGTGACCTTTGTGGGAGGCTTGACCCAAGGTGGGCCGTGTTGTTCCCTTCTCTGAGCTGCTTTTGCATCGCTGTGTCTCCGACACGTGCGTGGGGACAGAGCTGAGCCTGTGCAAGGGTGCAGAGAGGTGTTTCCAGTCTCAGCAGGGTGCAGAAAGGGCTGCAATGTCCCCACAGGAGTGCACAGGTCAAGTCATGGCCCCCACTCCTCTCAAACCCTGCCAGAGGAGCTGGGATGGCCTCAAGCCCCTGGTGGGACTTGCTGAGGTTGATGTTCCTCCAGGCCTTTCTGCCCCACCAGTGCCATTACTGGATATCAGAGCAGTTGAAAGAAGATTCTTGGCCCACTGGGAGAAGTAGGACACAGTGATGATGAGGATGATTACGCTTAGATTTATAGCTAATACAATAATTATCGCCCGTAAATATCTAAATAACAGCTTCCTAATCTATTGCAATGGTTGTGGTGTAACCAGGTCATAATTTCTCCTGTTGAGTCATGAGCCCTCCTCGCTTTCTAAACTGCTCAAAGAAATGTAAGTGTGGCTCACTCCACCTAGTCTCAGATTTGGTCAACAGCCTATGACTGAAGCATTACAATGTAAGCAAGTTCAGCTAGAAATGTAGGTTTTCAGCTTCGGCCCTGCAGAACTCACAATTGCAAAGCACCTATGGAGCCACTTTAGGGTTTATCTCTGAATTTGACTGTGTGTGAGCACTTTTACCCACCCACCCAAAAGAGAGAGTTCCCCATCTTCGGGCTGGATTCCTTCAGGTGTCCCTGCCAGGGTGAAGACCCATCCAGAAGCTGCCTTCCATTCTGGAAGATCAGTTGATCCAGTGGGTCGAGTCTCCAACAGCATTTTATACCCTTTTGCAGGCCCCCAAATCACTGCAAATATATTACCACTACTACTACTGCTACTACTATTATTATTAATTATTTATTCCGTTAATTATGTGAGCACCTGGTGTTCTTATGTTTGGATGAACTACACTGCCCGACACAGAGCGGAAGGGGAGAGGGAGGATGTGTGTGGGAGGATATATTTGAAGACCCAAATGTCTTTCGTTGCCATCACGCATTGAGAGCAACTGAAAACCTCAAAATGTGCATCCATGATCCCGTGGACGGTCCGTCAGTCCTCCCACAAGATCATCCTGGTGACATGACTGGCAGTCAAAGCAAATTGCTGACTCGTGCTGTATCTCACATTCCCTAAATCTGCCAAAAATACAGCAATTGCATGAATTATCTCTCATTTGGGAGCAGAGTGTATCAAAGGCCCCAGGATTTTCCAGTGAGACCATAATAAAGACCACAGATCGATGTCCAACATGTAGATGGATTTTCTGTCTTTCATGGCTGGTAATGAGTGATATCTAAAACTCGTCCATCATCCAGCCTTAATTAAAATGATACCTTGCTCTTCCCTGGGTAAAAAGAAAATTCTAGCCACTCCCATTGCAAAAAACTCACGATCCTGAATCGGAAGTCCTGGCACAAAGTTGTGAGTGGAAGAGCAGGAAAAGTTCCCCTAATAAATCATGTGCCATTGCACCACCATGTCTGCTAAGCAGAGCAAGCCCTGGGTGCAGCCTGGAGGCTGCCAAATGAAAATGAAATTGCTGCAGGAACGGCTCTGGTTGATTTAATAGGTGAAACTCCCCTTCTGCCCGTGCTGTCAGTGCCTGGAGCGGAGCTGAGGCCTGGGGAGAGATGGACCGGCCATCTGTAAACTCAGGTCAAAGGAAATCTCGGAGGTGAAAAAGTTTTGGATGGAGGGAAAATGTTTATTGGGCTATCCTGAAATATTTCAGCAATTCCTTCCATTTTTCTCTTTATCAGTGATAATAAAAATGAGGCAGAAACGAGAAAACATTTAGAAAAATAACAGCTTAAAATACTGTGATGGCTCCATTTGGAATCTCATTTCAGAGTCCCAGATTTTGAAATATTAGATCCATGCTAGAAAGCAAAAAAAAGTTGCTTTTACTGGAATATTTTTTCCTGTAAGTCCGGTTTGCTGGGAGCTTTTCTGAACACACTGGTTGGAGTCGGGCTACCACGACACAGTGCCAAGCTGACATTTGGGGGTGTCCCTGGGCCTGAGGTCCCTGATCCTCCATGATCACTGCAGACCTTGAGGTATTTTGGCAAGAATAGCTCCTATTCAATGTGTCTCTGCACAGCTATGACTATTCAGGGTTTGGATTTTGGGGTTTTTTGGGCATGTAGCCCACAACTTCCAAAGCTTTTGGTTCAAAGCAGGGCCTGGGGCAGACTTTGGCACTGGATGTTGCACTTCAGTAACACTGGCTTCATCTGCTCCTTCATTTTTGAGGCTCCAAGCAGAGTTTGTCCATCTTGGCTACCCAGACCTATTATTATCCTTGAATTCCTGACCAGAGCTGAAATTACGTTTTTAGGATGAAAGTCAGTCCTCAAGCCCAAGTTTGGAAACTTTAATGCAGACCAGATGACGATCCATGGAAAGGGTTTGATTCATTTGTGTCTGGTGATCCTTGAGGTGTCCAGGAGGTCTGAGACACGCATAGGGTACAGGGAAACCCATGATTTCTGGGAGAACCACACCTTGTGAGGACCCAGAGCCCATCAAAAAGTACCAGAGCATCGCAGATGGATGAGATGAGCCCTCAGCCCACACTTCACAGGCAGGATGGGTGCATATTCCTTAAACTTCTTACAGCCCAAGAGGTCCTGTGGCTTCCTGGACAAACCAAGTGTGAGCCTGGGCTGCTGAAAGGTGAGGAACAGCGGGACTGGTTCCGTGCATGATGCGGCCACATCCGCGCGCTGCCCCTGCTGCGTGGGAGGGACACGAGCTGCAGAAAGCTCTGAGCAGCCTGAGGTGACTTGTTCTTGGGCCAGGGACTGTGTGACCCTCCTGAAGCCCTGGTGCAGCTGAACAGCTCAGCACAGGGCTGTTGATAAATCCATCTTCATCCCTCCAGCATCGCCCTGCTCTGGAGCAAGTCCCCTATCAGATGGGGGTCTCTGCGTTGGAGAGGGGACATATCCAAAGCAGCCATTTGTGCCTCTTTTTGTTTTCCTCTGGTGACTTACAGTGTCTGTCAACCTCATTTGCAAAGTGTGAAACACCAGAGTCACGTGTGAACAGAAACCATGGGGTTCACAAGGCCCAAGGTGGCAGGAGGACTGTAGACAGGATGGTTTTAGACTCCTCTCTTCACTGTCCCATCGTCCTGCATTCTGATTTGTTCTTCACAAATGCAAAGACTGTCTTGTCCCTCAGTGCCTGCACCTTGCCCCAAGAGCAGTCTCATTAAAAAACAGTTTCTGCTCTTCCCTCCAGGATGGGGTTGTTCGGCAGCAAAAATCAGCTGATGCCCAATGAGAAACACACTTCGGGAGGCAACCCAAAAACCAAGGGCAAACCTCCTCCTGCCCCACCCAAGGTAAGCCTGCAGTTTTGTGTCCTTTTGGGATCCCCCCACAGCTCAGTTGGTGTCTGGAGCCATGCAGGCAATATTTAGAATCACAGAATCACAGAATTATTTGGGTTGGAAGGGACCTGAAAGCTCATCATGTTCCACCCTCTGCCATGGGCAGGGACACCTTCCACCATCCTAGGTTGGTCCAAGCCATGTCCAACCTGGCCTTGGACACTTCCAGGGATGGGGCAGCCACAGCTTCTCTGGTCAACCTGGTCCTCCCAGCTGATCCCTGTATCTTTTACACAGGGGTGGGAAGGGCTCTGAGGACCCTCTGTATACTAAAAAACCCTAAAATAGAGTGTACTGGTACTTAGAAATATCTACTCATCAGCACTTTGAAACCCAGGCTGATGTTGCTGACTTGCAAGATGGGTCAGATTCAGGCTAAGATTCAAAGCTGCAAACCACAATGGAAACTTCACCGCTGAGAGTCCTCAGTGGGTTCAGTGAAGAGGGTCTGCAGCCAGTCTGTGCTCGGGTGAGCCGAAATCAGAAATGCTGGGCATCCTCTGCTCCCTTTGCATTCACTCAGCCTCTGCTGGCATGCACACAGAGCAGGAAGGAACTGGGGCAGGATTTAGGAGACCTCAAATGACAAACTCCTTGTTTAAATGCTGCGAGTCCCTTCACCCCTGTTGCTGTCCAAAGGACATGAAGTTGTTTTGTCTTTCCTTGCCCCTGCCAGCACTGCAGCTTGCAGCCAGCACAAGAGAAATTCGAGGTGCAACTCTCATGTGAAAAACATCTTGAGCCCTGGGAGAGGGGAGGAATTGCCAATCACTGCTTTTTGTGACAGCTGGAGATGCTTTTCACTCCTTTACTTTCATTTCTGAGTTGTCCCATGGCTATTCAGTCCAGTTTTCATGACAGCAGATGTCAAATTGACCACGAAGATGTTATTTTCCTAAATTTCATTCTCTCCAGCTCACTGGAGAGGAGCCACTATCAGTGTAAATACAGTATCACTGACCATTCATTATTTTTTGCCACAGGCACTCAGCTCTCACGTCAGGGGAAATCCAAATTTCTTCCAGTTAAAGGAGAAATGGCAGCAGATGAGCAGCTCTCCCACCCCACACTTCTGCTAAGTGAGAGTCAAAGGGTGGTGCAGGCAGAAAACACGAGGTGTTTTTAGTTCTGTGTCTGCATTTCACCACTTTTGCACGTGTATAAAAATACCTGGTGGTGGTCAAACCCCCACTAGAGGCACTGGGTACCTTGGAGTGATCACAAGGCTGGCGTTGGAACTTGGGTGAAGGCCAATTTCAAACTGTTATCCCCCAAAACAAGGTGCTTCCATCCCAGCTCGTTTGGAACGATCTATGGACAGTTTGCCACCTCCAGCAGCAGGGCCAAACCAAACCAGGGACCATGTCCAGCATTTTAAAAGTGTGCCCAGATGAGTTGCTGTAACTTGTTGCTATTTAATTTCACAGTCTGTAACTTCCTCCTGAGGGGCAGCTCCAATCCTTGCTCTCCTGACCAGGGACAGGACCTGAGGGAACAGCTTGGAGCTGTGCCAGGGGAGATTTAGGTTGGATATCAGGAAAAGGTTCTTCCCCAGAGGGTGGTCAGGCACTGAACAGGCTCCCCAGGGAATGGGCTCAGCCCCAAGGCTGCCAGAGCTCCAGGAGGGTTTGGACAACGCTCTCAGGGATGCACAGGGTGGGATTGTTGGGGTGTCTGTGCAGGGCCAGGAGCTGGATCAATAATCCTGGCTGGTCCCTTCCCACTCAGGAATCATAGAATCATTGAATCATAAGAATATCCTGAAGGGATATCCACAAGGACCATCAAATGTTCTATGATTTCTACAATTCTCTGATTAATTTGTTGTTATAGTCACTGCCTCTGTTTTTTGAACATAACCCTGAGCAAAGGATATTCCGTGAGCCTTGGGACAGTTATGGCAGACAATATCTCTGGATTTCGGCTTGAAATAATACTGCAATTGCCATTTCTCAGTTGGACCATTCATATCTCATCCCTCACTGATCTGAAATCTGGCATCAGATTGGATAGAGCAGGGTCCAAAGGAGTGGGCAGCAGATTTCTGCTTTAACTCAGAGGGAAGCCAAGGGTTATTCCAGCTTGCTGTTAATTCAGCTATGAACACCTCATGGCAAAATGTGCTAAAGCCATCACAACATGCGTGGAGCCAGCCACAGGGGCTGCTGACTGACTGCAGTGGTCTCTGGACCAGACTCCCACTCGTCTGTGAAGCTGAAATCAGTTCTTCCTGAGACACAGCAAAATAATAAACATCTCCTTTTTCCTTTCTATTTCTATCACAGGGGAGACAAGTTATCAACAACTCTCATCTAAACCAGGCCTCTGCACAAGGTAAGGCTCTGTTTTCTTTGCCTCCCCGTGGGGTTTTGCAGGCTGGTGGTCCCCAAATGGCAGGGTTTGAGGACGAGCCATCACGCCACAGGCGTGTGGTTTCTGTATCTGCAGCCGTGCCAGGCAGGGAGTTTATCAGAGGGGTTTAGAAAACTCAGTTTACATCACCAAGTCTTTGCAGCTGCCAACTTTCCCCTGCTCATCAAAGAAACTGAGAGGGAAAATCACTCCCTCTCCTTTGGAACCAGGTGATCTTTTAAGGTTGCTTCCAGTTCTGTGATTCCAGGACTGGTGGAGCAAAGGGAGATCTGAGGCGGGAGCTGTGTGAGATTTCTCTGCCCTGTCTGCAGCGTGACAAGTCACGGATGCTTTATGCAGGCAGCTGAAAATTTCAGAGGAAATAGCAGGCATCAGAGAGCCCAGAGAGGCTACAAAGAGAAGGAGAAGAAAGGGAAGAGCATAAAATAAGGATACACAGAGCCCCTGCCTGGAGACGGGCTGCTGGCTTCATCCACCTCTGCAATTATCTGCGGGTCACAGATGGTGTTTGGAGATTATTGTCTTTTAGCAGGGAGCCCTCTGCTCCCACTGCCCAGCCTCCAACAGCAGCTCGTGTGTATTCTTGTCAAAGAAGTTCTGCAGATTAAAGGACGCAGAGAGAGAGATGATTAGAAGAGGGGGAAAAAATAAAGGAAGCTCGGAGAAAAGCAGGCGGCAACACATGAAAGTTCTTTGTGGAAATTGTAGGATTAGGGGAGACAGGGCATGAGGGAAGAAAAAAGGGGTGATGAATAAATGGGATGGGTGGAATGACAGCATTAGGTCTTCTTAGGTCTTGGGGATGATAATGGAGCATCCCTGCCATGGTCCAAGCACAGGAACTCCTGCAACACCAAAATTTTCTTCAAATTCGGCATTTGTCATGGAGATCAAATTTGTGGGAGGTGAAGTTCCTCAGCCATGTGAGCTGGGGTGTGTTTTCATGGAAATACCATTTTTCCAGAAACCACATTTTCTTTTCCAGAATTGTTTTCATGGCACATTTCCAAGTGGCCGTGAAACCCACCTCCCCAGCTGAGCAGAGGCTGACAGTTTTTCACAAGATTTTTATCACAGGGTTTTTATCACAAGGTGTTTTTCACCCTGGTCAGAGTCACAGCAGAAACTGTGATCAGGGAGGCAGATTTTACTTCTCCTTCATGCCCGAAGGCAGAAGTGGAAAGATGCTAAAAAATGGATTAAGTACCATATTAGCCATTTTCAGCTCTCAAAAATAATTTTGTTCATTAGATTCAGTTCCAGTTCTGGAGGAATATTCACACTGACAGTCTGGGAAGGTTCCTGTTTTTCTCTGCCAGTGTCTGAATTTCCTGAAATGATGGTACATCTGACTGTGCCCTGTGTGGCAAAATGGGCCGATAAGAACCATGCAAGATATTTGAGATACCAGAGATCTTCTCCTAAATGACAGCAACTCAAGGGAATCGAAAGAGAAAGCACAAAATCCAGGCAATCACTTCATATAAAAAAAATTCGAAGAGATGAATTAAATCCTGTGGGAGCACTTAAAATTCAATCAGGGAAAATTATTGGCTATGGAAGTGTGGCATGTAATGTAAAATCAACCCTCTTTTTCCCCTTGTGTTTCTTTAATTTTGTGGGGTTTTTTTTTTTGCTTTCCTTGCATTTTGAATGATTTTTTTTTTTTTTCTGATCTCGAGTTGTTGAAATTGTTTCACACTTTCCAGCTTTCACGGCCCTGTGTCAGAAATTATTTTATTTATTTATGTATGTATGTATGTATGTATGTATGTATGTATGTATGTATTTATGTATTTATGTATTTATGTATTTATGTATTTATGTATTTATTTATTTTTAACAAAAGCCTAATTGCTCCTGACGTTATTTATCCTCATGGACATAACACAAAGCCAGGCAAGGGAACTCTGGATTCGATGTGGTGCTTGTGGCATCACCGATCCTTTTTCCACTCGGGGTGGTTCTTCCACGGTGTGAGTCTCCCATTCATTTTAACACCGTTCCCTGAGCAGCCACAAAGTTTCTAAGGCTGGTTTTAGGTCTCTGTGGAGCCAAAATTTTAATTCTGAGCCCTGAAGTCCCCAGCACAGCAAAGCTTTAGCGCATGGTGGGCCCCAAACCCAACAGCCCCATGCTAGAACTGCTGTTTGCTTGCATCGGACGGATAAAACATGGAAAACAGGGAGAATAACTCCTGCCCTTGACCTGCCTGCTGCTCACAGCTAGATTTAGATCCCACTGGTGGAAAGAATTGGTTGTTTTGGGTGCTTGTCCTCAGGCACTTTAATAACCTGCAACAGCACAAGGAGTCGAACTCTCTGCAAGGTCGTTTCTTCCGATGAGGACCCACAACTTCTTCCACTTCTTCACTTGCATTTTGCTGACCAAAATATGAACAGGACTGAGTTTCAGGGGGTGAAAGCTTAGCATGCTCTGGCACTTGAGACCTTTTGCAGCATCTCAAAGTTAATGCTGAAAATCTTGGTCATTTTGATTGTTCCCAATACGGTTTTGTGTTTGAAATGAATTGTGTCAGAAACGTGGGCTTGAGCTGAAGTGGGAAAAGGAAAGGTTGTTTCTACTGAAAAGGCTGAGTTTTCAGTGAGAAATTAAAACTTCTCATCAAAAATATTTACCTTGATCTGGAGCACATCTGAGGAGGAGCAGCTGAGGGAGCTGGGGGGGCTCAGCCTGGAGAAAAGGAGGCTCAAGGGGGACCTTCTGGCTCTGCACAACTCCCTGAAAACAGATTGTAGCCACATAGGGGTTGGGGTCTCCTCCCTGGTAAAAAGTGAAAGGACAGGAAGAGATGGCTTCAACTTGCACCAGGGGAGGGTTAAATTGGATATTAGGAAAAATGGTTTCACAAAAAGGGTTATCAATCTTTGGAATTGACTGCCCAGGCAATGGAATCACCATCCCTGGGAGGATTTAAAAGCCATGTGGATGTGGCACTTGGGGACATGGTTTAGGGATGGCCCTGGCAGTGCTGGGTTAATAGTTGGACTTGATGACCTTAGAGGTCTTTTCCAAGTTTAGGATTCAGTGATTCCAACCAGCCTGTGCCAGGCTGAAACAGAAAGCTGACCCTATTTCCAGCAGCAGTAACTCATAGCTTGGTGCACCCAGCTGGCCAAGGCATCCTGCAGGTTGTCACTTACACCATGGCCACGCTAAAAGGGCTCTGAACCAATGGATGATCCTCTGGGGCACCCTGGCACAGTCCCAGCCCTGCTTTCTGGCCACGAGACGGTCGCAGTTCCATTTGAGACCGTCCAGCAGCGGGAGGACTGGTTGAATCATTCCTGCTGAGCCACCACACTGGCACTCAGCCTCTGCAAACCCTGCTGCTATCAGACTTTCCTGACAGCAGCTCTGAGCCAGGATGTGTTTGGCTCCCAATCAAAGTCCTGGGGCTGGCAGCTTTATCTGCAGAGCAGTCGCTCCTCGCAGCCCCGACGGCTTCTCCGCTGCGGAGCCTCTCAGGGTCTGGGAGGATCAAACAGGCCAAGGCAGCGTTATCCGTGTGTTTCTCGTGGGCCAGTGGACTCAGAGACAGGAAGAGCCCCTTTCATCCTGAGATGGCAACTCGTGCTGGCTCGGGCAGAGGGAGTTTTTCTTGTGGCTCATTTTAGTGTGCAGCGTTCTCAGGGCCTATTTTGGGATAAGAGGTGGTAAAGTATTTTTTCAGCGTACAAACCTTTTTTGTCTTTGCCGTATGTGCTTCTTTTAATTTCATTTATTTTCACTTATGTCACTTGCTTTGGGATCAAAACCCCATTTTCGTTTTCTGGAGTACACAGCCACTCTGGGCTTGAAGATATTTACACATTTGCTCCTATTTCTCCAAGCACGAGTGTGATCACTGCATTAATTCCCTTTCAAGAGGACCAGGAGGGCCCGTGTGGATCGCAGGCTGGTTGTGGACACCTTGCATGAGGCACATGCCCCAAACCCTTTCATGTCAGAGCAGATGTGTGATAACAACTTTCTCAAGGAGGCAGACACAGTTTGGGTGCATTGCTAATTCGAGCTGCCTCAAGGGGAAGCCCCCAACCGTGCCAGCTATTTTCAGACTTCAAAGCATTCTCCCTCGTGACTGATCATCCTTTCCCCATCCTGGGAGAGAGGCTCTGCTGGAACCTCTCATGGATCTCCAATTTCCTTCTCAAAAGCCTGAAGGGAGCTGCTCGGGGCTCTGCTTTCCAAAGCTGCCTTTCCTCCCACGCTGACCCTTTCTCCTCCCTAACAAATTGCCACCGGAGCAGCAGCCAGCCTTGCACAGACACGGACCCGAGCTGCCCCAGAGACACTGTTATCTTGCCATGACAAAGGGCCAGTCTGGCTCTCTTGCTGGTGGCATTATTTGAAAAGGTCACCCAGAGACAGTGGCTTGACAGGCTGTTTTGAAAAATGCTAATAATAGGCTGTCCATCACTCTCGGTGCATTAATTAGGCTGAGCACAAGCTGAAGCCTTGCTGCAGCACAGTTCCCATTCTCTTTTTCTTTTTCTCTTTTTCTTTTTCTCTTTTTCTTTTTCTTTTCCTTTTTCTTTTCCTTTTTCTTTCTCTTTTCCTTTTCCTTTTTTTCCTTGTTCTCTCTTTTCCTTTTCACTCTCATTTTTCTTTTTCCTTTTCTTTTCCTTTTCCTGTGCTCTTTTTCTTGTTCTTTTTATTTTCCTTTTCCTTCTCTTTTTTCTTTTCCCTTTTATTATTATTATTTTATTTTTCTTTTCTTTTTATTTTAAAGTTTA
>VXBT01005851.1:188652-212497 GCA_013400235.1 Oriolus oriolus | reverse complement strand
CTCCTTCTCCTTCTCCTTCTCCTTCTCCTTCTCCTTCTCCTTCTCCTTCTCCTTCTCCTTCTCCTTCTCCTTCTCCTTCTCCTTCTCCTTCTCCTTTCTCTCCTTCTCCTTTCCTTTTCTTTTTCACCACGATGTTTTGGGTTGATTTCTGTGGTCCTGTGCCTGTGCTGATCTTTTTTATAAAAAGTCAGATCTGGCCCAAAATAGCCGCTCTTTTCTGCTTCAGCAGCTCCGAGCGTGCAGAGCACAGGGGAAGGGTTGCACCACTTCCCCGAGAGCAGCCCCAGCACCTCTCGGCTGTGCAAACCGAGAGATTCAGCCCCAGCCCACAGGGATCAGCCTTGGGCTGTGTCAGAGCATTGTGGCACGTGGACAGGGCTCATGAAAAGGAGAGAGAGGGACCTTTTATATGGGCAGATAGTGGCAGGACAAGGGGCAACAGTTTTAAACTGGCACAGGGCAGGTTTGGGTTAGATGTGAGGAAAAAATTGTTGCCTGTGAGGGTGGTGAGGCCCTGGCACAGGTTGCCCAGAGAAACTGTGGCTGCCCCATCCCTGGGAGTGTCCAAGGCCAGGTTGGACGGGGCTTGGAGCAACCTGGGATAGTGGAAAATGTCTCTGCCCATGGCAGGGGGGTGGAACGAGATTATCTTTAAGGTCCCTTCCAACCCAAACCATTCTGTGATTCATTCTATGATCTGCAAGGAATTGTGAGCAAGAGGAAGGGATGGCAAGATACCAGATGAGCCCAGAGCACAGGCCACAAACCATGAGCCCAGGGAGAGCTAAATCCTAGAAACGGCCTCAAGTAACAGAAACTGAAATGACTTTATACTTTTTTCAATCAAAAACCCCACATCATTTCGAGTCAAATTCCACGGCCACCCTGGGAAATGTTGTTACGGCAGTTTTCATTTACCATGGTGTAAAACTCAGGCTGAACTCTGACAGGTTATTTATGACTCTTCTAATGCCACACAAACCCCTTTTTCTTGCTGACACTCTGGGTTTTGGGAATGGGAGGGGGGGGGGATTGGTTCTGCAGTGTTTTAAAAATACATACACAGGAAATGCTTTGTTGAATCAGTGTTAATCTCTGAGCAGAGGCTGTGGAGAGCAGGAAAGCTGGCTTGGTGGAAAGGTTGGATTTGGGGGTGGGAGGCTGACAGAGCCCCATGTTTAGGGGTTGAAATGCCCCACCACACACCCAGCTGTGCATCAAGCCACTCAGGGAACAGGCTGGATTCAAAGGAGTTAATTCTTCTTTCAGATCACTTGTTTGTGGTTGCACTGTACGATTTTCCTGCCTCAAGTGACCGTGACCTGGAGCTGGTCAAGGGGGAGAAACTCCAGGTCCTCTCCAAGTAAGTGACCTGCTGCCAGAAGGAAGTTCAAGGATGAGCATGGAGAGGCTGGGAAAGGGGGGACCTTGGGGTCAGCCACCACTTTGCAGCTGACCAGAGCTGAGCCTGTGCCTTGGCTTTGCTGCGGAGCGTGGCTGTGGGTACCCTCTTCTCTCTGCACGGTGACACTTCTATGGGTCACAGATTCCCTGGGGCTGGGAATTGTCCCTGCCTGGGTGGCACTGGGACCTTCTTTGCTGTCGGTGCCTGCGGGTGCAGAAGTAGCACAAATAACAACAAGAGAAAAAACCAGCTCCTGTCCTGTGTTTGTGCTGATTGTGCTTCTGCAAAGGATGTGGGTTGGGTGTAGTCAGAGGAAAGGACAGAACCGAGCCAGAGACTTGTGAGGTTTCATTTCAACTTCTCAAACTTAGCACAGAAGAGGCCCAGTCCATAACAGGGCAGAGGTGGGCTTGGGGCCCCCAGACCCTGTAGGGCTGCTCCATCCTTGGCTGCTCTGTGAGGTGGCCTCCAGAGGTGACATTTCTCACCCAGACACCGTGGGCTAGGACCCTTGGGACAGGGAGATGGAGAACCCCCTGCATGGGGATGGCTTTGGGTCACGGCTGGAGGCTCAGTCAGCAGTGGGACAGTGAGGTGGGGTGTCTGGAAGACAAAGAAAGAAGCAAAAAGGACCCTCAATGCCCTGTTCAAGAGACAAAACAAATCCCGTGACCCAGATTCCCCTCCTCTCACTTGAGGTGTGTGGCACAGGTTTGGGTCTGGGGTTGCTCTGCATTCTTGGCAAGAGCCCATCACCTCCACAAGTGCCTGAAACATCAACAGCCTCCAACCTGGTTTCGGTCCCAGGGAATCCAGAGGGAACTGCAGAGCGGATGGAGGAGTCCTAGTCCATCCACAGTGCTCAAACCCCACAATCCACATCGTCACAGCCTCAGCTCGTCACAAAACCCACTCTGGGCACTCACACCTTTTCCTCTGCTCCCTTTGCAGCGAGGGGGAGTGGTGGCTGGCAAAGTCCCTCAGCACTGGCAGGAAAGGATACATCCCCAGTAACTTCGTGGCACAAGTGGACAGTCTAGAAGAGGAAAAGTAAGTGGGAAAGCTTTTGAGTGGTGAACACAGATGCAGTGCCCTGGATCTCAACAAGCTCCAGGATGAGCTTTATTGATGGCAGGAAGATGTCACTGCTGGGCTGGATGGCAGGAGGTCTTTCCTCATCCCAAACAATGCTGCCCAAAAGCTCAGGACAAGTTTTTAAGCATCATGTTGGTGTGGAAAGGGAGGATGAGGTTGTTGTGGGAAAGCGGGCAAAGGCTCTTGTCCCATTGATCGCACCCACTGTGGGAAACAAGGATTTGGGGGGGACAACAGAAAGGTTGTGCTGGCAGTGCCAGGGACCATCCTCTCCCCACCCACACACACAGTGTTAAACCTCCTCAGCCTCCAAGAAGGTATCCATGTATAAACTGGGAATCTCTGGATGGGATGCACTGGTCCAGGTCTTTGATGTGCCAGGGACCACACCAACAATTTAACAGGACAGGAAACTGAGTGCCAGTGCCCAGACCCACAGTGCTGCTTTTTTAACAAGCCCAGATGCCGCCTCCCTGCAAGGAAGATCGAATGAAAGACTGGAGTCAAAGGAGTTTATTTTGCCTATAATACAAACAGAAGGGGAATTTTTTCCATGAGTTATCCTTCTCTACGGCATTCAGCTCCAAATGATCGCTCCTGCTTTCAATCACTCCTGGAGGGACCCAACCATCACTGAGTTCAGCAAATATTTAGTAGTGCACAGAAATGTGGCTGAGACATAAAAGCTCTTTGTATCCAAAGCCTGAATTTCTCTTGTGCATGGGATCCTACACATCCCATCTACTCCCTGTGCTGTCTGGATTTCCAGGCTGTGGAACAAGTCCAGAGTGACCCAAATCTGGTGTAATCTATCCAAAACAGTCTATTACTGCCACTTTCCAGCAGATAAAAAACTATTTGCTGATGAAAACAACCCTCAGTTTCACAGTGTAATAATAAAAAAAGAGAACTAACTGTAAAGAATTCAATTTTTTTTAGAGTTTTTCCTTTTCAAGCCATGATTGTGCATTTTCTCTCTCCCAGGTGGTATTTTAGAACTCTGAGCAGAAAAGATGCTGAACGGCTGCTGTTGTCTCCTGGGAACAAAGTTGGCTCTTTCCTCGTCCGGGAGAGCGAAACCACCAAAGGTGAGATCCATGGAGGAAAGGTAACTCCTTGTTATTGCCCTGGCTTCGAAAACCTCACTCTAGGAGTGAGCTGGGGGTTTGCAGGGCAAAGATTTCCTCATGATGCCACTCAAATGTGCAGTTCTGGCTGTGGTAAGAGTGGCTCTTCCAGCAGAGCTCATGGCAGAGACACAGGAACACAAATAAGCAGATTTTCTAAAACGGTTAAGGGGTTTTCTTTTCCTTTTCTTCCCAAGGAAATGTCTTTTTTTTTTTTAATTTTTTTAATTTTTTGAGATATTTCTGCACACTCTTGAAGGAGTAGTTCTCCCGTTTTCAACGGGAAACTTGCAGAAATTTGGAAAAAGTTATTTTCTCAGGGGAAATACGTTTTTTCTAATAGTGGGGACTTCATACAAACCAGAACTTTTGGAAGGAGACTGACTGGAGCAGGATAGATGGATTTCATTCACTTTCTTTCCATATGAACATGACTTTTGAAGAAATGATCCAGCGAGGATGGAAAGGGCAGAGCATTGCGGCCACTCCTCTTGGGCTCTGGATATAGTTATTAACCATAATATTTAACCATGAAATTTCAATTTCTTTGGTCTGTGCTATTAATTCACAGAATCTGGAAGTTAGTTTAGGTTGTCCCATGGGAATTCCATATTGTTTCTTCCCTACTTTTTTCTCCTTGCTTCCTCTGGGCCATCATGTGTTTATAGCATGGAGGAAACGATGCTCGTGGTGGTCCCATGGTTCTGCTCTGAACCAGATCCATGGAGTAGATCAGGCTCTGGTTTCATCAGTCTTGTCATCATTTGGTTCCTTTCCTTTCAAATGGATGCAGGAGTCTTTCCCTGACACATGGAAAAAAGGTGCTTTGTGTCTTCCCAATAGAATCAAGGAATTGTTGCGGTTGGAAAACCTCTAAGGTCATGGTGTCCAACCGTGATTCGATCAGTAGAGTTGGAGCATCCATCTGAAATCATATGGAACCTTCTTTTCCTTGACTTGTTTCCCAAATACTTCCAAACGCCCAGGCTGAACAGTAAGAGAGGGAACAGGCACTCTGGATCCTCCATCCTACACCTGGCTCTTGCCTACTGTAGCTTCTCCTTCTCCCTTTCCTCTCTCTTTCTCCTGTTCACAAGGGAGGCCTCCAAGACAGCATCTGTTCCTTCCACCATTTCCAGAAAATTAAATAGTGCCAGGGTCTGGATGCAGCAGCTGGAATCTCATCCTCCTGTATCTGTCTCACTCAACCCTCAGGCAGTGTGGCTGTGTCAGACTTTAGCACCCTACTTTGAATTTCCCCCTCCGCCCTGTGCCTGGGCTCACCTCCCCACATCCCTGCTGAGCTGATGGCAAGCAGGAGCAGCTTTCAGAATTTTCAGGGATTTGCAGCTTTCAGAAGTTTTAGGGAACATTCAGTTCAGGAAACATTTAAGAGATTTGTTCCTGAGCATTTCCCTTTGAAAGTCACTTTTTCTGCTGTATCTGGTTTTCCCTGCTACCTTTGTGGTGCCTTTGCAGTGATCAGGCTTGGACTTGCTGCTCTTGTGTTCATGCCATTCCCACTCTCCCTTTGTTGGCTGGGATATTTGGGGGGTTGGTGTGATTGTTCGTTGCACCCAGGAAGGGCAGGGAGCAGCACAGAACAAGTACTCCTGTGCTGTGTCTGAAGCTCTGTCCACACATGATCCTGGTCTTCGTGGCATCTCTGGATGCCACACGTGCATGGGATCAGACCTTTCCCTACACTTGCTCAGGACAATTGTCCCCAACATCTGCAGTTATCTGGAGTGTGGGTGGGTCTTGGTCACACAGGGCTCGAGCAGAGGTGGTGGTGTCCTGAAATCCAAGGAGATGTCACCAGATCCTTAATGCCCTGTCCCTGCTGTCAAGAAGAATGAGGTGTGGGATATTCTGCATTAGCAGACGTGGGTTCCACTCCATGGAAGCCCCATGTGAGTCCCAAATGCTCAGAGATTGGGTTTTGCTCTGAAATGTGTCCCTGCCTTGTGCCTTTTCTGTTATCTGGTATAAAACATGGGTGTTATTCCTTCGAACACCTCATCCTCTGAATCATCCTGTGTGCCCAGCTGCTACCTCAGCACCCCATGCTTTGGGCTGCCTGAATGACCACGTTTGATCCATCTTAGCCACAGCTTCCTCCTCCCTAAAGAGAAGGGGAAAAGACAAAGCCAGGCATCTCCAAACGTGCCATGACGCTGAGTTCCCTGACGTAAAGCACCCTGTGGCCCACCAAGAGATGTCCAGAGCAATGCCATGGAGTTAACCCTGCCCTTAGGGCCCCACTGTTTTTTCCTGGTTTCCTTCCCCATGACGTGTGTTTTCATTCACTTTGCACATCACCAGCAGAACTTGGCCATCAGGGACGAGCCCTGGGCAGAGCCAACCCCCATCAGTGACTGGGAGGCGCTTGTCTCGTGCTGGGATGTCTCAGGCACAGCAGCACAGGTTCTGCACCCCGACTAAGAGCAGCGCCTATTCCCAGCCCGTCCTGAGCAGAGTCTCGTTTTCCTCGTGGTTTGAGATGCAGAAACTCTGCAAATCTTCAGAACCAGCTTTTCTCAGGGTCCACGAAGGGCACATTGAGCACCCTGGGAAGACGGGAATACGGGAACAGCGTGGGAAGCAGGCCGGCAGTGAAATCATCGGCGGAGCACTGTCCTTGCCGAAGCTGCTGCAAATAAGCAAAGTCCCCCTGAAGTAACAATCATTCCCAAAGCTGCAGGAACACATTCCCCCAGCTGTGCTGAGCCACGGGCTCCTGGCTCCCAGCAGGATTCCTGCATCTCTGCTCCCGGCAGGAGGGACCTCGCTGAGCTCTGCATCCAGCTGAGCTCCTGCGCTTCCCATCGGGCAGGAGTTAAGGGGCTGCTGGGAGCTACAGGAGCAGGAAATGGGCTAAACCATGTCCCCAAGTGCCACCTCTACATGGCTTTTAAACCCTTCCAGGGATGGGAACTCCACCACTGCCCTGGGATGCTGCCAGGACTGGTCAACCTTTTGATGAAGAGATTGTTCCATAAATTTTGTACTCCGGACTCTTTACCCAGGTCTGTGCCAGGATGTGGTGCAGGACCGCAGGACAGGTGAATGCCCCTCGTGGCTGAGGAGCAAGAATTCCTTTTGTCTATCCTGGGTATCATCAGGGGGAATTAGGAGTCCACTTAATGATTTTCATTTGCTACTGTCACTGGGAGCAGGGACCAGGTTGGATGGGGCTTGGAACAACCTGGTTTAGTGGAAGGTGTCTCTGTCCATGGCAGGAGGGGAAACAAGATGAATTTTAAGGACCCTTCCAACCCAAACCATTCAGTGATTTTGTGAAGAAAGAATTGAATCTTTCCAGGTTCAGTGCTTTGCCTGTGCACAGCAGCTCCCCAGGGAACAGTAACCAACCCATCACACTCCCTGCAGCAAATTAATCCGTGACTGGGGGTGAAATGCAGTCGTTAGCTTAATGGCAAGGTAAGAATTAACACTGGCAGTAGGCAGCTGAGAGGTCAGCTCTGTCTCTGTTTGAAAGGTGCAGGAGAGTTTAAAGGCTTGGTGGGGCCTGGGAAGGAGATCCTGCGGGAGAGGAAGCATTTTGGGAGCAACCACGCTGGCAAACAGGGCAGGTCTCCTCTCCCCTGCTGACTCCCAGCCCCCAGACACCCCCTTGCAGACATGTTCATCATCAATTCCTGCATTTCCTTCTGCAGGGTTGTTTGGCCTCAGTGCAGCTGCCTTCACCCCACGCTTGGCTCCTTCCTCGAGCAGGCCTTGCCCTGTAAAAACCCCACACAAACCCTAAGGCGCGTCCCAAGCACGCCGAGCACTCTTGGTCTTGTGCCACATGAGCCCAGCTCTCCTGGGCTGCAGCCTGGCCTGGGCAGTATTTCAGTCTCTTTGAAATTAAAACAACATCATCACCCTCAACAGCAATAATGGAAGGTAATAATAGTAATAGCAGTATTAATAATAACGATGATATATAGGTGTTGTCATCATTGCCATATTATTCTCCACAGAATCACAGAATCATTTAGATCGAAAAAGATCTCTTAATAGTATCAAGCCCAACCTCTGGCCTTGATGTTTACTATCATTATTTTGGAACTTAGGGCCACATGGCTACCAGAGAGGAGCCAGAGAGGAGCCAGAGGAGACATTCCTTTGCCTTCCCTTGTGGTGTTATTGCCCCGTTGAAGAGGTTTCAGGGCTGTTTCTCAGCTGTTCAGCGGCAGGACTGATCAAACCAAAAAGGCTTCTCAGTTTGTCTTCTGCCTGACTTTCAAGGTGAAGGAAAGAGAATCAGAAGAGCTTCCTCTGCTGAGGAGACCACCACGTCAAATTTGAGGTTCCCTGGCTCTGCATTTAAACCACCAGGTTTTTCCATGAATTTTACAATGCCAGATCTGGTCTCTGCAGGAAGGGACTCCCCTCAAATTGATTGCTGGCACTCGGAATAACTTTAGACTCTTCCAAACTCTGCCTGTAAAGATTTATGATCGCTCCAACAGAGCAAATATCTACAGAGGTGGGGGGTTTTTTGCTGCTTTTTTATAAATGCAAATGGTTTTCAGGCACAGTGTAGGGAAAACCGCTGGTGCTGGGATGGAGAAACACCAGCCAGTGAGGATTTTATGTTAATAAACTTTCCCCTCACATGCAGGATTAGGGTTTCAGAGTTGCTGTGGACGGCCCTGCTGCTTTTTTATGATCCTGCATGAACAGACACACACTTTAAACATGCACAGCCTTGCCTTTTCATTGAAAAACATCAAAAATGGGCAGTTTATCAGCCCAGGTGACATATTAGACTTAGAACAGCCCAGCAGGCTTGTAACAACTCACTCCAGAAACATGATCCAGGCAAAGGGGAAAAAAACCCCACTGCTAAGCTGCGTCGAATCCCAGTGACACAGGCTGGAAGTTCTGCTCTGCAGCAACATCTAGCGATGCTTTTCTGCACTGAAACCAGCCTTGGTTTGGGTTCTCATGGAGGGAATAGCAGGCTGGAGTGGTGGATGCCTGAGCAGCTCCCTTGACGCCCGAAAGGGACAAGATTCCGGATGGGAATCTCTAGATCTGGTTTAGCCACAGTCAAAAGTTTATGGCTGAACGAGACAAATCTCCTGAAGTCCCCTTCTGTACCTCCCAGCTGAACCACTGACCTTGGCCCAAAGGTTTCATTATGTTTAATTGAGAGGAAAATGGCTTTAAATGGCTTTAAATCGAAAGAGGGCAGGTTTAGATTAGATATAAATTCTTCCCTGTGAGGGTGGTGAGGCCCTGGCACAGGGTGCCCAGAGAAGCTGTGGCTGCCCCTGGACCCCTGGAAATTTCCAAGACCAGGCTGGACAGGGCTTGAAGCAACCTGGGATAGTGGAAGGTGTCCCTGCCCATGGCAGGGGGTGGGAATGGGATGAAATTTAAGGTTCTTTCCAACCCAAACCATTCTGATTTCATGATGCTGAGGTTGGCAGAGCTCAGACGGGAACACAGAGCGGTGGAAAGGCCATCCTGACCTAGGGAACATCTGATTGCTCTGCCTGGGGGGGTGCTGCTGGTCCCCACGGTGCTTCCATGGGGCTGCTGGCCACAGCACAGGCAGGTGCTACTCCAGGCAGCCCGGACAGCATCGGCTGAGCTCTGATGAACTTTCATCCTCTCCCCTTGCCTTGGAGAGAGGGGAAGAGTAGCCACAGATTCTGGGGGACTTGCCCTGGAAAGGCAGCAGCCAGGGCTGGTTTGCAGCTGCAGGCAGCCAAGGGAAGGGGAGGCGGCTGGTCCCTGGCTGGGTGCAGTTTGTCCTCACAGCTCCTTCTGCTCCTTCTCCAGACGCCTATTCCCTGTCCGTGAGAGACAGCAACTCCGCCCACGGGGACGTCATCAAACACTACAGGATCCGCTCCCTGGATGGTGGGGGGTTCTACATCTCCCCCAGGGTCACTTTCTCCAGCCTGCCAGAGCTCATCCACCATTACAGCCGTGAGTTGTTTGCCTTCCCCCGTGGATTTGTGTCCTGGAAGAGAGCGGGGACGGAGGGAGGACAGGCTGGGGGGACACCACAGCTGCTCCAGCCGCTCCCATGGGCCAGATGTGACCCTACAACCAGAACCCATGTCCTGGTTTCCATCCTAGGGAACTGCAAGGGTGAGCTCTGCCCACAGCCCTAAAGTCAGGCAGTGTCTCCCATCGGGAAAGGAAAAGGTGAATGATGTTGGGATATGCAGGAGGGAGCTTGGGAAGCAGGCTTTGGACTAACTGGGCAGGATAATTTGCTCCTCTATGGCTCCCTTTGAGCTTTTTCCTTTGATTGGGACCATTCTGGGTGCTGAAACTTTCCCTGGAATCATGGAATTACTAAGGTTGGTAATGCCCTCTAAGACCATGGAGCCCGAGGCAAGGCCAAGGCCACCACTAACCCACGTCCCCAAGTGCCACATCCACCCAGCTTTTAAATCCCTCCAGGGATGGGGACTCCACCACTGCCCTGTGTGGTTGTGGAGGTTCCCATGGGCTGATTTTTCCTGGCGTGTGTGGATGGAGGAGGAGGTTTTCCCTGCCATCCCACTGAACTGTCCTGTGCTTTGTCCTCGTGCAGAGAAAGGGGACGGGCTGTGCCAGCGCCTCACAGCTCCCTGCACATCCGTGGTTCCCCAGAGACCCTGGGCTCAGGACGAGTGGGAGATCCCTCGGGAGGCCCTGAAGCTTGTGAAGAAGCTGGGCAGCGGGCAGTTTGGGGAAGTGTGGATGGGTAAGTGGAATTCCCCCCATTCCAGGGGAGAAAGACATAAAGAGAGGAGATGGAAAGCCCTTTTTTTTTTTTTTTTGCCTAAGGCAAGACTGTTCTGGGAGTGGGGATCCTTAAGGATGAACACATATTTAAGGGCACGCACACAGCAGTAGCTGCAGGATTCCTGGGAAGGACTGGACAGTTTGTGATTTCACAGATCAGTGGCTGAGCAAGGGTTTCACAGTGGGTGGATGTTAAAGTCACTATTTACTCATCTCTTGGGATATGCACTCATTCTTCCCAGGAATCCTGGGCACAGCTATAGGATCCTAAGTCACACCCTGCAGGGTACCTGGGTGACATTTTCCCACTTTTTCTGCTTCCCTGTTCCACTTTATACCCCAGATCTCAATCCTTTCTGCCTTCCTGCCCACTGCTAATCAGTGGGAGAGGAAGTGGGGGGAGCTCAGCTTCCTCTGCCACCCTCTTTGTGGTTGCTGGTTGCCTTGGAAATTGAGACTGTGGACAGGACCAGGCTGAGTTCATGTCCTGGCTGCACAGTCCTGCCTTTTTTGGATGACATTTGGATGATTTGAGAGCCCAGCTGGTGGGAGGCCCCAGGGGTTTCACCCAGAAAGGGTCTGGGAGGGTTGTGTGGGGATGGGCTCATTGCAGGGATGATTCCCGACACAGCCTCACAGACTGACAGCTGTGGCACAAGTCCTGTGCCATGAGTCCTGTCCCCTCTCCTCTCACACCTGCTGGCACTGGGATTTACCACGTGGCTCTTCATGAGGGATTCAAGCTGTTCCTGTGCTTTTCTGCTCCATGAGCTCCTCCCCTCCTTACTGCACAACCCCACAGAGCCTGCAGAGAGCCCAAAATTCCTCAAAACATCGTAACCTCTCTGCAGGCTACTACAAGAACAACGTCAAGGTGGCTGTGAAGACCATGAAGGAGGGCAGCATGGACCCTGACGCCTTCCTGGCAGAGGCAAACCTGATGAAGAAGCTCCGGCACAACAAACTGGTCCAGTTGTACGCCGTGGTCACCAAGCAGCCCATCTACATCGTGACAGAGTACATGGCCAACGGTAAAAACCCTGCTGGAGCTCTTTGCCGGGCTTCTGCAAAACCACTTTGGTGAGCTGGCCACTGCTGCCATGCAGACTGGGGGTGGGGAGAAGGGGATTGTACCAAACGTGCAAGAAAGTGACCCAAAAGTTTGATTATGACACAGAAAGAGGCTTTCTGGGTGATGAAAAAAAAAAAAAAATGATGGTGATGCTCCATTTGAGGAGTATTTAAAGTTCTCCTCTCCACTGTTCTCACTGGAAGTTTGGTTCAGGTTTTTACTCCCCTCATGGTAAAATTGTCCTTTCTTTTGCCCCTCTTGTTTATAACAGTTTAAATGATGAATGCCCAGACGTTTGCAGCAGATCTGTGCAAAACGGGAGGGAATCTGGGCTGTTTGGGAGCTTTCCTAAAGGAAGATGCTCCAGTGGACACCCATTTTGGTTCCCTAGATTTTCTCTAGGATGGAGGCAGACATGTTGCAGATATTCAGAGAAGCACCAGGGAAAACAGATTTGTAGATTATTCAGAAGGGTTACAGCAGTCCCTCCTCTCCTGCAGGGTGTTTGCTGGATTTCCTGAAGACAGAAGAAGGAAGCCAACTGAATCTCCCCAAACTCATTGACATCTCTGCTCAGGTCAGTGAACAGTCGCTGGGAAAAGGCTCCAAGATTTGTTATTTCCTCAGTGGAATTCCTGCAAGTCTGAAGTCAGCCAGAGCAAAGATTTCCTGGAGAAAAACAGCTCCTCCTGGTGTGTTCTCTTAGGGATTCTCCTCATCCCTCTCGTGTCCCCTGTGCATGTCAGCTCTGTCCTGAGGGCAGCCTCTGATAGTGCAGGGCTAAAGATCCAGAGTTTGGGGGGTTTTGGGGGATGGTTGAGTTTATTTTGGTCCAGTTTTATTTATTTTACTTTTCTGCCTTGCTGAGCAGGAAAAAAATGTTTCTTTTTCTTTTTACCAAAAAAGAAGAAAAAGCTCAACAAGGAGACCCCCAGTGCAGGACCAGCAGTTCGGCCCTTCTGATGATGAGGCGTAAGGGATGTTCTGACCCTCAAATCTGGGAATATGGCTTTTTATGAAAATTAACTTTTAAGTTAAAAGGCTGCAAATCTCAATACCTGCGGCTGCATGGTAACATTTTAGTCCCAAAGTGCCTCTAAACACAAATAGGGCAAAATTAGGGGAACCCACATGAAGAATGAGAATGCCAAAACCACTGCACTTTGGTCCCAGCCAGCTGTTGACAGAATTTGGCTTGCCCAGAGCAGAGTTAGGCTAATTAGGAAATATTTGGAAAAAAAAAAAACCCTGAAGCATCGGGCTGAATAAATCTGAATTAAGGTCTGGGATTTATCCATAAGATCACTCAGCCTCCCTTGGAAAAGTGGACCTGAGGAAATAATGTGTAAAGGTTCGCTGCCCTCATACAGAGTTACTTTCTAATGAATTAACAACTGGAGAATCTTAATATTCGAGGAAATGTTTTATGACAGAGAAAGACTTTCCTTCTTGCTTTAACCAGCATGAAAAGATTTAAATACTTTAAAGCAGTGCCACCTTCTGTCATTTCTACTTTGAACGGTCCGTAGGGGTGCAGAGGAACCTTTTTCTGCTCCTTCCCTCTTCACTACTGATAAATTTTCCATATCTGCAGCTTCATCACTGTTGTCTGTGAGATGTTACGGAGACAAATGCACCCTCCCCGTTTAGTGTCTTTGACTTAATTATTTCCCTCCTTTCCTCCTCTCTTGAAATCCCCACTTCCCTCCCTCCATCTTTCATTGTTTCATTCCCCCTCTTGGAAATTATAGCCTGTGGTTTGTTTTAAATTCCTGAGGATAAGGGAAGTGATCCCAATTAATCCATATTGCAGAGCCCTTGGTTTTAGTGGGAGCATTCCCCAGAAATCGCCTAGATGCCTTTCTGTGCAGGAGGAAATTCCTGCAGCCAGAGCAATCTGTGGGTGATGCAGAGCAAAGATTTTGGTCAGTGTTACAGAGCTATGGAATCACAGAATGGTTTGGATTGGAAGTGACCTGAAAAATCATCCCATCCCATCCCATCCCACCCCACCCCTGCCATGGGCAGGGACACCTTCCACTAGCCCAGGTTGCTCCAAGCCCTGTCCAGCCTGGCCTTGGACACTTCCAGGGATCCAGGGGCAGCCACAGCTTCTCTGGGCAACCTGTGCCACACACGAGGACCAGGACAATTGAACACAGACCAAGCCCCCGCACCCCAATGATCCAAACCCCACAGAAGTGACCCTCAGCATGGGGTGGGAAGGATTTTGCCCATCCCTGAGGCATTGGTCTCAGTTGGAAGAACAACTCTCATCCTTCCCTCTCCCACCCCAGCACCACCTCCCCAGGGCAGGGACTCAGACCTTCCCTAGGTATCTCTGGGAGGAGCAGCAGGAGGCAAGGGCAGGCTACTGAGCTATTTCACAATCTGCTGGTCTGTGCTGTTGGGGTGACACCACAGCCTGACAGGCACCCGACCCTCTTGAGCGCAAGTTTTGATCTGATGACATCCAAGGGAGCTAAAATTAGAATGGTCTGGGCCCATGCACTCGATCCTGTGGTCAGTCTTGAGGGTAAATGCTTGAAAACACTCTGGGCTGGAACAGGCCGAGCACCAGGTCCTATCTCATTAACATCAGGACAGGAAATTACATCAATTCTTCCATTTTCCACTGCAGAAACCAGCCCTTGCACTAGAGGGGTGTTGACACAGGTTAGAAATGCAGCATTGGAAAGTACGTGTGAGTATCCTGTTTGAAACCACATGTGAGTTCTGAGGCTCATGTGAACCTGCATGGAGTGGAAAATTGCTCTGCCCTCACCCACAGGCACGTAAAAGCTTTAATAGGTGCTACCCAGTGCTGGCCAGGGCTGCACAGACCCACTCACCTTCCCAATAAATGCCCAGTCAGAGTCTGAGACTCAGCCTGGCAATCTCTGTCTTCTATCAATCTCCTTTTTCAACCCCCAGCGCTCATCAGTGAAACATTGCTGCTGTCATTGATAGAGGCTCATCACACACCAGGTACCCCGACAAGATTTTAGGAATAAATTCTTCCCTGTGAGGGTGAGGAGGCCCTGGCACAGGTTGCCCAGAGAAGCTGTGGCTGCCCCTGGATCCCTGGAAGTGTCCAAGGCCAGGCTGGACGGGGCTTGGAGCAACCTGGGCTAGTGGAAGGTGTCCCTGCCCATGGCAGGGGGTGGGATGAGATCTTTCAGGTCCCTGCCAACCATTCTATAATTCTATGATTTGCTATTGTGGGTTTTTTGTGTGGGTTTTTTTTCCCTTTTCTTAATTCACATATTTAACCTGGATTGTTTATGACTAAAATCCTCACTGGAGAGGAGAGACTTGTGGCAGAAACCGGGAATGCAGTGATGTGGTTTCAGCTCTTGCTGCAAACACAACTCAGGGCCGTGACTTCCGAGCGAAACAGAGAGTGGAGCTTCTGCTCTGCTTCACTTGGCTGCTCTGGCTGGTGAAGCTGAATATCTGCACCTGTACAAGGGCAATACCTATTTATTTACCTGTCTGCTGATCCACCTGTCCATCCATCCGTCCGTGGGGAGCGCAGGGACACCCACGACCGTGGATGATGACCTGCACAAATGCTTGGCGAAGGAGGGCGAGAAGCAGCCAAGATAACGTGGGGAGGTGATGATGAAGGAGGGCTCTTCCTCCCCTCGCAGGTGGCAGAGGGCATGGCCTACATCGAGCGCATGAACTTCATCCACCGGGACCTGAGGGCCGCCAACATCCTCGTCTCGGAGACGCTGTGCTGCAAAATCGCCGATTTCGGCCTGGCCAGGCTCATCGAGAACGAGTACCTGGCGCAGGAAGGTGGGTGTCCTTCCCAGCACTGCCCTCCTCTCCCGCTCTCCTGCCTCCAGGAATGCCAGGGTACCGGGCTGGCATCAGGCACGGGGCACCAGAGCTCCCGTGGCTGCTGCTGCCAGCACCCGGGCAAGAGGCAGAGAAACAGAAGCACCCAAAACTCCAGTCCTGGGAGAGGCAGCGGTGCTTGGGGACTGTAAAACCAACTGAAAACTGCAGAGGGAAATAGGAAAATACTCTTTTGGCTCCATTTGGGGGAGTCCTGCTGACCCCCCAGTTGTTTGCTGGAGAAATTTGACCTCTGCTAATGAAAGCTTCTGCCTGTGGCCAGGTTTTCCCAGGGATTCAGTCCAGAGGGAAGGAAATAACAGAGTAACTCGGTCACTGCACTGCAGAGGGAGCTGGAACCACAAATCTGGACCCAGCAGCAGTTTCCAGGTGTCCCAGGCAAGCCAAGCCCTGACCACAATGGGTCCCTTCCACAGCAGAGGGACAAGTTTAAAAACAATAAATCAGAGAATCGTTTAGTTAGGAAAAGACTTCTGAAATCATCCCTGTATGGAGCTCTGACTCTGAGGTCAGGTATGAGATCAGATCACTCAGATTGCAGAGAGAGTCTACAGAGCATCCGGGAAAGCAGCAGCAGTGACTGAAATAAAACAGTCAAGTCAGGCCTAAGTGGCACTGATCAGAAGATTTTCAAATTTCGGAAATTTGTCATCCTCTAGAGTTGGGATGAGATAAAATTCCCCTTAAAATATACTCTGAGGAAAGGAAATGTAATCATTTTTGTGGGCTTTTTTATTAAGGTAGGAAACATTTCTTTCAATTTCCTGTCCCCAAAATACTTTTGGATACAAATTATACCAGTTTCAAAATGCAAAACTATTTCAGAGTAGTGAAAGATCCCAAAAGTAATTGGGGAACTGCCATGAAGGGGAACTTTGACTTTACTGCAAATTTTTAAGGCAGTTTTATCCTTAAGAGAAGCTTTGATGAAATCAGTGTAATTCTGTTAATAACCAAAGGAGTTTCTTTTCCAGCGGAAAACAGCTCCCATCAGCATTTTTCCAGCTAGATTTGCTCTGGAATAACAGCTCCCCTCTATCTGCTCTGAGCAATTCTCACTTCACAGATTGTGTTTCCCAGCCTTGTCACTCAGAGTGTGATGTGCAACAACTGAGGCGCTTATTTCACACCCTGCAGTTGGATTTCCAGTCCTGCAAGGATGTGTATAAATAAAAATGTGGTTTCCTCTGCAGTGTGACATGATCAGGTCTCACTCATCAAGGTGCTTTGGCTGTTGGTTGGCTTTTTTTTTTTTGTCTTAGCTAAACTGAAATCGCAATGTTAGAGTCATTGCTGTCCGCAGTGGGTTAAGCAAGAACTTGGTGGACGAAATAAAATGGGGTTTATTCTGCTTTTAATATAAATATGCAGCTTTAAGGACTGGGGAATTTATATTTGCTGTAATATTTATGCATTTTTGCTAAAAACAACCCCCTTCGAATACATGATTTCACAGAATCACAGAGTACCAGGTTGGAAGGGGACCTCAAGGATCATCTGATCTGATTTTTCTTGGCAAAAGCCAATGAAGTTTTATACAGAATAAAATCCTACTGTTGTTGTCCCATAATAAATCTACCAAATTGGTTTTGAATCCTCCATCCAGCTCTGGCATGGAGCAGGTCCAGAGGAGGCCATGGAGATGATCAAAGGGCTGGAGCCCCTCTCCTAGGAGGAATCACAGAATCATAATCAGCAGCCCAAAGGAACCAGGGATCAGTTGTGGGGAATTGCTGTGCCTGTGGGAGGTGAGGGAGATGCTCCAGCTCCAGGTGTTATTTCCCTTTGTTTCCTTTGGGACAGGTGCCAAATTTCCCATCAAATGGACTGCTCCAGAGGCCATTAACTACGGGGTGTTCACCATCAAATCTGATGTGTGGTCTTTTGGGATCCTCCTGACAGAGATCATCACCTACGGCAGGATCCCTTATCCAGGTACAGGGCCCTGGGAATACAGGATGAGTGTCCAGCCACTTCCAAGCATCCAGCGCTGCTTTAGGCTTGGAGGCACTCGCTGAAGGGTGCCCAGACACACTCTGCTGTCTCTTAGAATCAGAGAATCCTCTAAGTTGGAAAAGGCCTCTAAATTGAATTAACCCAGCACTGCCAAGGCCACCACTGACCCGTGTCCCCAGGTGCCAAGTTTATGTGTCTGGCAAATCCCTCCAGGGATGGGGACTCCAGCACTGCCCTGGGCAGCTGTGCCAGGGCTGGACAACCCTTTCAGTGAAGAAATTTTTCCTAATATCCCATCTAAACTTTCCCTGGTACAACTTGAGGCCATTTCCTCTTGTTTTTTCACTTGTTCCCTGGGAGCAGAGCCCAACCCCACCCCCAGCTGCCCCCTCCTATCAAGGAGTTGTGCAGAGCCAGAAGGTCCCTCCTGAGCCTCTTTTTCTCCAGGCTGAGCCCCTTTCCCAGCTCCCTCAGCCGTTCCTGGTGCTCCAGACCCTTCTGAGATCCGTTCCCTTCCCTGGACACGCTCCAGCCCCGCAGTGTCCCTCGTGTCCTGAGGGGTCCTTCAAGCTTCCCTCAGTTACACCTGCGCAAAGCCAAACTTAGAGAGGGCAGTCAGGGAGGGGACAGAGGGATGGGAGGGAAGCACAGCCCTGAGGAAGGGATGACTCCCAGCTACGGGAACCACCCTCCAGCCCCGCCTGGGTGGGAGCTGCTGGCAGCACTGACCTTCCCCCCCGGGGTGCTGAATAACTCCTGCTGGGCTGTGTTCCCCTCCAGGGATGACCAACCCCGAGGTGATCCGCAACCTGGAGCGGGGTTACCGCATGCCCTGCCCGGAGACGTGTCCCGGGGAGCTCTACAGCGTCATCCTCAAGTGCTGGCGCAGCAACCCCGAGGAGCGCCCCACCTTCGAGTACCTGCAGTCGGTGCTCGAGGACTTCTACACCTCCACGGAGAAGCAGTACGAGCCCGAGCCGCAGCAGTGAGCCGCCGGCTGCTGGGACAGCGCTGCGGGACAGCCACCACCCGGCGGTGGCTCGGCGCAGGCGTTTCCCTTCCTCCCGTCCGCCCGTGGAGATGGGGAATGAGGAGGGACGCGAGGGAGGCGGATGCTGCCGGCTCTGGGGGTGTCGCAGGGACTGAAGGAGTGGCTGAGAGGCACATCTCCTTCCTCGCCTGCCCCGCAGGGCTGTACCCACTTTGCAGGCGTCACCTCTGGTACGGACGGCGGAAAACTCCTTCGTGACCCCACCTGGATACAGAAAAACCCCTCAGCCCCTCAAATGCAGCCCCGGGAAGAGGGGACCGCGGCCACAGTGGTGGTGTGGGGGTGGAGAATCTCTGCCACAGCTCTGATGCCACTGCTGGCAATGCTACACCCCCTCCGCGCCACGGGCAGGGTGGGAGAGTGTCCTGTCCGCGCCTCCTTCGGCCACACCAGCTCTGGAGTGTTCCTTCCAGGTGATGCCCCCGCTCCGCCTCAAGTCAGTAATCAAAAACTGGATACGAGGGTTTCCCGTTCCTTTATTGGGGCGTCAGGGTGAGAGTGAGCCGCTGTCCTTCCCCTGTCCTTCCCGTGGCCACCCGCAGCCCCTGCAGGAGAAGGGAGAGGCCGGGGGGCTCCCCGGGCAGCGCGGGGTGATGCTGGGGTGGTACCCGGGGCTGGAAGGGGAGGATGCCCGAGGTGCGGGAGAGATGTTCGTGGCGTGGCCACGAGATGTCCCTCCTTCCCCGCGAACCCGGACGGCTCTTGGGAAGTAAAAACAGGTCTAATAAAATAGCTCAGAAATAAAACCCCTCCTCGCTTGGCTGAGCCTTCGCTGCACGAGCTCCCGGTGCAACATCACGGCCGGTCCCGCTCCGCACCCAGCGCCGGGAGGGTTCAAACCCATTTCCCTGGTTTCTGGTGAATCTCCGACCCCGGGGAATGCCCACAGGAGGTTTCAGACTGGTCTCCAGTCAGGAGTTTCACTGGCCTGGGGAGCGGAGGGCAAAGAAATAAGGCATGGAAGGGGTGTGAGGGCCGCTGGAGTGAGCTCCAGGCTGGGACACAGGGGGCTCTCCAGAATCATCCCCCCAGGGTGTTTCATCTGCTGTTTTCTTCTCCATCAAGTAGATTTTGGGTCCAGCTGTAGAGGGTGCATTTCACAGTGGAACAGGGATGCTGCAGGAAAGACAGAGCAGAGATGGAAAGAGAAATCTCTGTGAGACCTCCTGAAATTCAAAGGGGGTTCGTAAGAAAGATGGGGACAGACTTTTTGCCAGCATCTGTTGCAACAGGACAAGGAGTGATGTTTTTAAACTAAAATAGCGTAGATTTACACCAGATATAAGGATGATGATTTTTTACAATGACGGTGTAAAACACTGGCACAGGTTGCCCAGAGAAGCTGTGGCTGCCCCTGGATCCCTGGAAGTGTCCAAGGCCAAGTTGGACAGGGCTTGGAGCACCCTGGGCTAGTGGAAGGTGTCCCTGCCCATGCCAGGGGGCTTGGAATGAGATGATCCTTAAGATCCCTTCCAATCCAAACCATTCCATGATTCTGTGATCTGTGTGTCAGAAAAAGTACCCAACCAGCCCTAAGACACCACACAGAATTACCTGTTCGTGCCACTGCTGCACAAGAGCCTCAGAGAAAAACGAGCTGTCCCCCTGAGGGGGAAAGGAGGATTTAACAATAATTAATGTTCTCCCAGACTCAGGAAGAAGGGAACTGGCTGGGATGATCCAGCATCAGAAATGCTGGTCTAGTGGAAGAACCCCAGGGTGTCCGGGATTTTTCCATAGGGATGGTGGATAGAGGTCTATGGGAGACCTGCACCCCTCCAGGGCTGCACTGGAGCTGGATGGGAAACCTTGGGCTGTGGAAAAGATCTCCATCCTCACAACCTGAACCCCATGAACTCAGTGCTGGTAAGCCCTAGAAATAATTTAAGATGAATCAGCCTTGGTCCAGTTCCTTCGTGGTTCCCAAGGGACAAGTTACACGTGCTATAAACACACAAAGCCCATTTTAAACCATAGTGGGGAAAAAGAAACCATTTATTCAACGACTTCACTGGAGCTGAAGGAAAAGTCTTTCCCCTTGCTTGAACTCCAGCTTGGTCTCTCCCAGATCCCAGGAACTCCATGCAGAACCAGCAGATTCCTGTTAATGAGATGATAGTCAGGAAATAAATACAGATGAAAGCTATTTGACTCCTTGGCTGTTAATATTTTATTGAAGTGAAAACTGTGGATAATTTGTGCTGGAGCAAAGCAGGAAGAAGGGCTGCAGGGTGTCTGCTGAGCACTTGTACATTGCATTATCGCCCAAGGCCAAAGTGTCAAGTGTTGTAGCTCAAATTAGAAAGGAAATGGATATTTTTATGGCCTGTAGCAGCACGTGGCCGAGCCCAGGGTGAACATAACAAGAGCCTGTGAGCTGAGCTTCCTCTGCTCTGGACACCACGGTCCTTTTGTTCCTGCTGCACAAGCACTTTAAATTTGTTCCCTGGCGCAGGCCGGGCTCCATAATCTCCTCCATAAAGGCCTGGAAGAAGCTACTGGAAACTCTTCCCTTGCTTTGGGGAGTGGGCTGGGGCTGTGCCACCAAGCTGAGCCTCTCCAAGGGATGGAGGGAGAGCGTGAGCTCCGTGAGCAGCCATGGTTTTGAAAAACATCCTTGGTTTTACAAAACACCCACCCAAACCGCTGGGAAATGGAGCCTGCAACTCCTCCTCCACAGCTGGACAGAAAAGGACCTGAGCACGGACATCAGGGATTGCAGTCACAGTCCCAGGTGAGGACTGGGGTGCTGTCCTCTGTGACCTCCAGCCCAGGATGGCTCCAGTGCCATCAGAGAGCTCTGCAAGAGCCCCTTTGCCCCCGTATCGACCTGGCAGCCTAAGAGGTCCCTTCACACAGGTGAGCTCCAGCCAGAGGCATCTTGGAGCAGGAGAAAGGTGATAACAGTGATCCAGGCTCTCAAATTCAATTTGTGAACCTACCCAAGAAGAACATGGAGGGCTGTGCAAAGGTATTTTACAAGATGTGAGTCAATTCCTGCCACAGAGAGAGCAGGAACCCCTGAATGTCTCAGACAAGGGCTAAAAAAATTACCTAGTGGTGTGCATCTGGCATAATACCCAAGATAATAGTTTCATTTCTTCCCTGGGTGCCACTGGAATGGTCTTTCCAAGTCTCACACTGAAAGATTCAGGCCTCTATTACTGATCTTGCTTTCCCCAGCAGCCTTGGTCCTGTTACTCCATCCCCTGTCTGAAATTTCATCTCTGTGGGTGATGTCTGGTCTTGTGCTGAGCTCATTGTCATTAACACCCTGTTTACAAGTGGTTTGAGGCTTTGGAGAGAAGGTTTTTGTGGTATTTCTCAGTTCTTCACCTTGCAGATGCTGCAGCGTAAAACCTTCTCCGGGGGCAAGAGCTGTGCACTGTGACGTCTTGGCAAAGTGGGAAGTGCACCTGGAAACTTGGAGCCAGGGCCAGAGGGGGAGACAGGCATGGAAAAACCAGCAGGTGCTGAGGGGAGAGAGGTGGGAGAGGGAGGGAGAGCAAAGGAAAACCAGCGAGAGGGCGGGACTGCAGGGAGCTGCAGCACTGGGCGGTTTCTCTGCTGTCTGTCTCACAAGGTGTGAGCTGTGGCTTTCCCCAGAACCCCGGCACTCGCAGCAGAGTGGATTTTCTCGTGGCTAATAGAAGATTCAGCACAGCACACACTCAGTTTGCACGGAGATGGGCTTGGTCAGGGGGGTAAAGCAAGAGCAAAGCAGCATCAAAGTCATGTCACAGAACCACGGAATCACAGAATGCTGTGGGATAGAAAGGACCTGAAAGTTCATCTCATTCCACCCCCCTGCCATGGGCAGGGACACCTTCCACTATCCCAGGCTGCTCCAAGCCCCGTCCAACCTGGCCTTGGACACTTCCAGGGATGGGGCAGTCACAGCTTCTCCTCAGACAAGAATTTCTTCCTAATACCTAATCTAAATCTACCCTCCTTCAGCTTCAAGCCGTTGTCCCACATGCTGGGAAATGGGATTTTATTTCAATGCCGTCCCATGCTGAGCTCTTGCCTGGAGCAGGACTGGCAGGCACAGCTCACCCACACAACACTGCCACCTTACAGGAGCTCAGGATCTCTCCCAAGGGGATAAAGGGAGGATCTGAGTGTTTCCACCTGCTCTGTGCAGGACAGGAGCTTGCCTTGCTGGCGCTGCAAATCGAGGCTGCTGGGAAGGGAGGTGGTGAGGAGCCCTCACCTCGCTCTGTTTTACCTCCACCCCCACACAGCGGGGTAAATATTCCCTGGCAAACACAGCAGAGCAAACAAGGGCATCAGTGTCCTGCCAGGCTGAGCTCTGGTCTCTGAGCTGCTCCACCAAAGGGAACAATGACCACTTTTTCCAGGAGGGCCCCTTGCCCTGGCCAGGCAGCTCACTAGCCCAGTGCCAAGGAGATTTCACCTGGCTTGCTTCTCCAAGGAGTCTTGGTTCAGAGCATCCCCAAGGGGTGTGGCACTCCAGGCTGGCTCTGAAAAGCATTTGTGGCCATCTCTGAGCACCCCTAACCAAGGGGAAGCTGGGGCCATGTGGCACAGCCAGGCTGTGAGGGTGGCAGAGAGCACAGGTGTGCTCTTGGTGGGAAGCAGAGACGGAGTCCTCAACAAATCAGCCCAAGGAAAGTCCTCTCCCTCCCCAGTGGGTGCTCAGGGCAACATCCCATCTCTGATACCAGCCAGGAGAACTCTTCATGGATGAGAGGACTCAAGGGAAGGACTCAAGGGAAGGATTAAGGTTTTCCTTAAACTCTCAGGGCCCGTGGCTGCCCCAAAGAGGTTTGTGTTGGGTTGCAGGCAGAGGGCTGGGGCTGTTTCTGGAGGATTGCTCATCCCTCAGGGGGCTGACCCAGATGTTACCACACCATGCCTGGCTTGGAAAGTCTCTAAATCACTGATTTCCTCATTCTGCTCTCCCAGGGCTCAGGCTGCACCCTTTCCCAGCGGATCTGGGATTGCCCACTGCTGCAGACAGGCTGTGACCTGCCATGGGTTCTCCTTTCCTAGGCTGCTTCCAGACCTCCTTTCTCCAGGGTTTCCTCCTCCCTCAATTTGTCCAAGGTCATTCCCAGTTAAAATTAGGAGTTTGTCCAGCTTTGGAGAGAAGGGATGGGCAGCTGCTCTGGCCTGCTCACAATCCTGGGAGCTGGCAACAGGAGATCCAGCTCCGACTGTCCTTGGAGATGAGGACGGCCTTGCCACCCCCATGGTCACAAACAAAGGATTTGCAGCCAGCTCGTCCTCTCTGCCTTAAACCTGAGCTCCAGCTCTCTGCCAGCAAAGCAGGAGGAAGGAGCATCTCCCTGGGGACTCCAACTCCTGTCACCAGCCTCTAAATGCCAGGTGCCACCCTAATTGTACCAGAGGCAGATGTTTTACTGGCCATCATTGTGACAGCAGGAGATTCCCCTCAGCCTTTCAAGTCTATATTTAACTCATCCTCACCTGAACCTTCTTTCTGACCTTATCTTTCCTCTTTTTTTTTTTTTTTTTTTTTTTTG
>VXBT01005851.1:138118-188636 GCA_013400235.1 Oriolus oriolus | reverse complement strand
GTTTTTCCCAGGGCAGGCTGAAGCCACAGGGTGGAGACAGTGGAAAGGCAGCTCTGGCAGGGTGGTGGGAGTTTTCTGTGGTCAGTCCACTGCCCCGGGCTGGGGATGCTGGAGATCATGGCCAGAAACGGGAGTTAAAGCCATACTGGTGTCTGGGAGTGGGGACACTGCTGGAAATGAGGGAACAGCCTGCCCAGGGCAGTGGCTGAATCACCATGCCTGGAAGGATTTAAAAGCCCTGTGGATGTGGCACTTGGGGACATGGGTGAGTGGTGGCCTTGGCAGTGCTGGGGAATGGTTGGACTTGATGATCCCAGAGGGCTTTTCCAGCCTAAATGATTCCATAACCACAGGGAGCCTCCAAGCCACAGGGACAGGCCTTGACTGGGGATTGTGCTCTGGCAAGCAGGGGGATCTTCAGCTGCTCTGAACAGGTAAACGTGAGAGGCTTTACCCCTGTTTTCTTATCCACATCAAACCCCCAGAACAACTGGCCTGTCCCATCCAGGAGATCAGAAATTAATATCAAACCTTGCCTCTCCCATCTGCATCCAACCAACTTTCATAAAATCACAGAATCACAGAATGGTTTGGGTTGGAAGACACCTTAAAGATCATCCAGTTCCAGCCTCCCTGCCATGGGCAGGGACACCTTCACTAGACTTTGCCACTGCCACCTTCAAACAAAGACTCAGGGGCCTTCCTCTGGCAGGACAAACACTGCCAGGGCTGCTCTGTCTGCTGTTGACTCCCCAGTACCTTAAACTTTGGCACCTCCTCTGTACAGCTGTGCTGGTAAACAAAAATTACCAGTTCTTTCCCCTGATCCTGAGGCCAGTTTGTCTGCCCTGGCTGTGTCCATGCTATTAAACTCTCTCAGCCTCCAGAACAGTGTGGACAGATCCAAAATATATTTTGGGAGCAGTTCTTGGTGTGTGTGTGCTGTCTCCAGTCTGATGCCCAGGGACTGTTTGGGTCTCTGATGGTTTCTGGGAGCAGGTTAAGAGTTCAGCAGTGCAGATGATCAGATTCCTGGCTGTGTTGAATTTAATGCTACAGATACGTCCAATAAACCAGATTTTGCCTGGAATCACCAGTGTTGATTTTCATCTGGTGGACAGAGCCACCTCTCCAGGCGCCAGCACCACAGAGGACCCCAATCAACCCAACTGGTCAGACTGGAAAAAGTCACCCCTGCCATCCAAGGACTGGCAGATGTTTATCCCAGGTGTTCAGATGCTCCTGTGGGTTCCCAGCCCTGGCTCTACGTGGGCCAGGAGCCCTCTGTATCTCCAGATCTCCTCCCGTTGGGCTGTGCAGCATCTCCCCACAGCTCCCCTCGCACCGTAGGTGGTCCCCCAGCCCCACCGCGTGGTCGCTTCCCCCTGATAACTCCAGGGTCTCAAAGGTCACCCCAAGGGCAGCGGGGGGACATGTATCAACCAGCCCCGACACGCTGCACTCCAGGAGTAGCTGTGTTTAGAGCCAGCGACTCTCTGATCTTCAATAACCTGGCAGCAGCTTGTAAACAGAGCGTTTGACGTGATAGCATCCTCCGTGAGCCATTTACACCCTTCCCCCCCAGCCCCCTCCCCTCTCCTCGCTCCCACTTTGGCTGCTCGGAGCCAAAATTGCTGGGAGAGGCTCAGCCTGTGGCTGAGGGTTGGATACAGCGGGCTGGGGAGTCAGGGAGGGCTGCAGGGGTGGGAGCACTGGTCTGTATGGGTGCTCTGCGTGCACAGTTTGAGCGTGTGGTGCCAGAGAAGCACTTGTGGGTGTTTCTAAAATATTGCCTTGCTTTGTCTCTTATGGATCTGATCTAAAAAGAGTGGGACAGTGGAAGACTGCAAAGCCTTTGGCATGGACCAACAATATCCCAGCCCCAAGGTGTGGCCTGAAAATTTAAAGCCATTTGTTGGGATAAAAGAAACACCCACCAGGCTGGTGATCTAAATTCGTCTCCGGTTTCATAGAATCCTTGAATGCTTTGGGTTGGAAAGGACCTTAAGGATCATCTTGTTCCACTCTCCCACGTTGCTCCAAGCCCCGTCCAACCCAGCCTTGGACACTTCCAGGGATCCAGGGGCAGCCACATCTTCTCTGGGCACCCTGTGCCAGGGCCTCACCACACTCCCAAGGAAGAATTCCTTCCTAATATCCCATCTAGCCCTGCCCTCTGGCAGTGGGAAGCCATTTCCCCTTGTCCTGCCCCTCCAGGCCCTTGTCCCAAGTCCCTCTCCAGCTTCCCATCCTCAGCTCCTTGTACACGAGTAAGGAAGGCCTGAGCCCTGGGGGTGGGCTGTATTTTACTCAGAGGAATTCTCACAGCCTTGTCCCACTTGGATGCAAAAGTAAGGAGCATTGGGATAATTCATTGCAGGGGAAGTGCCCAACCAATGTTCCCTCTGAAGCAGGAGGAACTCAAAAAGGTGGATGGAGGGAAAGGGGATGACCCCATTGCTTTGTCTCTCCTGGAAATATGGAAAAACCCCTTTGAAACTCCATCTCCAAACTCTCCATCCTGCTTAGTCTGGCACAGGTCTGGCTTGGCCTGGGTAGCACTGACCCAGGTGAGTCCCAGGCATAGTTTGGGGGTTTCTACGAGCCAGACACCATTCCCAAATTCCCAATAATCGCTGTGAGCCTGCCCATCCTTTTCTGAAGGTGAAGAGAGCTTAACAGGACAGACCCAACCCATGCTGCAGGACCAGAGGGTCCTGGGAAGGAAACAAAGTATGAAAGCAGGAGAAATCAAAGAGCTCTGCAGCCACATCTCCCCTTTCCTTTTTCCCCTGGCAAAGCAGCAGGTGAAGGCCACGGGACGGAGCCCAGCTGTGCTGGCTTCTTCCAACGCAATCTCCCACGAAATCCCTGCTGTCAGCCCCACTCCTCCTCCTCCTCCTCCTCTTCTTGCTTGGAGCAGGACGGCAAAACAATCCCGCCGTGTCCCTGCTCGCTCCGGAGCCGCTCAAGGTGACGGTCTGTGCGCATCTGAGCCCTGTCCCCCCGGCCGCCCCTCGCCTCCCCTCGGGAATGTTCTGTCCCCGGCAGCGGGAGCGTCACCGGGGGAGCTGCCTGCGTCAGGCCCTCCTGCCACGGAGACCTTGACTCCTGCCTGGGAACGGGAAGGACAGGCCAGGGCTGCGCCGGCAGACGAGTGTGGAGCAACGGGGTTGGGGTGCAGGATGCTCTGGTCCAGTGTCCCCTCCCCGAGCTGGTGGCTCCAGGGTGATGCTTCGACAGAAAGTGCCAGATACCCCCAGCAGCAGGTTGAGCAGCTCCCACGGGATATTTTTTAGATCCTGTTCTTGTTCTCCTCCCTCAGACAGAAGGGTTTGTACCCCTTACGAAGCCCTGGTGTGTTATTTAAAGTCTTGCTGGTGTAAAATTGGGTTTTCTTTCTATCCATATAAACATCCACACTGTTTTCATGTGGATTATAAATCCACCACAGATTTGACCAGGATTTTCCCTGGTCCACAGGCCCAGTCACCTGTTAGTGCTAATGGCCTGGACCCAAATGAGGACAAGGCCCTGGAATGCCTGGAGATGGGACGCAGAAGTGCACTGGAACCTGCACTCACCAGGCACAGGGACAATCTTTCAGCCTTTGCTGCAGTCCAGTCAGCCCACCAGTATGGATAGTGGGGAAAAAAGGTCTTTTCCATCCTAAAGACAAGCCTGCTTTTAGCCAGAGAACATTTCTCCTTCCCTGGTCACCCACTGAGCACAGCCAGCCCAGAGGAGGTCAGGTCTCCTCCTCGTGCCTTTCCTCCTTTAGCCTTTTGTCAGAGGTGCAACATCTGCAAGGTCCTGAGTGCCCAGCGAGATGGAGTCAGTTCCTCCCTCCTCCCTACCTGAACAGGAGCTCTGGAGCTCCTGGAAGCTCAGCCATCCATGAGCAGGGCAACCCCTCTGCCCCAAGTCCCTGAGAAGAAAACTCAGCACCAGGAAGTGCCACAAGATCTCAAAGATAAGGCAGGACCTTGGTGGTCACCAGGACACACCTGAGCCTCCCAAAACCCCTCACTGCCCTGTCCATCCCGCACAGTGAGGCTCCAAACTCACCCACAGACACACCGCCACTGACAGTCGGCCCTCTAAGGCTCTGAACACCACACTGAGCCCATACTCAGCAAGAAAACAAAAGAATTTCGGTGAAATACAACATCCAGTCTGGCCAGAAATGTTTCCCCCTGCTCCTTCACCCCCTTCCTGTTGTTTCAGGAGACATCTCCATATCTGTCTGGTTTTTAGCTGCCTTTTCCCAGCACAAGCCAAGAGCAGGAGAGGTTGGCTGCCACTGATCTGCTGCTGCTGAGTGGATTTGGGTAGGCAAGAAACTGTTTGGCACCAGGGCTGACATGAACAGCTCAGGCTATTTAAAAAGGGTGATTTAATCAGCAGAGGTATTTCTGCCCAGCTCCCTGCACGGTACGTTTGGCATTTTGCTGGAATCAGACCAAGGTGTTTTATCAGGAGCAGCGAGGAAGGGAAGGAAAGGGCAAAGCAGATGCAGGCACAGATGAAAAAAAAGAGAGAGGCTTCCAAGGCTCTTCCATAAAGAAGGGCAAGGAAGAGAAAACAGAGTTAAAAATAATGTCATGGCATGTTCTGGGCAGAGATACCAGCATCCTAGGAAAAATATACACATTTATTTTTTGCCAAGAGGGAAATAAAAGGGAGGATGAGGGAGGATGCTGAGGCTGTTCTTTGATTTGAAAACGAAGCAAGGCCAAAGAGTAGAGACAGTCACTGGCATTTTTCAACAGAATCTGCATTTTACAGCTGAGGCTAAAGCAAACTGGGCTTGAAACATGCCAAGTGCAAGAATTTGCTCAGAGGAAGAAAGGTCAGATCCAGCCCTGTGCCACCAAATGTTTCTCACACTGTCCTAAAAGGAAATCTGTGCAAATCCTTGGATGGGCTGAATGGAGTTAGTGTGAACTCTGCCTTTTGCTTTCAGTGGTTGTTGGTTCAGTCCCTGCTGCTGTCAAGAACAGCCATCACCATCTAAGCATGAAGGGCCAATGTCATCCAAGAATTAAGCAGCGACTCTCCATCATCGGAGAGGGAGTTAGGTACATGCATTCCTTCAAGGAGCTAACCATAAAGGCTCGTCTGGAAAGAGTTTTGCACCATTTTAACTTTATCTCTTCAAGACAGCTCTGGGTTTTGTCTCAGCTGGCTGAAATTTTTCATGACCATCATTAATTTACTCAAAAATGCAGGTTTTGGCAGATCAAGTCTCTTTGTAAGTTCAGGCCAAATTTGGCAACTTCAGCCAAAAAAACAAAACAAAACAAATCAAAACAAAACAAAAAACCCCAAAAAACCCCAAACAAACAAACCAAAAAATACACCCGGAGAAAACTTTGAAGCATTTTGCCCTGAGTTTCAAAATGACTGAACAATGCCAATTATCTCAGCCTTCCCTCTGATCATTTTCATGGGTTCCCATTTCTTTCCCACTGCAACCATAGGAGGAATCATTGCAGCCAGGACAGCTAAAACTGCAGCCCCACATCCCACTGCCATGGAGGCAACAGGGGACACCAGAGCATTTCTCTCTCTGGTTGGCACCTTTTCCACGAGCAGCTCTTTGGACGAGGGGTCCCATTTTCTGGTGCCTTTCCCAGACTGAACTTGTTCATTCTGGCTTTGTAAACAAGCAGCAAGTGCAGGCATGGACTGGATAACACTGCTTGGAGAAGCTGAAGGTCTCTGAAAATTTGGGAGAAATTAGCAGAGCAGGCACTCCAGGTCACTTCTGGTTTGGCCTGGAATAAGGAATAAAGGACGTGGCTGCACCACAACTAAAGACAACCTTCTAATTTCCCTTGTGGAGAAGTTGTAACTAATATTTCTTTCCCTGATTTGGATCACTCAGCTCAGATCACTGATAAAACATCGGTTCCCACTGTAAAATCCCAAGGGGGGAAGTGCCGAGCCACTGGGGTCTGCAGAAACCACTGGTTGTCTTTCAAGAAAACCTGCACACCTTGAGGTCCTAAATAGCTCCAGAAATTATCAAAAAGCCATTAAAGGTGGTCTCATAGGGGTTCCTCATTCCTTTCAGCCTACAATAGCAGTACTGGGCTGCCCCACATCAGCTCTTTGATCCCTAAATATTTGGGACCAAAATGTCTGGTCCATTTTCAAGCATCCTTTGCTGCAGAGACACAAAAGCTGCCACACCAGCTCATGGATCCACAGGAATTTTCAGAGTGCTCCTCCAAAGGATGGGCAGAAGACAGGCTGGGTCAGAGGCACGGGCTTTGTTGCACAGCACAAACATCACTGCACATCTCCCCTTCCTGTACAAATGGCACCACAGGGCATCAGAGCCAAAGGATCCCAAAAAATGATCAAAGACGTTTTTAGGCATCTGAATTCATCTGAGTCCCCAGACTCCACAGTCAGTGGAGCTTGGAGAGCGATTCAGCTGGATGGAGGTGTCTGCTTTAACATGAGCTGAGCTGAATCCCTCCAGGCTCTGCTCCCGGTCTGGGTGACACCTCCAGTGGCCATCACAGGACACGCTGGACAGCCACTGTGAGCAAAAAGGAGCTGAAAAACCACTGTGCTGAGATATTTTCAGTGCAGAAGCAGTAAATAACTAAATCTTATCCCTCGCCTGGAGTCTGATCCAGAGGAGGTGTTGAGAATCTGTAGGAGCCTTGAGATTTGAGAGAACCTTTGCAGCACTGGGTTTCACTTGGAGGAAATGGAAAATCCTGGTGGAAGTTTCTGTGCTCATTCCAACATTGCGGCACAGAAAAGCTTGTGACAGCACAGGGACAAAAATCTCTGCTGAAATCTTCACCTCTTGCTCCCTCCACCCAGCAACCTCCGTTTCTAATCCTCACAGGTGCTTTTGGAGAATTCCTTGGTTGGGGTGCATTTCTGTGTTCCAGGAGGGTTAAAGGGACACTCAGCTCCTGGTTTGCTCCAGAGGAACAACGTCCATTGCAATCAACCCTCGGTCACAAGACACAGGAAGAGCAGTGAACGCTGGGGTAAACGAGGAAAATTCGGATGTTAAAAATGCAGAGGGACTGCCAGGAAACACTGGGAGGATATCTGAAGGCAGCAGGGGAAATGAGATGGAAGCGAGGTCTAATTTAGGGATAAACTATCCAATTTGCATTTATTATCCTCATCCCCCTCCCTGCCTTTGCTTTGACCATTTTTAGATCTAGAACCTTTTTTTAGGCTCCCAGATATTCAGGGTTGCTTTCACATTCACTCCAGCCATGCAGAGGTAAATGTTCCTGTGGGATTTGCTGCCTGTCCAGACACCAGAGGGAAATGAAATCTGCACAACAGATACATACACAGCTCCATTGCTTCCAAATCCGTGTCTAGGGACTTGTTCCAGCTGGGGGAAAGCTGGCTTTCTCCTGACATTTCAGATCTTCTCCCTGGACCAAAATCCCAAAGGCAGGGGAGCTGCAAAACACAGAGTTGAGCATCAAAAATGCTTTTTCAAGATGTTCCTTCAGGTCAGTGTTTGCTAATCACAATCACATTGCTCAAGTGGTGACAAAATTTTAGTAGGGCCTGTTGTGATGAGGAGTGATGATTTTAGACTGAAAGAGGCTGTATTTTGACTAGATATAAGGAAGGAATTTTTTACAGTGAGGGTGGTGAGGCCCTGGCACAGGTTGCCCAGAGAAGCTGTGGCTGCCCCATCCCTGGAAGTGTCCCAGGCCAGGTGGGACTGGGCTTGGATCAACCTGGGATAGTGGAGGGTGTCCCTGTTTACTGCAGGGAGGGTGGACTAGCTGACCATTAAATGTCCCTTCCAACCCAAACCATTCCATGGTTCTTAGTGCAAACCCCAGAAGACCACAAGAGAGGGAGTCTGTGTCTATAAATCCAGCTTTCATCCCCACCTTCTCACTGCATGAGGCAAAAGCAAAGACAGCACAGCCACCTGTGCAGGGGAGCAGCCTGGAGATGAAAGGCACAGCTCTCCTTCCCCTCCGTTACCTTCACGCTCTACAAGTCACTTATTTTTTGTTAAGAGACATGGCCACCTTCAGCAGGAACACTGGAGAGAAGGTCATGGCTCCTTTCTGGGAACCAGACGATTTCAGTTTCACTTTCCTGAGCCCAAGAGAGGCTGGGAACTGAAATCTCTTCTTTTCTCCTGACCAACTCAGCCATGAGGCTCCTCTGCACCTTCCCTGCAGCGTCACAGAGAGGGTGTCCACACTGGGACAGTGTTTGGGAACACGGTGGGGATGGGGACCCAAACCTCTCTCATTAGGAAATACCTCAGTTGCCTTTCAAGAGGGAATTTGTCCCTTTGCAACCAAGCCATGAAGGATTTGCAGTTTTCAGCCATTCCTTCTGGTGATAGTAATTTCTAGTGCAAAAGAAAGCAAAAGAAGACACACCAAAAAAAAAGCATTAAGCAGAAAAGCATTAAGAAGAAAACTAAATTCTCAGTCCTGTATCCCCTTTCTCCTTCCAAATACACTTCAAGTGAATAATTTCTGACTGCTGCCACTGCGGTGCCGTGGGCAGAATGAATGGAAGCAGCTGAGTCCAGCCAGCTCAGTGCATGCAGGGCATGCAGGATTCCAGCTGGGAAGAACCACTGGGCCACAGATCCGTGATCACTCATCAGCAGGCCCTGAAAAGAGATGCAAGTCCCTGCAAAGAGTCTCACTGTTTTGGGGGCAGGGGATGGGGCCAAATCAGTGTTTTCTCATAAATCTGGACAACGTGTATATCACTCTAATTGATGTCAAACTTTCAGCCTGACATGCTTTATAAACCCTGGGCAGCTTTGATCTCCTTGTCTTTGCCTATAAATGCAAGGATTACAAAAACATTCCGAAAAATGCAACCAAAAAATGTCTTTCACCGAGGTACTTTGCTCCAGCAGATAAGGCTAATAAGCACAGAAACCCCAGGTATTAGGAAATGAGGCTTTTCAGGAACATACTCCGGGGTGGAGAGAGCGGGGGGAGAAGCAGCTGAAGGATATTGATGCTTATGCTCCCCCTGTCATTATTTCAGGATATTGTTTATATCCCTGGGATGTGGATAAAGGTAGCTGTCACTTCTGGCACCGCTCTCCCCCCGGGAGATTACAGCGAACTGTGGCTGACACTGCCCAACGTTGCTCTGACTGACAGCCCCCCGTGGCATGGTTACTGTCAGAGCCCTCCCAGGGCTGGGGGTGCCCGGCTCTGGGAGCCATGGAAAAGGGAAGGGGGGTTTCCATGAAGGAATGGGCTCTGCTCGGCCTCCAGCACATCCCCAGGCAGGAGGAGGCAGCTTCTCTCCAGGCAAAGCTCAGTGGTGGGTTGAGGGAAGGTGTTTTACCATCCCTTTCCTCTGTACAAGACTCAAGTCCCAAATGTTGGATGCCTCAGTCCCCTGCTCCCAGGGGATGCTCAGGGATGGAGAGGGAAGGGATCCTGCAATGCCTCCACTGAGCAGGGAAAGGGAAAAGTGGTGGGAATGGAGAAGGGAGATGTGAAACAGCAAGGGAGGCTGTGAGACTTGGCATGCCAAGTCAGGGCTCAGTTGTGGATTAAGACTAATATATTTTTCCAGGTCAGTGTCTTCGAGTGATCTGGATGTCTAAATTCCCTTTATATTCCCTTTATTCCCTTTATACCCTTAGACATGATTCAATTGGCTGAACAGAGGCACTGGGAAAGTCTGGAGGCACCTGAGATGTCAACAGGAGGCCAGCTGGCAGCAGGATCTCAGACTAAAATTACCTGTGGCAACCAAATCCCACCCCGGTGTTGATGGAGCCACCACAGCTCCTTGCTCCCCTCAGCAGCAGAGCCCTAGGCTTGGCCAGGTGGATGTGGACACCAAAATGTCTTAGATCTGCCTTCCCCAGTCTCCTTTCACAATGGGAATTCCTCTTCCCAGCCTCTGTGAAGCTGGGAAGCATCTGAGCCATTGGGAGGCTCCGTGGAGTTAGGGCATTATCTTTGAAGTCAGCTCTGGAGTTATCTCCTTGGTGCTGGGAAGGTCTCAGCTGGAGCACTGGACCCCCCTCCAGGCTTCAAGGGAAAAAGAGGTCAGACTGGGGACAGCCCAAGAAAATGCCAAGAGAATGACTAAAGGAGCAGGAAAGTCAGATCAAGGAGGGAGCAGTGAAATTGGTTCGTCTGCAGAGACACTTGGGGAGTGACATTCCTTCATGAGAGGTAAAAGAAGGGAGGGAAGGGACTTTTAATGGCAAGGACGGGGAAGTGTAGGAAGGAGAAACTGCCTGGGAAACTCAGCATTATTCAGAACAGCCCTGGCAAGGGTAAGCAGGGAGGTACTGACTCTGCCTTGGGGCAGGAGGATGTGGGAGATGCCCTCAAGGAGCCCCTTCACTCCCGGGGTTCTTTGATCCTTGGCTGGGGCTGTGCCAGGTGCCATGGGATGGGGCTTGCCCCAGGCATCTTGGGACTTTTGGGATGGAGCAGGGAGCCAGACCCATCTCTGAGGGCACCCACAGCAGTGTTTGGCTACAGGGCCACCCCCTCTCTGCCGGCATCTGTCAAAGGAGCTGATTAGAACCTCTGAGAAAAGCAAAACCCAGAGGCTCGCACTGGTGGTGTTTCTTGGGTCACACTGGGTGAACTCCAGGAGATTCCATCAATGAAAAGAGGAGCAGGGATTTCCAGCCCTGGAAAACACAGCCCTGGCTGTACCATTGCAGTCTTGGATATATTTCTCCAGGACATTTTTTCCTTTCTCACTTTGTAGGCTTTTATTTGCACAAACAACCCCCCTACAAGGTAGATTTCCTTTCCATAAGGCTGAGGAATGTAACTAAACTGCCCACATGATGGGTTTTGATCACAACATGGGTTTCTAAAAAAAAAAAAAAAAATCAGGCATTTCTATGAATTAAATGACATTGTTAATTAACATGATTTAGGATGGCGGAACATGTAGAGCGCACATTAACTCTCCTGCTTTGGGGTTGAAAGCAAGCTCCGCTTTTTACCAGTCCAGATAAGTCTTCTTTGAGAAATGGGAATTTGTCTCCTAAATCAATTAGGCCTGCCAGCTCTACAAAGGGAAATTTATAACAGAGCACAGAATTAACCCTTGGACCTGGCAAACTGTCTGTCAGAGCTGCTGAGCTCTGCCTCTCGCCTCTTCCCCTGCTGAAGTCGCACGGCTCGAAGAGAGAAATTACTTTGCAGTAATGCTGTCAGAGACCAAAGCAAATCTGATGCTCCCAGACATGTGGAGGGCACAGGCCTCGACCTGGGACTGTGACCATCTGCAAACAAAGGATCCACCCCTCTGAGCAAGGGAGGAAGCCAAAACGTGCAGCATCACTGTTTTTCTGCAGAATGCCTCTTGGCTGGACCTCAGCTGGGCGTGTGAGGAGCCCTGGAAAAGTCCAGGGTTTTTCTAAGATCCACCAGAACTGTCCTGAGCCCGGCTTCATACACATAACATCACTGAATGGTTTAGGTTGGAAGGGACTTTAAAGCTCATCTTGTTCCAGCCCCTGCCATGGGCAGGGACACCTTTCACTAGCCCAGGTTGCTCCAAGCCCCGTGGACTGGCCTGGCCCACATCATCCATCTTCATGAAAGGTACAGTTGGGACCCTTCAAGGAAGCACGTTGGACCACTTTGTCTGTCGGACATCACAACCACAAAGACTGATGAAGGTGGAGTTCGTGCCTAAATAATCTTGTAAATATGCCTTTGAGTTTGTTTTAAAGGGTTCGGTGATCTCTCTTTTACAACAAACAGGTCACTCAACAGAAACCGTGGATGGCCAGGCAATCTGATCCCAAGCCTGAGTTTGATGCCACTCCTTAACCTGGTCTAGTGGAAGGTGCCCCTGCTGATGGCAGAGGGATTGGAGTGGATGATTTTTAAGGTCTCTTCCAACCCAGACCCTTCTGTGTTTCCATGGTTCTTCCCAACTGTGAATTGAAGACATGCTCAGCTAAGGCCAGACATCCAGAGCCCGAGTCATCTACTTGACATTATCAGATTGATCCGTTGCCCATTCCTTGGCATCAAGTACCATTTTAGATGCCCTCAGCCCCCAGCTGCTCTCCAAGACCTGCACAGGCCTCCCACAGATCTGTTGTCCCATCTGTGTGACACCAGATAAATGTAAACATCCTGGGAAAAATTGTCTTGGAGTTGAAACTAGATGATCTTTTAATGTCCACTCCATCCCAAACCATTCTGTAATTCTACGATTCCAACCCAAACCATTCTGTTCTCCCTTCCCAGTCACTCCAGGCCTGAATCATTTGATGCCTTTCAGATCCTGCCTTAGTCTGACTCGATTGTCCCTCAGAAAGTGTGTGTCTGACTAGAAAGTGAGCTGGGGGTGATTAGCTCAGCTCTGGATGTTTACAGTGCATACAGCAAAACTTGACCAGCAGAGTCTCACCCTCAAGCCTTTGCTGCGTCCCTGTGTCCCTTCCAAAGCTGAGTTTCCACCAGAAAAAGGGAAAAAAGAAAGCCAAAGAGGCCCTCCCACTCTGACTCTGCTTACATCGTCCTTACACTAAATGGAGAGGATCCTAATAGGATATTTAGAAGAGGTTAACTCTTCAGAAGCCTCCAGCCCTGCCCTACATCCTGGACGCCTGCCAGAGCAAAGCCAAGGATAACAAACCAGCTTTCGTTCAAGTATTCTGAGCCAATTAAAAAAGACAAATTAGTTTGGCCTTATCTCTCCCTCCTCCTCCCCCTTCCCACCCGAGAGACAAGAGGGGATTCGCGGAGGAATGTTTCTCCTCTGTGATGGCTCTGCCTCACTGAACTCTTCAAGGTCTGTGATGGATGAAAGCTCTCTCTTCCATTACGCTTCCGACAGCCCGCTGGGTCCTAATGGGACGGGGGGCAGGGGCAGTGCTGGGGGGACCGGAGTGGCAAAGTGGGGGGAAAGCTTCACATGGAAAACGAAGGCGATGGAGTTAACGAACATCTCCGCCACATCCAAGCTCAGCTTGAGGATCTCTGCAGCCTTGCAAGCCCCAGTGCAAGATAAACAAGAACTGCCCTGTGCAATCTGCTGTTTTCTCATGTAGTTCTTTATTCCCTGCATTTTTTGACATGCAGTTGCTGCACTTTCCACGAGCTGCAAGCACAAACTCCGGCATGACCTGAGCACGGCAGGAGTGGAAAAAAAAATTGGCAAAGAAGGCTTTTGGGAAGAGCTATCTCTGGGCTTTTTAAAGATATCCCGTGCTGGTTTGACCTCTGCCATGGTCTGAGCTCATCTGCATGAAAAGCAGGGCGAAAACATCTGAGCGGCCGCACGGAGTCAGAGCAGAGCCCTATCTGCTCATGGGCTCTTTCCCAACCCTGGCCACTGGCAAGTGTTTATGTAAAGGGTCTAAGAAGCAGCACAAGAGGAGTGATGCATCAGCGGGCTCAGCTGTGCTCGGCCACGTGCTCCTTCCACCCAGAAGGGGTTCTTATAGGGCACCCCAAAAGACTGGGTGTTCCACCAGGATTTTGTCTGGGTGAAGCAGCACTCCCGTGCTCTGCCCTGTGCAGGTTTAGGGTGGCAGAAGCCAGCTGGGGCCAAAACTGTGCCAAGCATCATGTCAGCGACAGAGACAATCCAGTTCCAGTGTCTGTGTTGGGCACTGTTTTATTTACTAGTGGAGCTGTGTCCTGTGACGGAAAAGATCATCTCATCCCCGAGATTAGAAACCCACTTGTTCTTGTTGTTCGTGATAACACGGAGCTCTCTTCATCCCAGTCTTGCACTGCCTCTGTTTCACAGCTGGGGAGAAGCATGATGAGGCACTCAAGGAGGAGAGTTTAAATCCCACCTCGCTTCCCAGACCAACACTCTACCTGGTGGATAACTAAATCTGTCTCAGTTGGGAAACAACACACACTCTGGTCAACCCTAAGATACTCTGTCCCCACTCCATGGACCTTGGGGTGAGGAAAGCCAAAACATCCAAGCAATTCAGGAGAACAAGGCTCCTCAGTTTCCATCCAGTCTCAGTCCCCCAGAGTCTTCAGGGATTTTGCAACATCCTGCTTTTGCAATCTAAGAGGAACACTCCAGGACGACGTCACAGAAACGCTGTGTCCTTACAGAAGGAGCAGGAAGGACTTTTTATAGAAAAGCCTTGGAGAAGTCTCCAGTCCCCAAGAGTTGCATGCACTTGACTTTCTGCTAACATTGTCCAATAGCTGGGAAAGTGGAAAACAGCAGCAGGCTGGGATGTATGGGGACGACCAGAGGATGGGCTCCCAGGGACAGAAACAGAATGGAAATACAAAGCAAGTCACAGGTCCACAGAGGGAAGTTGATGCCCATTTGTGTTTTGTTAGTTCCATGAGATTTGGGCCAAAAGTTGGGTTTGAAAGGCTGGGAAAGCAGCATGAAGGGATGTTCTCCCTTCCTCCTGTTTAATCCTCCCAACCAGAGGACTGTCGACTCCCAGGATAGCAAAAAGGCCCAGACTTCCCACAGCACAAGCACCTCCCAGACAAGAGAAATGCAGGATTTCTCTTCTCACCCCACCCCTCACCCCACCCCTTGCACCTTCCCCACTGCTCTGGGAGGAGATCATTGCAGAGAAGGTGGCTCCTGATCTACATCCCAACATCTGCCCTGGCATGGGCAAAACCTAGGCTGAGGAAAAGGGCTCCTGGATTCTCTAGGCAGTGGTAGAAATAGAGCTCCTGGAAACAGGAGATGTGCACAGCTGGGCAGCCCACACTACAGAGAGTCACAGAACCATTAAAGTTGGAAAAACCTTCTAAGATTGAGTCCAGCCATGGATCCAGCACTGGATCCATTTTTTAAGGCCCTGGTCTCTGAATAGTGTCTGCAGTGGCAGGGACTTTGCAGAGACGCAGGCCAGCACCAGCACAGCCCTCCCAGGGCAGAGCTGTGACTGTACCCCGTGGGCAAAGTGCCAGGAGGGTTTTCTAGGAACCACTTAAAGGACCTGCAGGGCTTGAGGTCAACGCTGCAGCACTTTCATGCCAGCCCCGGGGACAGAGGGTGTAAGAGAGGCACAGGAGCAGCCCCTCAGAGGGGCTCTGGCCGGGCTATAAAAGGAGCTGGTCTCTCCTGAATTCCAGAGGGAGGGAACATGCTGTAATTACACTGGTGCTGTCTCGGTGGCACAAACCAGAACCTTCCAGTTCTGCAGTGAACAACAGCTGAAAAAACGCCGGGTGCCCTTGAGAGAGGGAGCGTGCAAATTAAAGTTTAGTCTGAAGCTTCACTCCTCTGCAAGCTCAGCCCTGGCCTTGGGAAGGGGGTGTGCATGTGGGCTGCTGGGAGAGAGAAACAGTGGGAGAAAAAGCAGGAACGGGAGAGGTTGAGGGGGAGACACGAAAAGGAGAAAAGAAAGATTTAGGATAAACATATCTCAGCTGATAAGCAATCAGGGTCAAGACGGGAGGGGCTGGAAAACCTGCTCAGAGTGAATGGAAAGGCTTTTTTTTGTCTTCAGCCATGCAATGAAAGGTATCAGGGCCTCTCTCCATGCAGGAGGCCACAGCCCCTCCCTGCCATGCCGAGGGCTGTGTACACAGGGCACGAAATCCTTGATGCCCCCCAGGGTTGGGAACCCACCTCCACCTCACATGGATGGGACTGGCCTGACTTCCAGAAGATTTGGATCACCACTGGTTCCGTGGGAGTCTGAGAAACTCAGCAGGGAGAGAACACAATATTCCCACATTGGTATAAAAACTCCTGGAAGCCGAGCGTTTGTGAGAATACAGTAATCTCCATGGAACAAAGGTTTGTGAGGAAAAGGTGGATTTAGGGAAGAGATCTTGCATGCAATGAGGTGGGGTTGGTAGGGACTGACCACAAGGCAGCATAGCAGGAGCAGAAGGGAATCTGCACTGCAGATCAGAGGATGAGCATCAATCAGCTGGAGCAAAGGGGTTTTGTTCCCCACTGAGATGCATAAACTGGTCCAAAATCGGCGATAGAGGAGGTCCAGCACAAGGTTCAGCCTGGGCACCGCCCAGAGCTACAGCAGGAAGTGGGGGAAATGCAGAAAACAGCAACAAGCATGAGGGGAAGAGTGAAAAGCACAGACGAGGAGGAGCAGCCGAAGGACATGGAGTGTTCAGTTCTAGATAAGGCATGGGGTAAATGCGATATGTCCCTCATTTCCCTGTCTAGGGAGAGAGGGGAGAGGAAGAACAGTGTCTCCATCACCAGTGTTTTACAAGAACAGGCTGCACAAGGAGGAAAGGTTATGGAGGTTTAATCCACTGTTTGGACTGACTGAGTTCTTCAAGGCCCCCTACCTGTCACAATATCCTTCAGTCCTGCTCACTTTTTATCCCTCTGTTGCTCAAAGTTTGCTCAAAATTTGCTCAAGTTGTCCTCTTGATGCTCACACCTTGCAGCCCATGACCTAAATGCGGTTTTTAGACCCTATTTAGCTGCTGGCAGCTCTCCCCAACAGAGGTTCCTCCTCAGAATGGCAGGCAGAGCTCAGGAAAAGCATTTTTCAAGCAACACATTTGTTGAAAGTCTCCCCTGTAAATCTTGCCCGGTGAGAAAACCAAACGTTGATAATGAAGCAGCTGGGAGTGAAATATGCCTTCAAAGAGAAAAACAATCAAACAAAAGAAGGAAGAACAGGTTAAGTATTAAAGAAAGGACAAGCCCATTTTCAAGAGGTGAAGTACTAAATCCAACAGCCTCCCTGTTTGCTGATGACCTGCACACCCAGAAGGATAAAGAGTGTAAAAACACCAGCAGAAAAGCACAAAAAACCATAGAGTCAGGGAATTATTTGGGTTGGAAAGGACTTTACATGTCACCTAGTTCCAAACCCCTGCCATGGGCAGGGACACCTTCCACTAGCCCATGGTGCTCCAAGCCCCATCCAACCTGGCCTTGGACACTTCCAGGGATCCAGGGGCAGCCACAGCTTCTCTGGGCACCCTGTGCCAGGGCCTCACCACCCTCACAGCCAATAATTCCTTCCCAGTATCCCATCTAACCCTGCCTTCAGTGGGAAGCCATTCCCTGCTGTCCTGTCCCTCCATCCCTTGTCCCGAGTCCCTCTCCAGCTCTTCTGGAGCCCCTTTAGGCCCTGGAAGGGGCTCTGAGGTCTCCCCAGAGCCTTCTCTTCTCCAGGCTGGACACCACAGGCTCTCCCAACCTGTCTCCATAAGCAGAAACCTTTCCTGGACTACTCCATGATTTCCCAGCGGAAATTCTAGTTGGACTAGATGATCTTGAAGGTCTCTTCCAACCCTGATGGTTCTGTGATTCTCACTCTGGCTTCCCCATCACCTTGATTTGCTCAGCCTTTGCCTTACCCCAACCAGAAGTTCTGGGATAGGAACAAGGGCTGTGCCCTGAAACCAGTAAGAAATCCCGTAACTCCCACAAACCAGTCAGCAAGGAGGTGTCAGATCTCCCTTTGCAGTCCTTCCAGAACTGCTGAAGCAAATCCAGCTGGAATCTCCATCCATCAGAGCTCATCCCATCTCACTTCAGCGCTGTCAGTGTGATACCCAGATGCAGCTCCCACCTGTAGCTCAGCAGCTTGCACCTGACTGAAGCATTGCTTCCAGAAATGCATCTGCTCCTAATTTAAGGATATCCAGGGATGAAGAACCTGGGTTAGCCAGGTGACTAATTCCCCTCAGCAGCAAGCACAAGCCTGGGTGGTTTGGCTCTGCTTTGCAGCCATGGGAAGGACATTTTTTGCTAGATTAAAGACACTTCTTTCATCAGGCATGTTTCTCCCCAAGTTCTTCTCCAGTCACTTCTCCATCTCCTTTTCTGATAAGCCAGCCAGAAGAAGCTTTCTGAGCCTGCCATGCCAAGGCTTCCTCTTTACTCTTCAGATAATCTCTGCAGCCTTTTTTCCATGGCCTTTCTCATTTTTCAGGATCTTCTCTAAAGCAGCAATTTGCCTTTCCCAGTGTTTCACCACAAACTATCCCAGCATCCACTGAGAGAAGATCCCTCTGATTTCAGCCATGTGGCCTGGTTAGAAATGACAGGGAAAGAGTCAGGGTGTTTTAAAAAGGTAAAGAAATAAGGATGTTTTCATCTTTCTTTTCTACATTCTGAGATTTGGCCTCTTCTCCCAGGGAGCAAGAGGAAATGGCCTCAAGCTATGCCAGGAGGTGTTCAGGTTGGTTACCAGGAAAAACTTCTTCACTGAAAGAGTGGTTAAGCATTGGAACAGGCTGCCCAGGGAAGTGGTGGAGTGACCATCCCTGGAAGTGTTCAAAAGGGGAGCAGACGTGGCACTTCATGACATAGTTCAGTGGGCGTGGTGGTGATGGGTGGAAGGCTGGACTTGATGACCTTGGAGGCCTTTTCCAACCTTAATTATTCTATGATTTGCTCCCTTCTGTTTACAGTAAAAACTCATGCTAAAAAATGACCGCAGAATCTCTCTTTGGGGGAACTCATCTATGTGGGCTGTATGGGGGTGTCCTGTTTTTCACCTTCATTTTCTGAAAAGAGCAGGAATGTTTCAGGACTGGAATCACTCCCTGGAGATTCTTGTCTTTCCCCCAGCCGTGGAAGTGGGGCCAGGAACACCCGTTGGCACCGACCCCCATCACCCACACCAGTGACATCAAAGTCTTTGCCACTGGCCTGGGCCCTCGGCCAACCAGCAGCTGAGTTCCCCAAAAAGCAGCTGAGCTTCCAAAGACCAGATTCCTACCTGGAAGACACAACCAAGCCCACAGCAGCGCTGACCCTGGACTGCAGGGATTTCTGAAAAACTCAAGAAAAGCTGGCTAATCAACAGAAGAACCAAAGCTCAGCACTGCTGGGTAGTGGGGAGGGGTGAAGGAGAGGGAGGTGTTACTCAGATGGAGACTGGTGTGGGTGCTTTAAGGGAGCTTTCTTTACAGCCCCTCGATACTCCCAGCCTGACCAGGTCCAGGGAGGACCAGGACCACCCGGCTTAGAAGCAGAATCCCGCTGAATGTTGCGTGTGGCGCCCAGCGTTGGTTTGGAACAGCAGAAGTGAAAGGTCACCAGAGGCTAAGGAGTGCTGGGCTTCAGGGGCAGAGCTTTGCCCCATCTTGTTCCACAGCCAAAACAGAACCCATGGAGTGCCTAGAGGTGAGTGTCCCACCTCTCCTCCAGGAATGCCATGGAGAAATACAAAATGAGGGCAAGGAAGAGCAATGCTTCCCCAACACCCTCTTCCAGCCTCTAGTGCGTTTCTGCCGCGTGACCTCCTGAGCTGGATAAGCTGAGCTCACGTTTAATCGCCCTCAACAGAACATTTTTCCCCCACCCAAGTGTCCAATTCCTTTCCTGAACCCGCATGAACCTCCAGCTTGGCCTGGAGTTGATCCCATGCCCCGGTGTCAGGAGGCCAAGCTTCTTGCAGACTTTTGAGGACGCAGTGGGGGCCAGAGGAGCCCTATCAGCCTTACCCACAGCTGAACTCCCGCTGACTCCGAGAGGAGCCGGCCAGACTCCCCGGGATGCTGAGCACGGGCCACATCCCAAACAAACAGGAGGGAAAACGCAGAAATCGGCCTGTGTGAAAAATGAGAGGGGGAAATAAGGGGCGAAGTGAGAAGGGAAACGTCTGATTCATTATGCGCTTGTTTTGCTTTTGTCTTCTCCAAGGAGGAAGAGGATGGAGCGCCGTCGAAGACAGAGACAGAAGGATGTTTCCTGGCCCGGCCTGGGAGAGGATCAGATACTGGGCAGATAACAATAGAAATGATGACTGAGTCGAAACCGCGGCCACTCGCTGTGAGGAGAGAGCAGCCGGCCCACCTCGGGCAGTCGAGGCTGAAGAGGAAGAGGCGAGAGCAAAACAACTTCAGTGCATGAGATGGCTGGTCCAGGTAGGACCTCTGCCAGATGAGATCCTCCAGGGCTTCTTCACCCCACTGCATGAGCCCTTCCACACATTTATTTGTGGCCTGAGGACACAGCAGCCCCTCAGATGCGGCTGGGGATGGGCAGTAGCCAGTTACCAAGACTCTGCCCACAAACCACAGTTTGTGTTTCTGCTCCTGCTTTCCCTTCAGCAGCACTTCAGAACTGCCACCCAAGCACTCCATTTGAACTCAGCTGAGTCCCCATCATGTGGGATTCTCACTAACCTGATGGGTGCAGAGGAGAAGGAGCACTAAATGAAGGAGCAAGAAATGAAATTAGCTCTGAAGGTCTTCTCAGAAAGGCCTGTTTCAGTCTCTCCACTGCAAGTAAAACATGGTGGGGTCTTCACTCATCTCCAGGGCTCAACATGCAAACACACTCACCCAGGGTAGGCAAACACTGGCATTTGCCTACCAGCACCTTTGCATCTAAGCCCCCGGCTGAAGCCTGTTGGCGGTGGGTGAAAAGTCCAATTGTTCTCCCAGCACTGCCAGGGCCACCACTAACCCACATCTCCAAGTGTCACATCCATGGGGCTTTTAAATCGCTCCAGGAATGTGATTCCAGCACTGTCCTGGGCAGCACAAGTAGGTCCCACTCACCTTCTCATCTGTTGTGTGTGAGAACTCCATCACACCCTGGACGGTGGCACAGAGGATGAAGTTCACTTGTGTGCACAGAATTTTCCTGGGGCTGTTATTTGCAGCTCACTGTAAATTCCTCCAATCTCAAGGATACATTTTGAAGAGATGCAAATGGGTGCTGAGTAGCTTTTTGGAGCTCCACGGACTCCAGAAAACCTGAAGTCTGACTCTTGCTATTAAACAGGACTTCAGGGAGCTACAGCAAGACATGTGATTGCTTATTCTTCCACATCAAACAAACCTGCTGAGCTGACTAGAGCTACCACGCCGCTGGGGTGATGGATTTGCAGCAGACACCTGTCCAGAGCCATGAAATACAGCCCCTCACACCACCTACCCAGCAGCTGAACCCAAAGTCCGAAATCAATGTTATTCTCTGCTTGGTCACCCTGTGAACTGGGCACCAGTGGAACAGCAAAGGAGGAGTCAAACCAGGTCGTTATTAATGACACAGTGGCGAAGAGGAGGCTCTAGGGACACCTTTAAGGGGTTTATAAAAAGCAGAAAAAGGGACTTTTTCTATGGGCAGATAGTGATGGGCCAAGGGATAATGGTTTTAATCTGAGAGAGGGCAGGTTTAGGTTAGAAATTAAGAAGAAATTCTTTACTCAGAGTGTGTTGAAGCCCTGGAAGAGGTTTCCCAGAGAGGCTGTGATTGCCCCATCCCTGGAAGTGTTTGAGGCCAGGTTGGATGGGCTTGGAGCAACCTGGGATAGTGGAAGGTGTCCCTGTCCATGGCAGGGGCTTGGAACAAGATGATCTTTGAGGTCACTTCCCACCCAAACCATTCTGTGATTCTAATTCATGTATGGCTTCTATGAGTGGCTCTATGCACTTTATGATGGGGTATCCTGACAGCAGCATCTTCACCAGGACATGGGGTGAAACAGGAAATTAATTACTTCATTAAAAGGAGAGGAAACCTAAAAACATCTTCTGGTCCTACCTTCACACACGAAGTCAGGAGGAAAGGATAAGCATGAAAGCCCACCAAGGAAGGAGCAGAGAGCTCCCATTGGGGTCCATCCCCTTCACCCCAGAGACTGCTCCAAGAGGGAGTCAGAGTGGGCTTGAAAGTACTGACTTTGGTCAGTATTTGGTGCTGCTGTCTTTGGCCAAAGCATGGCTGCCACGTGGGCTGGGGGAGCTGAGTGAAACCAGGCCATGGTAGTCACGGATGATGCTCAGAGATGGCTCCAGATGTTCTGTGCCCTGCCTTGACAAGCTCCTTGCTTCTCTTCCCACTGCTGAGTAAGCCAAATCTGACATGTTTGATCCTACCTGACCATAAACCTCATGTTGCTGCAGTAACAGAAATCCAGTGTGCTCCTCTCTTCCTGTGCAGCAGCTGAAGTGACCCTGTCCCTGTTGCTGTCATGGAGCTGGGTCCTGAGGGTTTAAACTTAGGATATCCTGAGTTGGAAGGGACCCACAAGGATCACCAGGAAGCAAAGCCTATGAGGCCATATCATTATCTTATTACTTCATGCATGAGGATTCATTTATCCTTCTCATTCAACCACAGATTTTTTAAAGTCATTTTAAGGATGCTCAGTTGCTGGCAGGATTTTGAAAATAGATGTTTAGAGACGCAAAAAATCTGGGGGGAAAAGGACCCTGAGTGTATCAGCCAGTGAAAAGCTGCCCAGGAAAATGCTGCTAGGGATGACCCACACTACAGGACAAAGTCAGGGCTCACCCTGCCACCCGCAGCTGGGCCAGTCCTGCTGCAGAAAGCCAAGTCTGAACCTTCTGGGACTTGCAGAAGTAAGCAGAGAGGACATTTATCCTGATGAGGGAACACTCTGATTAAAAATATTGTCAGGATGGGAGGAGCAGAAATTATGCTCATTAAATTGCTGGTCAAAAAAAAGCCTGCTCAATTTGGGCTGGTAGTCCCCCTCCACCACCCAGCCAGCCCTCCCTCCCTGCTCTGTGCAGGAGAAGGGCTCCTATCTCTTGAGAATCCCGATAAACCCTCCTCTCGCACCCTCCCCTTCCCCCCCAAAATAAAAGTGAGCTGTCTTAGTGCTAGGATGCAGAAACCACTTCCAAGCCAGCATTACATCAACATTGCAGCTGATAAAGGGATGCACAATGGAGTGTTAGACTAATAGAAAAACACAGCTCAGATAAGGCAGGCTCCTGATAGCCTGGGCTGATGTAAAATGCCATTGTCTCCCTTTCTGTCAGCTGAGTCACCGGAGCGATAGGGAATTCCAGTGGCAACGGGCAAGTCAGGGGTCAGAAACCGCAAACCCTGGGCAAGGCAAGTCCCCCGGTGTGGGCACGGCTGGGCAGATGGAGCTGGGGTGGGAGGACGTGGCTGGGGGTGCAGCTGGTGGCAAATTCCCTGTGGCTGCAGGGATAGGGAGGAGGATGACAGATGGAAAGGGTCCAGCCTGCAGGACTGTGCCAGGCTCTGTGTGCAGCAGAGATCCCTCAGCACCACCACTCCTGCCATGGGACCCACTGCTTTCCACGGTTTTTCCTTGCTGTTTCACCCCTCTCCCACTGCCTCATCCCTCTCCTGTGTTTTCTCCAGGTGTTCTGAAGTCAGGGAGAGTGGGAAATCAGCTGGAGAATGCAGGGGAGGGGATGCTGGTGGCACTGCAGTCTCCCAAGTCCTTTTGGGTCAAGAACCTCCCTTCCGTGGGACTTGAGCAGGCACAAGAGGAGCCGAATCTTGTCTCCAGCTCTTGTCCCACACTAGTCTGAAAGATAAAGTGGGAGAGGCACGGAGAAGGACACCCTGCCCGCACCCAGCTGGTGCCAGGGGCCAGAGGATGTCTGTCTCCATCGCTCCTGTGAACGGGAACTCCCAGAGCCCGCCGAGGGCTGCGATAGTGCCCTGCCTGATGGGTGAGGGTGTTTTTCCCTCTATAGGCTCTGCTCTCATTTTCCTGTGCTGCCCTTTGATCTCCTCTCACACGGCCCCGGCGCGAGGCTGCCCCAGAGGAGGAACTCCAGATTACGTGACGGGGTTATGTCATTTTTCCAGCGGACGTGCTGGCCTGGCTCGCCTGGAGAGGGCTTTTTTTAGTGCCAACGCCGCACTCGTTGGGAAGGCAGATCCTAGAGAAAGCCCGGGGTGGGGATGCTGCAAAGACCTTGTGTCACAGGGGAAATGTGGGACCCAGGACAGGCTCAGGAACCGACCCTGGTCTTTCTGTGTTTCCTCACACCTCTTTGGGAATGTGAGGGGTTCAGAGCCTGCCACAAGTCAGTGGGTGCAAGATCAGCCCCAGATGGAAACTCAGTGTAAAAGCAGAAAATGGGTTTTATGTTGGGAAATGGGTGATGCTTTTACCCAAATCCTAGGAGGTGGAGCAAGTCTATGAGGACATTGCACATTAGAGGGGCAGAAAGCAGGAAGTTCTACTGATGGACAATCAAATCTGGCCAAAAAACTTCAAAGATTGCCCTTTTGCTTCATCAAAAGTAAAGATTTTTAAACAAAAAATAAAAATAAACTTTGTTTTCAACAAAGCTTTCTTACACGTTTTTCTTCTGAAAAACTTTTGAGTAAGACCTTTCTCTTTTTCCCGAAGTAATGGAGTTTCTTAACCATCTGGACACTTGAAGACCATTTCCTCATTATCCAAAGATAGAAGCAAACCCCAAAATATTGAAGAGTGCAAAATAAGAGGATGGAGGTCCATGGTTCTGAAGAAGACAAGATGCCCAGGGAATGCTGCTGAAGGTGGAAGATTGCAGAGGAGACCCTGTCACATGGGAAGCTCTGACTCTTGCATCTCCATCCTTCCTCTACTCACTTTTTTTCAGTAAACTGATGCTGACCAAAAATGCCCCATGACAATCCCAATGAACCTCTTGTGAGTGTGGAAGGACCCAGTCTGGATCTGGTTTCTAGCACCAGCTAAGTAGTTGGAGTGAAATTTCCTGTCCTAGTGCCTGGATTTAGTGCTGAGGTGGACAAGGAAGGAGAGAAGGTCCTCTCGGCTTGGAAAAAGGGAGAGATGAAGGCTCAAGCCCCTTTGCTCAATCAGGACTTCTGGGGGTACGGTTTGTGCCCTGAGTTGCATTGGTTTGTAGAGGTCTCTGAGTCATAGAATTATGGAATAGTTTGGTTGGAAGAGATGTTAAAAATAATCTCATTCCAACCCCCTGACATGGACAGAGACACTTTCCACTAGACCAGGTTGCTCCAAGCCCCGTCCAACTTGGCCTTGAGTCAATCAATATTTCAGAGGTTGACCTCTGTTCCCTCAAAACTCAATATCCTGCTGGAAATTCCTATTCCCTGAGGGAATTCCCTGAGGCAGACATGGGCCACACTCTGCACACATGGGCATGGATCGAGGATTGCAGTCTGCCTGCACTGATCACCTCCGGGACAGAGAAGGAGGAGAGGCCTGGCTTTGCATGGGAACTCCAGGGAGATGCTCACAGGAGAAGTTCATTGTCTGCTCTGGAAAATCTTTAATGGTAAATCTTTAATGACCACAGATTGTGAAATTTTCCAAGGAGAAAACACCATTCCACACAACTAAATGCATGACCCCTTCAAGAAAGAAGGAATCCCTGGAAAAGCCACTCTCTTCCAGAAGAATCCATGATCCCTTTGACTCAAGACTACTTGAAGAAGAAGGGCTCTGCAGTGCTGAAGTGCAGCCCACAAGAGGAGGGTGATCAAAGCTGCTCAAGGATTAAAAATCCAGTTTATACAACCTCAGTGCTGACCCATTTCCCTCCCCTGACCTTGCTGGTTCTTTGATCTGGCTTTGAAGGGTAGAAGTTGTGTTAACAGGAGAAGTGGTTGGGGACTGGGGAAGAGGCTTCAGAAACTCAGGGAGAAGGGATGCGTGGGGTTAGATTTGGGATTTCAGGAAAGACAACAGCCTGGATCTGGTCTCAAATTCCTGCTGATGTCCCATGGTTGTTTTTTTTTATTTTTCACAGAATCATAGAATCAGTAAGGTTTGGAAAAGACCTCCAAGACCATCAAGTCCCACTTTCTATTTTGGAAATGATTTGGTGGGAATAGTTACGAAGCACAAGAGTCTCCAGACCATATCCTCAAAATCCTTCTGAAGCCAGTGGGACTCCCTTACTGATGTGGGGATACTGGGGTCTTTGTGAGACACCCTATACCTCCCACAGTACAAAACCTCTGGGGAGATCTTTAGCTGCAGGAAAATGCACAGTCTTTATCCTACTCGGTTTCTCATGCCAAATTATTGGGATAGGATTCAACTGGAAGTTCCAGGAATCTAAATTTAGGGTTTAAGATGGTTTTCCTCAATGAAGATGCACCAGAGCAGCCAAGATGCCTTCATGGGGCTGGAAGGAAATGGGAACACAGATGAGTCATGCTTTGCTGCCCAGGAACTGGAATACGGACTTCAATGATCCTTGTGGGTCTCTTCCAACATGGGATATTTTACGATTCTATGATATCCCAAGGCTGGGACACGTGTTGGGAGAGGAGCTATGAGGATAAACCCTGGAGAGTGCAGCTGGGCTGCTACAGAGAGTTTAGATCTGGAGAGGCAGGATCCCACCCTTATGGGATCCTCACCCTTTTTCGGGAGAGACAGACTGCTGAGTTTCTGCCGGCGAAGAAAAACACAGTCTGGCACTGAACCCTTGAAAGGTTTCCGGCCCCTGGATTAGATGACCTCAGTATGCCTTTTCCATATCTGCTACCACAGATATAAGGCTTACTTGAGTCTGCTGGGAATTCTTGGATAGAACTACTCTTGTTTTTCTTTTTTTTTTCTTAATAGAGAAAACCTATTTGTTTAGTTGTTGTTGTTGTTATTATTATTGTTGTTGTTACACTTCTATATGGAAATGTACCCATTGCAGCAAATCCTGTAAAAATTATCAGTGCTAAATGGAATTTCTGCTCGTAATTATCACATTTCTCACCCAATAGGTTTGAAGACATTTACAGTCCCAATCAGGCGTTTAATTCTCTGTTTCTCAGCACAGGATCAGTTTTGACTCTTTGGACATCTCATTTTACTGTTTCTCCATGACAGCCCAGAGTTAGGCAAAAGGCTTGGGGCTTATTGCTTATAATCAAATGTTCAATTATCTTGTCTCCCTTCTCCAAACCCCTCATAGGTCGGTGGTCCTGGCATCCCATGCACCACCACGTCCTCTGAAGGAGATATGGGAAAGGAGGACGGCTGTGGCTTGGATCAAACTCTGGTGTGATCCCAACTTCTCTCCTCAAGGATTAAAAAGGATTCAGACATCAATCAGTTTTCTACAGAGCAAAGGTGTTGTCGCTTGCAGGTGGTGCCTTTCCATGACCTCTGCCTACACGGGTGAGAATACAGATCTGTTGTGATGGTCTGTAATGCCAGAAGGTTTCCATAATATTTATTATGAAATCTGGAATTGGATTCTTTATGGAAAACAGGCTGGCTTTAAAAGCTGACTTTGTTTTGGAAGTGTTCAGCTTGGCATGCCTTGAAAACATCTTGTTTTCATACAGCACCTGTTTTGGTTTGGCAAACACACATTCATGGAATTGTGGAATCATGGAATGGTTTGGATTTGAAGGAACCTTAAAGCTCATCCCATTCCATCCCCTGCCATGGCCAGGGACACCTTCCACTATCCCAGGCTGCTCCAAGCCCCATCCAACCTGGCCTTGGACATTTCCAGGGATCCAGGGGCAGCCACAGCTTCTATGGGAAACCTGTGCCAGGGCCTCACCACCCTCATCATAAAAAATTCTTTCTTATATGTAACTTAAATCAACCCTCCTTTAGTTTAAAACCATTAACCCCTGTCCTACCTCCTGCCCTGAGACTGGAAATTGTAAATTGTAAAGTGTTCTGGAGTCCAACCTTCCCAAAACCATTATTGAATGTCTTGGCTCATCTCAAGAAACTGATTTTCCTGAAGGAGACACCTCCCAGTCTGATCACTGCTGCCACCAACCTCCTGAGAGCAGCTGTGGGGTTAGGAGAGACACCAGCAAACAGAAATCTACTTTTTGGCCCCAAATTGGGGCATGGAGAAATCTTCCATGCAGCAATCACTGCCACTAAAATTACATCTGCATGAAAGCAGCTTTGCAAGGATGCCAGTGATCTATCTGAACACCAGCAAGTTGAAAGGTCCAGGCTGTTTTGGTTTGGTTTGCTTTTCAGGGAAGGGAAAGGAGTTTCATTTTCAATCTGTGTCTTTATGCCAAAGTTTGGAGCTGTAAAGGCAACTTGTGCTTGAATCAATTTGCAGCTGAGGGAAAACGAAATTTTGCACCCAAAGAAATTCTGAATCGGGTGTGTTCGTTTTATAAACGTATTTTGAAGAAAAGTAGCGACTCTCCGATTGTGTCTTTTCATGGGAGCAGAAGGGTTTATATGCTCGTGGGAAATAGTACTGCTGAATTCCCCTTTTTGGTCTCAAAAATTCCATCCCCACCACAGAAGAACCTAGAGGGGACACAGGATGGGACAGCTACAGCATCACTGTGGGTTGTTCCATCACCCTAATGGGAATATCATCCTCCCCTTCCCGTGCTGCCCATGGGAAAGGGTCCCAGAGCTGGAGGTCCTGGCATGGAAGGAGACCAGGGCAAGCACGCAAAAGGAGGGGGGATGAGGATGAAAAGGGCAAAGGAGAGGTGAGTTGTATCGATTGGTGTGTGAAAGGCTTCCCGCGAGCCCCGTTGCTGAGAGACAGCCCTGGGAGATGCGAGGCTGGAATTAATAACTGCTCCACTGGGGCCCTGTTTGCTCTCCTTGCCCAGAGCCGGAGGACTTTGGTCGCAGCTTATCGCGCCGCCGAAAGCCCCAGGAATGCAGTCACAGGCAAATGTGCTCGTTCACACGACATCTATTAATCAAACGGCTCCCCCACCCTTTAACCCTTCGCAGCTCAGGGAGGGGGAGGAGGTGAGCATGGCTCTGCTTTGTCTAAAATCAGCGTCCCAGGAGTCTCTTCAGAGCAACCAGAGATAGGGGTAAGTTACTCCAGTTAAGATACCGTCCCCTTACTCTGCATCCAGGGTTTTCCAGAATTCCTCTGGAATTTGTTTTCGTATCTGCACCTGAAGACATCTTATTCCAGTAGGGGCCAAGCACCTAACCACCCTAAAATGCCTTGAAAGCCCCAAATATCGTCACTGAAAAACGATCTTTTCTTCCTCTTCACTCTGTTTCACATTTCAGGTGCTGTTTGCGCTCACACCACGGTGGTTGTCCTGCAGCTGCCCTGAGCTGCGGCTCCTCTGCAGCTGGACACATCTGTAATGGGATTGTCTCTGCTCTGAGCAGCACAGAGCCTGTCAGACACACCCTGGGGACACAAAACACCACAGGCAAAGGTCGCTGCTGCTGCTTGGAGCAGGTAGGATTTACCCCAACTTCACAGAGTCATAGAATATCCGGAGCTGGAACTTGGCATCTCCATGGCAACACCAACCACCCTAGAACTACAGAATCATGGGATCATTACAGTTGGAGAAGACCTCTAAGATTATCGAGTCCAACCATTAACCCAGCAACCTTTAAACCATGTCCTTAAATTCCATGTCCCTCTTGCCTCACTGCTGGGTGTTTTAGTCTCTGACATGTGCAGAGAAGTGTGTTCCTGCCTTCAGACACGAGGATGAGGAAGATTTTCAGGCTCTTGACCTGTAAGCAGTTGTTTAGCCAGTTAAATTAACCAGAGAAGCTCTGTAGGTCCTCCATGGTGAGGGAAGAGGCAGTGCCACCTCCTGAGGACAATTTAGCACACCAGAATCAGGGTCCTGCTCTGTAACATCCCCTGGAAAACATCACTTGCTGCATTAAGTGTCGTAACTGGTCAGGATGGGCATTGCTGCACTGGTTACCCTGAGATGTCACATCATCCTTCTACACCCTGAAATCCAAGAGTTGGATCAACAAGCCGAATAAAAACACCCTTCAGGAAGGCAGCAAGGATGCTCCAGTGCTGTAAAACAGATGTCAGCCTGGGAAATACGAGTTGGACATTAGGACAATCCCACAGAGGACTGAGGCTCTGGAATGGCCTCCCAGGAGGAGCAGCTGGGACAGGAATCCCACCCATCCTACAAACGGGCTCTGAGCAGCCTTTGGTGTGGTGACCCAGAGCAGAGGCTGATGCTGCTCCTCCCTGTCCTCTGTCCCCTGTTCCTGGACAAACAGTGCCCAGTGATAAGGTGACCATTTGTGAAAGGGGTGGGGACTCAGCAGCCTCAACAAGCGTGGTCAGTTCCTCATCACCTCAAGTTTTCCACCCCGGTTGGCATCTCCTTGCCCAGTGGCACCCCAGGAGCCCTGCTGGGTGGCAGGGTGAGGCTCTGGCTTTTGCCCCAGGCCAGACCAGGCTGGAGGATGGGGTGGGTGACTTTTAGCCTTCCCACACCAGGAAGGAAGGACGGATTTTTGTGCGTCATGTCCTGAGAAGTTTTTAGCCCTAGGTCCAGTCTTGTTGGCCTTGTGTCAAGGAGGAGGAGCACGAGCTGAAGGATTTTGAAGAAAGGCGGAGGGCACCACACCAGAGGTGGGATTTGGGGTGTTTTTACCTGCATTTGGGTTCTTTGCCTAATTAATTGACTCTCACAAGGTCAAGGTGCCAGGATCACAATCCCCTTCTTGTCAGAGCAGGTTTCACCTGTTCGTGACAGTGAGAAACAAAGGACATTTTTATTAGATGGCATTTTTAGGCATGCAATATTTGGGGGTTTTTCTAGCTGTCAAAGAACCAAGCACATCTTTTGGGATTGAACCAGTTCGTTTCTGAAGCATCACCACACTTCACTCTCTGTTTTGAGCCTTCAACATTTTCCTCTCGAGATCCAACTGTGCTTAAAATCCTGGATCCCTTTTGGATTAAATCAATCCAAAAGATGCACTGCATCTTCCCTTTCTATGGGACCAGAGCAAACTCCTTCTGAACCATCTGCAGTGGGGACATCACGTGCTCAAGGCCAATATTTTGGCTGCTTTGTCCTACTCCTGCATGGCCACCTCTCCTCTTGCTTTTCCACAGCTTATTGAGCAGGACTTGCCACGTATCGAAGGGACCTGCATGAAAGACAAACACGAATCAGGACTGACTGGGTTACAGCACTCCTGGTGGCTCAATGCACAGAGAAAAAGAAATACGAGCAGGAAAAACAAAAGCATTATGAATTCTGCAGTTCAAACAGCCTCCAGCAAACCAGGTATTGAGAGGGAAGGGGAAATAAAAATAACCACAAAGCATTTTGACACTTCTACCTGTAAGTAATTATTCATCCAAACTCCAATGATAAGGACATGGCACTCTCCACGCAGATTAGGACCTCATAGGAGAAGAAAAACCTTCTTGCCTCCTCTCTTCCCGTATTGTTCCCAAAGAGTTAACAGCAAAGCTGGTCTGCAATTACCCGGGAATAATGGGGTGTGATTGGGGCACTAAAGAGCTGGAATTGATTTTTCTTTTTTTTTTTTTCCCAGTCTTTCAGCTCTAGAAGCCCCTCCCTAACTTCCTGGTAACTCATGACCAGCAGGGTCAATAGAGCAGAAATCCTTCTAAAGGGCCAATCTGTATTTGAATTATTTAAACAATGTCGTACAGCCAAGTTAAATGGGGCTTATCAAACGTTACACCTCTCCAAGCACAATTGGAGACAGAAGGACATTAACTGCTGAGCACTCCACGGATGGCCGGGAGAGAGCTGAAAAAAAGGAGGAGAAAAAAGGAAAATAAAAAGGGGGGATCAAGGCAGGCTGATTTGGACAAGGGGAGAAGCAGTTGTCTGCCCAGAGATGGTCTTTCCTCCCATTTGGAGACCCTCCATGCTTTTCCTGGAGATCGGCTTTACCACCCTAATAAAACCCCCAGTTTGGGGGTATTCAAATCCTTAATCTGCATCATCTCCTCCCTTCAGGACGGGAGCACCTGGAGGGATCTGGAGGATCCAGGTCTCTTCTTCACCCTTCTGGAAAGGAAAATAAGGAAGGAGTCATTTCCATGCCACATAGGCTGGGGTTTATTGTCCCCAAGTGTGCACTTTGCCCTACGAGGGCTGGGACGTGGAGCTGCCTGCAGGGCACAGTGGATTAAGAAACAGGAAGATGATGATGATAATAATAATAATAATAATTATTAATAATAATTTCCTTCAAATTTGGGAGCCAGACAACGAACTTTCATCAGCTGAGAGAGGTTAAGGACCTTGCCGAGCAGCCCCCAAAGGTGGCTGAGAGTATTTTTTTCCCATAAAATCATAGAGTTTGCTTAGGTTTGGGAGCTGAGAATTCACCAGCTCTTGATTTTCTTACAAATGTGAAAGCAAACAAGAATCCACCTGGGGATTCCTGGCCATTTATCCTGCTTTACCCCAAAACTTTCCTGGTATTTCAGGTGACCGGATGTGCATTGGGAAGCTCAGGGGGTCCCAGGTGGGACAGAGGGTAAATAGTTCACAGGTAATTCATGCACTGACATTTTCACATGACTTATTTGACCTGGAGAGAAAACAAATGTGTTTGCAAGTAAGAAACAAACGGCAAACAGACCCCAAAGGAGCCTAAATTCACTCAATGATGTATGGACGGCTGAGAAATAATTCACCCACATACGGTGAGGACAGAGGGGTAAAGGATTTGTAAGGATTCATGGATCAAAAACGTATAAATATTGGTTAACTGAGCCACAAAGGTTTCAGCAGAAAGCCCCAAGTTTAAAGCAAATGAAACAAGAGGGGGAAAAAAGATTAATAACACTGGCTTAAGGACACACATCCTTCACTTACACAGCTACTGTGCTGCCTCTGAGCTAATTAACCTTGTTAATTAATGGGGGTTCAGGTATCAACCCCCTGAGAGCTGATTTTTGTGGAGCCAGGGGATCTTTGCCCACCCTGATCTGAGCTGCCATGCCCAGGCTGGACCTTCAGCTGGAACGTGCTGGCCAGGAAAACCCAGAGGGAAACGTTTCCTGCTGTGAAAGGCTGTCCCATCCAAACTGGAACATTTCAGGAGACGTTGCTGATTTCACTGAGGTTGGGTTGTTGTTTTTTTTTTTTTTTTAAAGAAAAATAATGAGGGGAAGGAGAGGAAAGTTTTCCTGACTCTGTTCCATCCTTTTTATCAGAAGTTAGGACTATAAGAAGGTGCCTCACGTCTCAAATCCAGCCCGGTGCTATCTCAGTATTTGACATTATTTGTCATTTGGGGAAGAATTTCAAAATGTTTAGATTTCGTTATGGTTCAGAATGAAGCCCCAAACTCAACCCTTCCTCCCCCTCCTCGCCAAGCAGCGTTTGCCACCCTTCCCCAGCCGCGTTTTTAGGGACTGCAAACCCCAAAACAGGTTTTTGGGGGACAATGTCCAAAACACAACCGGGCACTGGGTTTGCTCACTCAGATCCAGCCCCAGGCAGCCTCTGCCTCCCCTCCACGGGGGAGTCCTGTCCCTGGCAGCTCTGGACGTCACATCTCCGGCGGGTTCTGCCACCTTGGACGTCTCGGCGAAGGTCACAGTGGCCACCAGCCCCTGCTTTCGCACGCTGCCTTCGCCGGGCGATGCTGGGAGGGGACGGGACGGTCACAATATTGGGAAAGCTCAGCCCAAGCAAGCTCAGGGTTTATAAACTCCTGGCCCGTCCCGCAGGCTGCAAGGTCGCCCCTTATCTGAGTTTGCAGAGGGTTTGCAAAGTGCTGGCGGCCCTCCAAATATGTTTGGGAGTTTTTTACTCGAACCTAAGGCTGCCGGACTCCCACATTTGACATTTTCCAAGTGCCGCGGAGCGGCGAGGGAACAATGTGTGATTATGGCAGCCGGCTGGGATCGGGAGAGCCGCTGGCTGAGGCTTTCCAAGAGCCGGAGAAAGTGTGAAGGCTCAGCAGCCCTGCGGGAGCCGCCTTCATCAGGGATGCTGCAGGGTGGAGGGGGTGTCAGGCAAAGCCAGATCTCACCCTTTGAAAGCCTTTAAATCGCAGCCCAAAGGTGGAATAATAAAGTTTTGCGAAGGGGGGAAGGTTGGGATAACCTGGCTGCCTCTGCTTTGCCCTGGGCAGTTTTGGTGCAAGACTCTGCAAGATACTCAGCCCACGGGGTGTGGGCTGACACCCCCATTTCACAAAGAAATGAGACAAAAAGTAGCCACAACTTCGTGAAGGAGCTCGTGGACTTGGACCAGGGTTTCTCCAGCATTGCGTTAAGCCCTGCACCGACTCTTCTTCCCTTTTGTGCCTTAATTAATCCATCAGTAGCAAGGGCTCGCCATAATTAAAGAGCTGGGTCTATTAATAGATATTCTCAATATTGTACAATAAATGAGTTGAGGTGCCCTAATTCTCAGCTTAGAATATTTCCATTATTTGGGCGGGGGGGGAAAGGGAAGAGAGGAAAACCACACTGGAGACAGATACAAACACAAACTCACTCGTTGTTTTATTTCCCATTTTTCTTCCTTTTATCTTGCTGGAAAACTGAGTGTGCAGGACAGGGAGTAAAAGAAAACAAAGGGAAGAGGAAGGAAAACCAAAAAACAAAAGTGTTGTTTTTCTTTCTTTCTTCCTCAAGAAAACAAGTCCAGAAAATTTCTTCCAAAACAGTTCTTCACCCAACAGCCACCCGCACTTAAAAACAGATTTTTTTAGAGGGGGAATGAAAGGAGAAGAATGGCTGGGGAGAAACGGGATGTGCCTAAATACAAATTGCACTGGAAGTGCAAAGGGGGTTATTAGTCAGACAGGGAGGATTATTTTACATCTCGACCACCTCCACAACCACGCGTGCAAGCGCCTGCATGAAATGTTGCCTTAATCATCCTGGTCAAAGTCCTTTGGCTACAAGCAAGGCCTTGTTGTACTGGGGATTAACAGCGGGGAAAAATAATAAGGGATTCTATATATACAATTTTCTGGCTTTGGTTGGAAACCCCAGGGTCAGAGCAAAGCTCTGATTTCAAACAACTGTATTTTGAGTGATCCTGTTTATTCCAAGTGTCTGCTGAGGCTTTGACTCCGAGCTATTAATACAAAATAAATAATTTTCGCACGAGCTATTTTTACCTCCCTTGCCAGAAAAACGCAGCAGAAGCGACACGTGTGAACAGCAGAGAGGGAGCGAGGTGGGGCCGTGGGCTCCTGGGATTTTTTTTTGGCTGCTGGATGACACGTGGAGCTCTGCTGGCAGAGGATGCTGAGGGAAACCATCAGCCAGCACAGTTAACGATGCTTCTGCAACGCACGGGATGGTGGGAGACCCCCAGGGTGTGTTGGACCACGGGTTTTATGGCGTTCTAACTGCTGCTGTTTGAGAGAGGGTCTGACCCGGCCCTCTGTGTGTAGGATGTGAGCCCAGATGATGCAGATGTGAGCCCAGATGATGCAGATGTGCTGGTGCAAGATCCTGCGGTGCTGCAGATGCATCCACGGGACTGTCCTTCTGTGGAGCTCAGTGAAAACGTGGGGTTTTTGGGAGGCATCATGCCTCCACAGGGATCTCTCGAGTCTCTTATTCCCTGTGGCATGGGAGCCATCCAGGCCGGCTGGAATGCACTTGGACCCGCAACATTTGGATGCTCAGGGCAGGGAGTAAGAGGTCAGGAGATAAAAGCAGTGAATCCCTGCTCAGCTGTGTTCCCAGCAGGTGCCAGGGGTGAGCTGTATTTGCACACCTGGAGCCGAGCCCCCTCCTATGCCGATGGTTGTGCAATCACAGCCCACCTCCCTTCTCCAGCAGCAGCTTCCCTCCTCCCCTTCCTGCAGGCTGATGTCAGCTGGGTACAGAATTTGAGGCCCACTGATGGAGTGAAACGGGAGGGCAGTTCAAATGGTGCCATGCACACCACAAACGAGAGCCTCAGGGATGGGAAATAATCCTGCAAAGCCTCTGCAGAGGCTTCTTGGCTTTCTGGGGCATATGTGAAGGGCAGTCTCCTGCTATTGTTGTCCAAAAACCACTTCAAAGTCTTTACCACTTGTTACGCACCTTGTAATAAAGGGGCTTCGTGAGGGTTTAGGAGTTCAGAAATGAGAGTGGGCTTGGGGGCACCAGCAAGGCGAGGAGAAGGCATCTGGTGAAAGTGCCAAGTGGTCAAAATCCCAGCCTTCAGGAAGAAATTCTTCCCTGTGAGGGTGGGGAGGCCCTGGCACAGGGTGCCCAGAGAAGCTGTGGCTGCCCCTGGATCCCTGGAAGTGTCCAAGGCCAGGCTGGATGGGGCTTGGAGCAACCTGGGATAGTGGAAGGTGTCCCTGCCCATGGCAGGGGGTGGCACTGGATGGTCTTTAAGGTCCCTTTTCCAGCCCAAACCATTCTGTGATTCCATGATTAACCTGTGTCCATGTCAGGCACTCAATCAGCCTGGGAAAAGGGGGAATCCCTGCTCCCTGCTCCCACCACAGGCCCTCCACCCGAATAAGCACCAGAGCTCTCCCATCTCTGCTGGATGTGGATCAGGGAGGGATGCACCTGACCTGGGGGTGTTTTCCATGCTCAGACTCACACAGGCACAAGGAAGGACCTTCAAAACTGCCGGACCAAGGACCTGGTGTCTAAGGCTCCCTCCAGAGCAGGAGGGGGAAGTGGCTGCTGAGGAGATGTGGGAGGCACTCGCTGGAGTCTAGGAGTCTGCAGGGAGAGCAAGCAGCTGGAAAAGTGCCTGGCATTCGTGTCTGGGTCCTGTCCTTTTCGTGCTGGGTTTTAAGGATCTATTGAACTACGTATTGATTAATCTAGAAAACCAGTTTAAATCATCAGGTTATAGAAAGACATAAATTTATTAAAGCTGCAAGGTCTCCAAGACAGGACTGTGTCCCACAATGTTATAAAACCCCTGTTAAACTACTGGGATGCAGAAGCAGACAAGGCTTTAGATGCACAGGTGCTTCTTAAGGGAAAAATAAAATTGAAGATAAGTATTTAAACACATTTATATCGATTCTGCTTCTGGATATCCATCACTTGTAATTTTCTATAGGCAGGGGGAGTGCACCAGGGGAATATCACTGCAAGCTTAACTCAGTCTCATCTTTTTCCACCAATATCTCTTTCCAGTTTGGAGGAAGGAGGTATGAGCACAGTCCATCACTGTCACAAGTTACACATTTCAACTTCCCATGTTTGGCAAAGTCAGGTCTCAGCTTAACCCTAGTGCAAAGCACCAGCTTGATTTCACTGTCACCCTTGGAGCTTCCGGATGTCAGGTTAATAAGGTCTGGATCTCAAACAGAGAACCCAATAATGTAATCAAACGCCAATAAAATCACGTGGATCCTGCCCACCATTCCTGACACAGCTCAGGATCTCCAGTGTGCCAAAGGAAATTTAGGAATAACCCAAATCTGGGGTCCCACCAGCACCAGGGCAGGAGAGCAGAGGGGCCAGCTGGCTTTCCATGAGCCACAGGCATCTATTAACAACCAGCTTTTGGGCTCCTCTAAGTGCACTCAGCCTGACTTGGTTTTATTGGCATCACCCATCTCCCAGTAAATGTGATAAGAGAGGCTGATTAGCCATGGCCATCAGACTGGGCTCGGAACAAGTCTCCAGCGCAGCTGTCTGAAGGCTCCTGACCACATATGCTTCCCATGCCACGCTTCCAGGCCCAGGAGGCTCTAATGAAGATTGTCCCTGGACCTCATTGTTTACTTTTAAGCCAGCATCAGAATTAAGACCAATTTAGCTGCCCCTTCTTTTCCTTTTGCTTTTTTCTCCCGGTCAGTCTAAACATGCACCTTGAGAAAGAGACTTTTTTATTGCCAAGACAACACGTGATAAGGAAAGACCATCTGTCTGCGAGAAAATGACTTCTGTGGGGTTCAGAAAGTGGTCCCAAGGGCCTGATTCCAGCACAGGAACAGCCCCTGGAGAACATTAAGGAATTATAACCCTCACGATAAGGCACTTTTCTTTTATAGTTTTTTATTTCATAGCAATAGTCACAGCTCAAAGATAAGGGCAACATACATTTTGTTTAACTAGGCTCTTGTTCCTTGGTGTGGGGCTTGGAGTGAACTGGCATCCATCAAACTCTTTTGTGATTTACATGAATACCTGATTCTTCTGATAAGGGAAAGTGTAAGTCAACACAGTTCTGTTGTAATTGGGTGTTACCTGTTTAGATACTGAGCTGCTATCTCGGCATCAGCTCACGGCAAGCTCCACTTTACCTTTCCTTGCTAGGTACACTGAGAATGTCTCCTGCTTCTGCACTGGCCCCAGGTGTTGCAAGAAGCTGCCTGGGTCCTTTCAGTCTCGTGGAGGTGTCCACAGGATGCTGGTGATGCTGAAAGTCCATGAGCATTCAAACAATGACAGGAAAAAGTTACAGAATTAAAATGCCCGAGTTAAACCCCAAATCTCCACTTCAGGCTCAGCACAACGCTTGGCCCCTCTCCGCGTGTTCTGCCAAAGATGTGCTACCATATTCTTATTTTTCTGATGTCATTATTTATCTTAGTGAGCAACATCTCATGTTTACAGTATAAAATAAATATTCCTGATGTTTGCACAACAGCAGCAATCTCTGGCCCTCGCCTTACCAGGACTCCTTTGCAGGTGATAGGGATACCAAGGCACCTCAAAGCCTGAGAAGTTTGCAGCTTGAAATCAAACCAGAAAAGGATCCCAGTAAAGGATTTGATGACTTCCACAAAACAGGACTTCTCAGGGGACAGATTGTAGCTCCTGACACCTTTAATTAGATGCCAGTGCCCCAGGAGAAAACTGCTGTACTTCTAAAAGCACCTGGACTTCCACAACAGGCATAACTTGAAATGAAAAAAACAAGGAAGGAAAGACCACAAACAGCCTGAATCTCCCACCTAAAGCCTCTGAGGGCCAGTGGATTGAAGAAATGAAATGTAAATCACTAATCAAACCCACCCATTTTGGATAAGGAATGACCCAGAGGCTGTCCAGGGTTTTCTTTCTGCCTGACATCTTCAGGAGACTTGAGCTCAGGAACCTGCAGTGGAGAAACAGAGTGGAATTTGGCCAGGTTTTAATACCAGCCTGCCACAGTCCTGATCTCCCTTGGCCTAAATGAAACAAAGCTGCAGGGACCTCTCAGCAGCTGCTGGTGGAGGGCTCAGGAGACCACATCCCAGCGAGATGCAGACTGGGAAGATCCCAAGGGCTGTGAATGGGTATTTGGATGTATCTCCGTCCCCAAATCCAAAAACGAATTGGAGTGATTTGCCACCTCCCAGCTGGGGCAATACAGGAACACCCAAAGGTCTTTTATTAAATCAAATTATCCTCTTGATGTAGCAGCACCTCCTTGCCACGAATGGGCTGCTCATGGCAGGTCTCCCCAAACCCCACTGATATCCATGTGCTGATCCCTCATGGCAGATCTCCCCAAACCCCACTGATATCCATGTGCTGACCCTTCATGGCAGATCTCCCCAAACCCCACTGATATCCATGTGCTGATCCTACACCACTGCCCACATGGGAGGAAAGTTGCTCCTTGCCAGCAAACACCCAGGGCTGGATGAACGAGAGAGGAGGCAGGGCAGATGAGGCCTTCTTCCCTGATGTGGGATCCAGGTCTCCAGCAAGAGTCAGACTCAAAGCCTGATCCTTTCTCTGCCTCCCCAAAAGCTTTGGCTCAATGCAAAGCCTTGATGGTGCCTCCTCCTCTGGGGCCATGCATCACCTAAAACATCATTGTGGGCACACCTGGGCAAGACCCCTCTCCGTGGAGCTCAGTGTGGGTTCATGGACACCTCTTGGCAAGGGGAGATCATGGCTCTGTTGGCTTCAGGAGTCCTTGGAGGCTGGGAATATTTGACACTGGGAGAGACCTGCAAAAATGCTCCAGCCCATGTGGTTGAAAAGGTTTGGGTTTATGCGTTTAAAAGAATTTCTCGGCCGCCGTGCTAAGAGCAGGACTTCACGGTGGTGCAGAGAAATGCAGATGTGTAGATATGTATTTATATAAAAAGCTGACTGTACCAGCACAGGAGAGGCCAGGTTTAAGAGGCAATTTCCTGGCTTAGCCTAATTCTCTCATTAGATGTTTTCCTTCACACTAAGTGAAATTCTGACTGAATTAAAGACCCGCTTTTCCTCTTATCTGCTGCTGCTCTTATCTAACTCTGAGGAAAGGCTGGGAGCAGAGACAGCCAGAGCTTGCCATTTTACAGCTCTCCTTCCCACTTTTCCCCTGGGCTTGCATCAAACACCAGGAAGAATTGTTAAAAACCAGCCTGTCATTCTCAACACGTCCATTCAAAGGGAACAGCAATGGAAAAGCCACAAAATAGGTCCATTTCCTGGAGTTTTTTTTTTCCTGGGGGAATCTCCCAAAATCTCCTACAAATCCCAGTGAAATGATCTCCCTGGAGCAGGGACCATCCTTTCCATTAAAAAACCAGGTCTATTCACTTGTGTGAGTCTCCAAGGGTGTCACGAAAAGGTAAAACACCAACCCTGCTCATTATTTATTGTCACTGCTCCTTTCTGGGTCCTGAGCCAGGTTGGTGCAACCAGCAGGAGCCAAGACACCCCAACCCCCTCCCTGACTTCACCACTGACACCCTGCTTAGCTCTGGGCAAGTCCCTTCACTTATTTTCATAAAATCATAAAATAGTTTGGGTTGGAAGGGACTTTTTTAAAGGTTTCACCTCTTTCTCAGCAAAGTCTCTGTCTTGATCATGGAGTTTGTCAGTTTTGAGGGAGTGGGATTTGTTGGTCCAGCACCAAACACAACCTTTCAGCTCCTACCTCCAGCTGACCCTCTTCATGCCATGGTGAAGCAAAGCCCGTGCCTGATAAGGGTAGCCCTTAACTAAGAACCATCTTTTATCCTTGGATTTTTCACTAGAGTCTTGTCCCACTGTTATTCAGTTTTATCCAGGTTTCCTCCACATCCTCCCTTGTCCCAGGCCTCTTCCACCCCCCGTGGGCTCCAGGGGCTGTTCCTGTGCTGGAATCAGGCCCTTGGGACCACTTTCTGAACCCCTCCGTGTTTGAGTGTCCCAGATTTTGCAGTGGAACTGGCTCTGCCAAGAGCTGCACTTCTCACTCAGGCCAGCTTTATCAGGGCTGAATTTCCACCGTGTGACGTGTCTGTTCCCTAAATTCCCAGCACACTTCCAGGCACTGAGGCGTTTAGAGCCCTTGAAATCAAATTAGCCACTCTCCATTTTGCTCACATGAAGGTTTTTTATGTTTCTCCCTAATTCAGGGCTCTGGAAGCCCAACTCCCTGCAGCACCCTGCTGTCCCTGGCAACATCAAACAAAAAACACTCCCAAAAAGGGTCCTTTCTCAGTGGATGTGGACATCCTTCCAGGAAGGGCCCTGCTCTGTGGTCAGCTGGGAATTGCAGCAATCTTTAGAAGAGAAGGCTCTGGGGAGACCTCAGAGCCCCTTCCAGTGTGTAAAGAGGCTCCAGGAGAGCTGGAGAGGAACTTGGGACAAGGGATGGAATGACAGAACAATTGACAGAACAACATCCCTTGTCCCAGAGGGCAGGGAGTGACTGGATATTCTGCTTGTCCTCCCAGCTTTCCCCCTCACTTCCTGGGGAATTTTAGGAAAGTCTCCCGCTTTGATTTCCCCCCCCCCTATAAAACCCAAGAGAAATCTGCTTCCCCTGAGACTGTAGTGAAAAGGGATGTACAGCATCATGAAATGATGGCTCCTGGATGGATTTGCCTCTTCCCATTTGGAACAGATACAGATCTGGCCCAATAATTGCACAAAAAAAATCTCAGTCTGAAAATCTTTAATACACTGATCTGATTTAAAAAGAAACAGAAACCTGGTGTCAAAAAGCAGGTGGGTTTTATCACCTCTTTCATTATTTAATTTGGCTGGAATGTCTTTTCTTTTAAGATGAATGAACCTTCTTGCTGACAGCAACTCCCTTACTTTTTGCTTTCAAAGTAAAATTGACGGGATTTTAGGGGATTTTCTGCTAGGAAAAAATAAAACACCCTCCTCATTGGAAAGTGCATTTACTTGTGGTCATGAAAAGCTCTGGAAAACCACAATACCCTTCTGGGGAAGTTACACCACATTAGAGTAGAACCATGGAATGGGTTTGGCTGGAAAAGAGCTTAAAGGTCATCTTGTTCCAATCCCCTCCCATGGGAAGGGACATCTTACACTGTCCCAGGTTGCTCAGAGCTCCACCCAAAATGCCCTTGAACACTTCCAGGGATGGGGCAGCCACAGCCCAGAACATTTCTGGTGTCTCCTGCTCCAGGTTTGGATACCCAGTCCTTCAATCATCCACATAAACTGGGCCGTGGTGAGGACAGTTTAAGGGTTCCTGAGATCAGGTGAGCATCCCTGCACCTACGTCAGGGTTTGGACCCCTTTAAAGCTCTGATGGATCAGATTTGGGGCACTTGGGTCAGTGCCACACAAATGTGAGTGAGCCCCAAGTTGGATCACCACAAGCATTGCCTCAGTGGCAGCTAAGCAGGGATAAACCTCTGGGTTCCTGGTATTTGCTTAGTAAAATGCTTTTTCAAGCAGGAAATCTGTGGCTTAACCCATAGACAAATGTCCTTCTCAAAGTCCTCCATCCAGCACAGCATAAACTGGAGACGTCCAGGACTTTCCTGAACTATCTTAGATTTTCCAACAGAAAATAATAGAGTCACTTCTTTACATTTCTTCTAGTTCATCACATGGGCCTGAGTGAAAAATACAGCAGCCAGCTACATATTTTCTTTAGACAAGGCTTATCCCAGACAGCTGGAGCCTGGACTTTGCTTCTTCCCATCCTGTGGGTTATGAAGCGTTTTTCTTGCTCCAGTAATAGCCTGTGCTCACTAGAAGCCATCTCTGCCTTTCATGGGCTCTGCCAAGCAGACAGGAAATTAATGAAGTTTAAATGAAGAGCTGCTCCCTCTTCCAGCCATCTGATCCTTTCTTTTGATTCAGTAAAACCCTGGCAGAGGGCTCCTGATCTAATCAGGGGAGCTTGCACTTGGTGATCCAATTACTGCCAAGTTTCTGGACTTTGGTTTTTCCTTTGACGAGAACATTTAAAGGTGTGAACTCCTCACGGGCTGGCTGATGGCTGTCTCGGACCTGGGATCTCATTTGGGGAAGGGAGGAATAAAATACCGTGATTTTCTACAGATTTGGACTTCTTCAGCCAGAGTCTGTGAATCCTGATACCGGACGCTTATTTCCGCTCTTACCTACAGGTCTCCACCCCCCTGCCAAGCCTGGCTTGAACGAATCAGTCAGTGCAAATGTCATCTGGGGAAACGTGCAGCCAGCACATTCACACAACCTCGTTTTTAAAAGAGAGGCTACAGACACAGAGATAACACCGAGGCTCTTTTCCAACAGCCCTCTCCAGCCCAAATGTGCACAAGTTTACAAGGAGCAGTGGCCATAAACTAAAGCACAAGAAGTTCCACCTCAGCATGAGGAAGAAATTCTTAACGTTGAGGGTGGCAGAGCACTGGAACAGCTGCACAGAGAGGTTGTGGAGTTCCCTGTCTGGAGACATTCCAAACCCACCTGGATGTGTCTGTGTCACCTGCTCCAGGTGACCCTGCCCTGGTGGGGTGGTTGGACTAATGATCTCCAGAGGTGCCTTGCAACCCTAAAAATTCTGTGGTTCTGTGAAAGCTGGGCTGAGAACTGGTGATTTTGGTGCACTTCATGGAGGAGTGCAGGACATCTGCTCTGCCCACTGATTTCCCAGCGCTGTTGCCCGAACACCCTCACATTGTACCTCAGTCTTTCATGTCCGAAGGCTGCCGCAGTCACTGATCCCACCACGTAAGGAAAGAGGCTCCCAGGGTCTGCACTGCGAGATAACATCACCCCAGTGACTCCCAGAGCCTTTCTTGAGGTGCTGCTGCCCAGTGTTTGCTCATGTCCTCGCATTGTCCCCAGCCCTGATAACGTCTCTGGTCAAGGCTATCAACTCATCACCACAGTGGCATCAGCCCCCTGCATTTGGCAGGGAGGACACCAAACCCTATCCGCTGATGGACTCATCCCTAATCCCATTCAGGAGCGGTTTGATCAATGGATAAATCTCTGTTTGTGCAGCCAAATCCCTCCCTGCCTTGTCTGCAGGCTGGGTGTGGGGATAAACGTCCTCAGTGTCCCCCTCGGCTCGTGCCATCCCAGATCCTGACGATGTGGAGAGCACGTCGCAGTCAGGGATTAACCCCATGGGGCTTTATTGCCTTTATTTGAGCAGAAGGACAGCTGAGGTCCCAGAAAAGGTGCAGTGGCCTCTCCAAAATCCCAGGACAATTGAAAACTGAGCTGGGAATTCCCAAACCTTAAGGACGTCCTTCTCCTCCAACAGCACCACACCAACTCAGGGTGTTTTTGTGCTGAGAGCTGAACACAGAAGCGTTGGCCAGAGACACTTTTCCATCTGAATTCCCGATATCTTTTGAAGACGTGACCATTTGCTAAGCTTTATTTACCCAGCAACCCTCTTCCAGTCAGTGGAGAGGAGATAAGGACATGTGGAGATCTTGATGAGATCAGGACCCATCTGACAGGACAACAATAGGGTGGAGAAGAAGAAAGAAAAAAAAGTAAAAGTAAAAGCTCTTGATGATCCAGGCTCCAAGAGAGGCCAAATCTGAAGGGAAGAGTTCTCCCTTAAATAATCCTATTTTTTTCACAGATGTCAATATGAGGCATTTAGGTTCCAGGATCAAACCAGCAGCAGAGAAAAAAAAAATGAGAGAGGGGGAAGAGAGAAATCAGAAAAAAATTGATAAAAATAGAAAAGAAGCTCTCTGTATTTTCCTTCCTTTTTTTTTTTTTTTCCAAACGTGAAAAATATTAAATTGGCCCAGAATTATGAAAAAAACCCACCCCAAAAGCCCATCACCAACAGAAGATGTTTTCACCACACGGGCAACATTGGTGGTCAACTACAAGGGAAGGAAACAAGGAGCATTTCACAAAAGGTTCTGCCCTGGTGACCCAGCTGGACCCTCTTCAGGGAGTCCAAACTATTGTCAGTAACTGGTGGAGAGGGACAACCCTTAGAGGTGTCCAAGGAACAACTGGACGTGGCACTCGGTGCTCTGGGCTGGGTGACAAGGCAGGGAGCAGTCACAGGTTGGACTTGATGACCTTGGAGGTCTTTTCCAACCTAAATGACTTTATGATTCCACGATTCTCTGATGTGAACTCACGGCATCTTAACTCGCATCACCTCTGATCTGGGGATGAAATCCCAAGGACAGACAAAAGGCAGGAAACGAGGCAGGCACAGATAAGGCCCAAAGACGTTCTTGACACAACCAACCACTGGGAAATGGAGGATTCAGGGGTGTCCTCAAAAAACTCCTGTGGTTTATCCCAAATGGGATATGAAATGTGGAGATCGAAGAACCATAGAACCATGAAATCATAGAATGGTTTGGGTTGGAAGGGACCTCAAATATCATCCAGTTCCACCTCCTGCCATGGCCAGGGACACCTTCCACTATCCCAGGCTGCTCCAAGCCCTGTCCAACCTGGCCTTGGACACTTCCAGGGAGCAAATAAAAAAGCATTGGGGACTTCTTATTTGTCCTGGTATTTGTGGTGATCCGTGGTTCTCATATTTTTAATTTTCCATGTAAGAGGAAAAGGCAGGAATAAAGGATTAAATACAAACAGCCCCGTTGTTTTTTGGCTTTTTTTCCCCTTTGTGTGTTTGGTTTTTTCCTTGCAATAATATAAAATGTAGCAACTTTTGCCCCTGCTCTGGTTTTCCCACTGCACACTGTGAATAGTCAAGGCTTTTTCACTGCAATTAGAAGGCTGAATTCTGAAAATATTCTTTATTCTCTATATGAACCACCCTCCCCCAAAACAAGAAGGAAAATAATTAAAATTTATTCCATCTGTGATTAGTAAACCCCATCTGAATTCGTGCTCCCTCTATATTGTCTTTTCATGAAAAAAACCTAAATCCCAAACATAGCTGAAAATTATTAGAAACATTTAAACTTCTTGCTTAGAGCAGTTCAAGCCCAGCTTTCCTTTTTATTGAGCTTAAACAGCCGTTCATCCAGAAAGGTCATAGAATTTTCTGAACACAAGCAAACCAACCAGAACCAAACCAAAAAGCCCAAAGTGGAATTCAGTCCAACCTGAAAAAAAAGAAAAAAAAAAAGAAAAAAAAAAGATTAAACTTTGGAGCTTTGTCTAGCCAGAAACAACAAATATCAAACCTTCCAGTTCTCTGTTTTTGTCCTTCTGCCTCTTCCAGATGGAACACAAATGACATTTTTCTTGATTTTGGGAGAATTTTCCACTGAAGAAAACAATGGGATCCTTAATGAGTTCTACTTCTGCCACGTGTGTTTTCCTGGAGTGAACATTACGGGAGCAGTTTTACCACAGCCTGGATGGAAAGGTACTAAAAAGTATCCTTTCTTCATTGCCAGGAAAGGACAGTTAATCCAAGGCAGATATTTTGGGAAAGAGCCCTCCGTGGGGTGCCTGCAACCATTCCTCCGTGGTGGTTGCGGTATCTTTGGGTGTTAACAACTGGAATATGCTCCGATGGCTCTGGTGTCCCGCTGGAATTACAGAGAGATTTCACAGCTGTTCTGCCAAAAATCCATAACCCTGTGTAAAGGCACGGGATGGGTCCTGTCCTGGATCTGCTGTCCCCCACAAGGCCTTTAATCCCCCTTTCCCTTGTCTTCCCAGATAATAAGATCCACCTACCCTGCAGTGTTGTTGGGAGGCTTAACATGGTAATCTTTATAAAGTGCCATGGGATCTTTTGGAAAAGAGAAAAGAAAAAGAAAAGAAAAAAAGAAAAAAAGAAAAAAAGAAAAAAAGGTAGGATCCAGCCTGATGCTGATGTCACATGGCCAAGGAGGGACTCCCAGGGAGATACAGATGATCTAGAAGTTCCCTTCCCACCCAAACTGTTCTGTGATTCCATGATTTTGTGGCAAAGACAAGCCCAGGATCAGCTGTCCCTCTCTGAGTGATCACTGCAGAGACCAGCAGCCATCCTCCATTTGTGCTCCTGGGTGCCAGCAAGGGTGACACTGCAGCGACATTTCCCTAGCCCATGGAAAGACCTGTCCCTCTGAGATGTCTTTGCCTTTCTGTACTGAATCAAATCTGCTTTGCTCACCTTGTCCCTCGTGGGTAGGACAAGAAGGGGCTGAGCCCAAGGTGCTCTGTCGTGTGAGTCAAAAGCCAATTTCTGGAGAAGGGAATTCTCTGGGGAGACCTCAGAGCCCCTTCCAGGGCCTAAAGGGACTCCAGGAGAGCTGGAGAGGGACTTGGGACAAGGGATGGAGGGACAGGACACAGGGAATGGCTTCCGACTGCCAGAGGGCAGGGATAGATGGGATACTGGGAATGAATTGTTCCCTGTGAGGGTGGTGAGGCCCTGGCACAGGGTGCCCAGAGAAGCTGGGGCTGCCCCTGGATCCTCGGAAGTGTCAAAGGCCAGGTTGGATGGGGCTTGGAGCAGCCTGGGATAGTGGAAGGTGTCCCTGCCCACGGCAGGAATAGGATGATCTTTCAGGTCCCTTCTAACCCAAACCATTCCATGATTCCTTGATTCCGTACAACAGCCAGAATCACACATTCAAGCCCAGGATTCTCCTGTCTCTGACTGGTTTGGTGGGATTTTTGTTCATTTTGACTAAAACCCTCCAAAACTCAAACTATTGTCCAAGATTCCACCTCTCTTACCTTCAAGTCCCAGGGCTCACATCATTCCTGACTTGGCCAGTGCCTGAAAACTCAGAGGTGCATCAGTTGCCCAACAGATATCACAGTTTATTAACAATATCAACACTGCAGTAATGATCTAAGAACAAGGGCTAATTACACATAAATTTGGCAACACACCTGAGTATTCTTGCCCCATGTGCTGCACTGGAGTTTTGCCTGATGATAACAATATCATTTTGTGATAAAACAAACTTTCATGTTCATTGTGCCTTTTACAGTTACAGCCTGTGGTGTATTTTCCTGCTTTTCCCCATGGATGACAAAATGCCACCTTCATCCAGGGTTTTCTATCCTGGACAGCACTCCTGGGTGGGTGTGAAGCCGCAGGATGGCTCCAAAAGCCAAAAGATTTCAGCAGATTGAAGGGACCATCATCTCCGCTTCTCTCCGGTAACGCTGATGTATCAAAAATATTATACCAGAGATAATTTTCTTTACAAACCCAAAAGAGGAGGAGAAGAAGGAGCAGGCTCTTCCCAAGGGTAGAAGGAAACTGGGAGCTTTATTTGTGCAGCCATAAGAATCTCAGTGGCATAGTCTGAATTCCTGCTGCCCTGAGTGACGCCGGGGAAGGCTGCACTGTTCACTTGGCTGGAGAAAGCAGTGCAAGGGGGATTTTGGTGGGATATTTCTGGAAATTTCGGTGGACGTTAATTAGGAAACGGAAAAAAATATCCCATGATGTTGCCTCAGCTCCAGAAATTGTTGTGTAGATCACATGGAAATCAAATATAATCCAAAGGAACTCCGGCAGCACTTCATAGAACCATGGAATTGTTTAGGTCGGAAAAGCCCTCTAAGATCACTGAGCCCAACCAGTCCCCCAAAACTGCCCAGGCCACCACTAACCCATGTCCCCAGATTCCACGTCCACACATCTTTTAAACCCCTCCAGGGATGGGGGCTCCACCACTGCCCTGGACAGCCTAAGCCAGGGCTGGACAATCCTTTGGGTCCTCCTTTCCTTTGCCAGGCTGAGGCCAGGGGATCTGGGAGAGGCTGAGTCCAGTCCCAAGTTCGAGGAATTCATCTGTTCAAGGAATTCAGCCATTTGCAGATCTAGGCAAAGAGAGGAAGATTCCCAGGAATTCCCATCTGCCCCCAGTGTCCCTTGCTGGAGGACATTGCCAACCTCAGATGACAAATTCTCCCTGCACCAGGGAGATGTTTCCTTGTAGGAACAGACCAAGCATTTTTTCACCTTTTTTTCCTCCAAGTGTTCCTTTTTAAAACTGTCAATATTTTGTGGTTTTTTGACTGGCATCTTGTCCAAGGTCAAACCATCCTCCTGCATTACCACTCAGTCCTGCCAGCACTGCCTGCACGTGAAACCTGCTTGTCCCTTGCTCATGTGAGTGCATTTCACATGGATTTGGGCTTGGAAGTCCAGTGCTTGGAATTTCTGGTGCATGAAAAACCATTTTGGCTTAGTGGCTTTACTTTTATGTGAAACTTACCTCTTTTATTTTTGCTTTCTTCTCCAGGATAAGTGGATTAATTCAACTGCTGATACATCACTGCAGAAAGAGAAACAATTTTTTCAGCCCAGAAGGAACTCAGCGACGAAACCTCCGTCCTCACCCTGCATCTGCCACCCAGGGGCGGAGGATTTGGGTCAGGATTGGCTTTTTTTTCATCACCACATCCCACCTCGGCGCTGCATCTCCCAGTACGCGGTGCCCGGTGCGCGGTGCTCGGAGGGAGCGCCGGGGCATCGCCTGCGGCTCCGGCCCTGCCGCCCTTCCCTTCCCGGCGGCGGCGGGGCTGCCCGGGGCACTGACCCCAGCGCCGGGGAGTCTGGAGCGGAGCCGGCGGCCGCCGCTCGCCGCCGTCAGCCCACACCTCATCAATAGGGGCTGACAGCCCCGGCCCCGCCGCCCCGACGGCACCGCTGCCGGCACGGCACGGCTTGGCACGGCCCCGAGTGCGGGCTGCAAGCAGGGAGACCCCCGAAGGTGGGGTTGGAGGCAGCCCCATCCATCAGGGATGTGTTTGGGGGGAGAAGCGGCGGAGTCGGGGTGCAGAGAACCCCACGGCGGTCAGGGTGAGGTAACCCCACAGGGACTGAGGGAACCAGGCATTCCCGCAGGCAGCAGCCCCATGGGTCTGGGATAGAGGCAGCATCATGGTGAGGGAGTACGAACTTCCCAGTGGGGCAGATTGAGGGGGTCAAGGGGGGTGCAAGGGGGGTGCAGGGGTGTCGGGGACCCCACAGTGACAGGTAAGGACACACAGTGAGTGGTACGGGTGAGTAGGAAGGTAGGACATCATGCTGAGAGAGGTGTAGACACACGGACAAATACATGGATAAATAAAGCAATATTCTGGCAAAGCGAAAGGCACAAAAAAGCAAACAGGCATAGGAATGAGTAGGGAGTTACAGAGATGGATGTATGTAGGGATACAGGGAGGGATACATGGATATATGGCTAGATGATGGGTAAATGGACATATGGATAGATGACGGATGGTGATACTGACGGAGGTTCCTCATTCCCAGGGCTCCAGCCCGGGCATTTCCAGGCATTTCCAGCCTTCCCCGCCTGATGCACGCAGCTTTTCCAGCCTCCCCGAGAATGGGAAGGGGCTTTCCATCACCGCCGCTGTTCCTACCAGGCACGAGGGGCTCTGCCGGGGCCGGTCAGTCCCCGACGGCCGGGATGTCACAGCTGGTGTGTTCCACACGAGTGGTGTCACTGTCACTGCGTCAAAGGGCGCTGACAGTGATGACAACAGAGCCACACGCGTGTGGAGGGCGCTGCGAGTGGGCGACAGGAGCCCCGCTGGTGACGCACCCCCTTCGTCCCCAGCGGGTTCCCCCCATCTCAGGCGATGTTCACCCACTCGTCGCGGTGCTGGTGGCCCCCGGACATCCCCCATCCGCGGGTGACGTGTGCCCACAGATGCCACGCAGCATTCGTCACACCGCCGTGGCACAGCCCCTGTCCCCCGGGGGAAGGTCCCTCTGAGCTGCGCTTTCACGTGTCCCCACCATTTCAGAGAATCCCGGATGGGGGATTTCAGAGCTCTGACGTTTTAGGCTGGGTTCACTCGATTTTGGCAGTAAAGCTGACAGGAACACAGCGCATTGATGCACGCTGTATTTTCAATGTCCTATAGGACGCATCTGTCCCCTCCACGCACACACAGTGGCACAGACACGCAGGGCATCACATGTCCTGTGGTTCCTCAAGACCCCCGTTTCCCAAAAATCCCCGTTCCAGGTGGGTCTCAGATCCTGCCTCTCCCCAGATTGCCACGGCACTGACCCTCACTTCTCAGCGTCTCCCTTCCTGCTGCATGAGAGCACAGATCGCTGCTCCACGCACCTCTGCATCCCATGTCTTTGTCCCTGAGGAAGTCACTTGTATTTATTTCCA
>VXBT01005851.1:95095-132482 GCA_013400235.1 Oriolus oriolus | reverse complement strand
AAGGCGGGCGGTGGGGAAGGTGGGGGGTTGGAGGAAAATCGCATCGCTGGTGGTGTTTTGGTTTTGGCTGGAAGGCTGCGCCCACGCGAGACCGCTGCGGGGAAAAGTGGAGCCGAGGGTTTTCCACGCGCTCCCCATCGCTCTGGATCGCGGCCGGGGAGCCGGCCGGGCTTTGGGGAGGCCCCGCACGAGATGTACCAGAGCTTAGCCATGGCAGCCAACCCCGGCCCTCCGGCGTACGAGGGGGCAGGTGGCTTCATGCACAGCGCGGCCGCAGCGTCCCCGGTCTATGTGCCCACCACGAGGGTCACCTCCATGCTCCCCAGCCTGCCCTACCTGCAGAGCAGCGGCTCTTCCCAGCAAGGCAGCCCCGTCTCCAGCCACTCCATCTGGACTCAGCCCGGAGCCGAAAGCGCCGCTTACAACCCTGGATCTTCTCACCCTTCCGTGTCACCTCGGTTCTCCTTCTCCACCAGCACCCCCATCCCGGCCACTTCTTCCCGGGAAGCGGCGGCGGCTTACAGCAGCTCCTTGAACCTTTCTGCCAACGGGAGGGAGCAGTACAGCAGGGGCTTCGGCGGCTCCTATTCCAGCCCCTACCCGGCCTACATGAGCCCCGAAATGGCCACGACCTGGACTTCCTCGCCCTTCGACAGCCCCATGCTGCACAACCTGCAGAGCCGAGGGACGCCCGCGGCCGCCCGCCACGCCAACATCGGTGAGCACAGGGCTGGGAGACGGGAGGGGAAGTTTCACCCCATTACCCCACAGATTTTGGGGCACGCACCCCTCTGTGCGTAGGCGCAAAGGGCAGCAGGGAGGAATTTGGAGTATTGGGGTTGGCGCTGCTGGAGTGGCCTCTCTGGCTGAAAAACACTGGGGGTCCTTGTTCTTACTCATTCTGCAAAATCACTGTTCCAAAATATCCTCAAAGTAAATGAATATCCAAAAAGTAAACGAAATTTAGGGCAGGCCTGGAGCGGCAAGGAATGATGAGCCGAGCTCCGGAGTGAGGGCCTGCTGGCTCCTCAAATAGCTCCGAGGGGATTTAGGGGCTTTGATGGGGATGATTGTGGGGTGCAGGAACACAGTGTTCCATGGACACACACGAAGCCCCTAACTGAGCTGGCTTTAGGTGTAAAACCGGGAGCATTAAGAAATCAAAGTTTGGTCCATGAATCCCAGATCTTCCCTTTGGGCTGTTTCACATTCTGGTCTTTCTTAAAAAATTTTTGGAAAGGTCAGTTGGACCTCCCTAAAAAGGGAGAGCAAAGAGAAATTGAGAGCTGAGGTGGGAGAGATGATAGAGAAGGATTAAAAGAAATGCATCCACATTTATAATGGTGCTTTTGGGGGAACTCAGGACATCTGAACAACACAACCCTGGTATTTCAGAATCTCCTTACCCAAAAAATCCTCACCCTGATGTGCCGAGTCCAGTCTTGGAGCCTTTCACTTCATTAAATTCCTCTGGTTCCTACAACGAAAAATTGGTCCAAATGGCTTAAAATACTGCTTTTATATTTAGTGGGGTGGAAGAGGGATAAAAAGGGGAGACAAATGTGGGCACATCTTTGCATTGTGGTTTCATAAACCCTTTTTTCCCTCCCGCCTCCTCTCTGTGAAGGTATTTCTCTCGGCTTTTGGGTTGGGGTTAACAAAGAAAACACCTCAAATTTGTCTGCAGATTTATTTTATGACTGCGTTCTCTAACCTGAATTTTGGAGGGTGATTTTTCCATCGTGCCCAGCAGGATTTGCATTGTCTTTAGCGTGAATTTAAGATGCTAAAAGAAGGAAGGTTGGGCGTCGGTGAAGGCTTGGCCTTGCCAATGTCTTGTGCTTTTCTTTGGGTGCCATGTAATTTCTCAAAACGAGGAGCAGATTAAGGATAAAATTTTAGCCAATCAGGCAATGTTTTTTGGGAAGCCATTTTTCCAGTACAGGGAAAAATCAGGATAAATTAAACAATCAAATATTAATTGAATGTTTGTATTTTACCACGGTGCCATCTCTTCCTTGGGAAAAAAAAATCCCCTTTTTGCGGTGGTCTCAGAAGGGCTCTTAATAATAAAAATAACCTAACCCCAAAATAATGCAAATGAAGATTTGCAGTTGTAAAAACACCCATCAGCTTTTAAAGCGCCAGGGGCTGAGCGTGGGGATTCGGGGTTTTGAGCCCGGTGGTTTGTGCTGCAGCTCCGCGTTTTGATGGCAAAAAATGGGTTTTTAAATAGCACTGGGGAGAAGGGATGAGTTCAGCCAGCCCAGAAACTGGTTTTTACACACCGAGGAAGGAGCCGGGACTCCTCTCCACGGCCGGGTCCTGACTCGGGTGCCGGATTCTCGGCAGCGCGGCCGAATCCGCGGGATTCATTAGCACGGGGCTAATTACGTCTCTGCCTTGGATACGGACAAGCATTCGGATTTTAAACCAAAAGTGCTTGGGTTTTGGTTTAAAAGGGAATAAATAAATAAAATGAACTGCCTGAGAGCTGGCGAGTTTTAAAACCAGGATTAAAATGGATTTTTGGTAGGCAGCTCCTCCGGGAAGTAGTTTAAGGTCCAGACCTGTCCCGTTCCCTCTTCCCTCTGAGTCGGGACGCGGCTGCTGCCGGGTGCCTCCTGGAAGCCGAGCGATGCTTTGGGCACCGAGGGGGTTGTGTGAAGCGTGTGGAGGCTGGCTGGGGGATTCTGAGCTGGGAAAAGCGTTTATTTTCATGATTTTAACGGTGAAAAACCCTGAAAAACTGAAGGCACTGAAAGACGTAGTGGGGGGGACACCGTTGTGGACTGCTCGCATCACAGACCCGCTTTAATCCCACATCCGAGCCTGGTCAGCACCTGAGAAATCCCTGGCACGGTGGAGCTGACTCCTTCCTTGCCTTTTCTTAGGGCTGGAAGTAATTTTATTCTCTCCACAGCGAGGAACCTGAAGGTGGAAACGCAGTCCTTTTAAATCAGCGCTCTCATTTTCTTTTCCTAAAGAGCCACCACTTTCGGGCTGTGTTCAATGCAGAACACCCCTGGGGTCATAAAAATTGTAATTATTATCATTTTTAAAAAATAAAGATCAAGTCTAGGCAGGTATAGCTGAATTTGCAGGCACGAACTCACAGTGTGTGCAGCTGGGCATGACTTTTTTCCCCTGTCATATATAAATATATCCCTGTAACAATAAAGCAACACACAGGGAAAAGAAGATTAATGAAAATGTGTTCCGAGAAAATAACACTAAAAGAAATACAAATCTTCTTGTTTTTCCCTAAATTGAGGAATTTTGGCTTGGCTTAAACCGTGGCATAAAGCACTGGGAAGGATGGGTGGGTAAAACACACGGGCCCGTTTGAAAAACTTTCCCTGGTGAGAGTTCAAAATGCCAAATTTGGGCTTTTCAGGGTAAGTTTGGTGACTGATTTCATTACCCTGAAGAGCAGGATCAGATCCTGTGGTCGAGGCAGTGAACTTGCCCCAGGCATTGCCTGGGATGGAGTTACTGTGAATTCCCGACTTAATGAGGCATGAAAAGGACCAGCTGCAGAATCCCCTCTCAAAAGACTTCCCCGCCAGCACCAAAAATCTCCTGAAATCGCTCCCAAAATGAGCCCGGACAGGCAGTTTGGATCTTCTCCCTTCCCCAGGCAGAGGGCAGCGGGGATGGAGGGCGGCGCGGGGGTCCGAGCGCGTCCATCCCACAGCCCCTCGCTGCCTCCTGGATCTTTCCAGACTGGGGACGGACGCTCAGATCCCAGCTGCCATCCCCATCCCCGTTTATTTTGCCCACAGCGGGGGTTTTACTTTTGCTGTGGCATCGCGGAAGTTGCTGTGGTTGGGAATAAATCGGGGCGAGGGCTATGGGCATTCCTGGTGGGTGCTTTTTGGGTTTGGTTTTTTTTTTGCTAAATCCAAGTCAGGGCTTCTCAAACAGGCGCTGCTGGAACACAGCAACAGCATCTGAGAAGATCAAAGCCTGGATCAGACACTGGGTTGGAAAACGTCCTTTCTGCTGCTGGTGGGGGAGAGATTGAGAACCAGATCTTAAGCTTTCCCACAGGGATGCTAAGAGATCTGCCCTGTCGCATCCCGGGGCTGACATTGCCAGTGATTCATTGGCATTTGTTACAACCCTCTGCCCTACAAGCAGCCCCTGACCTTCCCCACGCACCAAAGGACAAGGTGGCTGGTCCCTGTGGGGTGACGGGCAATGAGGGGGGGGCAGCACCTCTCCTGTCCCTGATCCCGGAGGGATGGGGCTGTAGGATTGAAGGACCGGGCTGTAGGATTGAAGGACGGGGCTGGAGGACGGAGGGATGGGGCTGTAGGATCGAAGGACGGAGCCGTAGGACAGAGGGATGGGGCCACAGGACAGAGAGATGTGAATGCAGGGTGGCAGGAAAGGCTGTGGGACAGCGGGAAGGGGCTGTGGGACATCGGCATGGGGCTGTAGGACGCGTCTCCATTTTTCTCCATCCCCCGTTTCGCAAGCGGCCGCGTTTCTCACCTCAACCCCCGCCGGCGGGGAAGGTTTGCCCAGGGCTTTGTTCCCCCCTTTTCGGGTTTGAATCCACCTTCTGCTCTCCCTCCTAATTTAATTGTCACCCATCAGTCTGGGATTTGGGATGAGACCCACAGAATCAGGGTTTTTAATCTTTCAGCAAGATCAAGCTTGAGCACGCAAGTGTTTATTCCCCCCTCCAAGCCCCCCAAGCAGCACAATTTAAATTGCAAATAAATCAATGATAATAATAAAAATAACACCATCACGGGCACTTCGTCACCCCTATTAATAATTCAATTCCTTAATTAAAAATTGCACTGTATTACCAAACACAAACAGAACAGCCATGGTGTAGAATTTAATACATTATAAATGTTCACACATTTTTCTAGAGCAGTGAAGTTTAAGGCAGTGGATGGTGGTGCTTAATCTAAGATTTTATTAAGCCACAATTAATTATTTTTCTTCTCCACAAATGTGCATGTTTATTTCTTTATCCCTGTAACAATAACAGCAATATGTTTTTAAAGAGACAGCTTATGTTTTGCTCTCTCCATATTTTATGCCAGAAATTTTAAGGGAAAGAGGTGAAATTCTCGGAAACAGATGAGTGTTTATCAGGCAGTGTATTCCAAAGGAAACCAGGCCAAATCCTGACACCTCTGAGCTCTTCTGATGGTGGGAAAACGTTTGCTTGGCTGGCAGGAAGGGGCTCCCCAAAACTGGCTCTCCCAAATGCAGAGGGGTATTTTGAATGGACAAACCATCTCACTCTGAAAATCTAAGGATGTATGGAAAAAAACACCAACGAAGCACCAAACAGCAAACAAAATCCCAAACTGGGTGAAAAAGTGGCGTTTGATGAAGGTCGGCAGCCTGTTGTTTCTGGGGGAGGATATTTGCAGGGGCTATTAAAATAAAGGTGGAAAAAATGCAATATTAAGGAAAATTCAATTTAAAAAAAATTGATAGTGTTGTCCCAAAACTTTCAGAAGTTTTGTTTCTCATCGGCACAGGGCTCTGGGCTGAAACTTTTGCTCCTTGAGCCCTGTGGAGCTTTGCAAGCATAGGAATAAAAGGAATGCAAATATAATATATCAAGTTTGAGAGGTTTTATTCCCAAATTCACACACCAGCCCGGTGTGCCCTTCCCTCCCTACAATTTCCTTATTGAAAAGGAGGTGCAGAAATGGGATATTCAGGGATCTCCCCCTACTTGGTGACGCTCCCGGGGATTCACAGGGCAGAGGAAGTCAAAATCTTGGGTTCTTCAAGGCTTTTGCAACCCAACTATAAAAAACTTAACGAAGGGTGTGCTTCCCCTTTGGGGCTCATCTCTGGCTGCAAAACCAGGTGGGAATTTACCTCAAGAACTCAATCCACAGGCTTAGAAAAGCAAGTTTTGCTCATGCTGGGAGGGAAAGGCAGAAATGCAGATTTTTGGTGCGCCGGCCCTGAGTTTTGAGGACACAGGATCCCGAAAAACGCGATTACACTGCCGAAACTTCTCGGTTGTAATGGCCAGGTTGGGTTGTTACAGGTCTGAGATGCTCGGGAGTGGGGAATGTGTGTAATTATGCCTGAAGTATTGCAAAAAGGGAGATGGGAATATCTGGAAATGCCAAATATTCACCTTGTCGGCGGGTCGGAATCCGCGCTGCTGTCTGGCAGGAAGGTGTAAATTCGCCTTTGGTGTGCGAGTGTGAAACGCTGCTTAAATAACCAGGGAAATAGGTGAGAATTTGCTCTGACCTCCTAAATTAACCCAAATTATAGAAGCCAATTTCATTATAAGGGTTTTGAGGGGTTTTTTTTAAATTTTAAGAAAAATTGGTGTTTCTCCTTCATGGGACAAAACCCTCGCAGCTGTCTACGGTCACGTCCCACGTTATGGCAAAATACGAAAACCTCTCCTGCCTTTCCAAGTCTTCCCCACATCATCGGTCACGGTGACCGGGCCCGAGCTGTAAATACATCTGTAATGACAAATTAAACCCAATTATCTGCCAGGCCTGAGCACTGAGGTCTTTCCACACACGGGCGCTTGCACGTGCGTGACAGCCCTCAAAAATAATTCCATCACCATTGGCACGAGTGGCATTAAAGGGTCTTTTGAAAACGCCTGTCTTTTCAAACCTTCTCCAAAAACGTTGTTTGGTTTTTTTTTTCCATTTTTTTTCCTTTTTTCCCGGAGCTCCTTGCTGTGGGATGTGTTGAGTTTGCAGCATTCCCCGCGCTCTTGCGTGCTTTTAAACACTCACGGCGCTCGGCGATGATTTCTTTCTCAATATGATAAGCTCGGGCTGGATTTTCTCATCCCCCCAAAAAAGAACTGGCGGGTGCTGGGTCTGCTCCAAAGGAAGAACCAGGCAGAGATTTTCCAAGTTGGATGCAGATCTGACCCCGCCATCAGCACTGAAATGTTTCAGCTTTGGGGTTTTGGCAAGACCTGGATTTTAAAGCCAAGTTTGGGGCAGCGTCAACTGGAAGCGAAAATAATTTTTTCTTTTCCAAGAAATGCCTGGTGATTGATTTTTTTTCTCAATTATTTGCTGGCACAGAGGGGGTTTTTTGCTTAATGAGGTGGATACCTAATTGTAGAATGAAGTCTTTGCTTGGACAGAGCAAGTTAGGTCTTTCCAATATCTTTTTGCTTTCTCTGTCTTTCTAAGGCCAAACCTGCCCAAGTTTTTAGGATCAGCCATCCCCTGAAAAACACATTCCGTATGGACTGTGCAAAAAAAAAAACAACATCAAAAATACCCACATTCCTTGTTCAGAGCTGAAGCCATCCCTGTTTTAAAGCACAGAGAGGTTCACCGGGAGCTGGTGCAGGATCAGGCCCATGCAAGTAGATTCCATAGGGAAGAAACTCAGCCCACTGCAAATTACATGGGAATTTACATGTGTTCTCAGGGAGGTGAAACCCCAAAATCCAGTGGGACCTTCCTTTTTCATCCTGAAAAGTGGCCACGTGGTTTATATGTTGCAGCATGAAGGAATTTGTGGTGTTTTTCTAAATTATTTTTAGTCACCCCTAAAGCTTGTTGAGACCCTTATCGGGGCCAGCTGGGCTCGAACCGCTCACACCAGACTTGGGAGAGACTCAGAAATTCATTTTGTTTGTGAAAGAGGAAAAGAAATAACTCCTGGAAAGCTAAAAAATAATAATTTTTCCAGCAGAGGTGGGGTGAGGGCAGCCGGAAGAGGGATCCCGCAGGGCTGATCTCCCGTCTCCACCAGGGACTGGTACCAGATTGCTTCTGACTCTGGGATAACAAAACTGCTGCCTGGAAATGCTCCTTCTAATCCCTGGGAATTAAGTTGGTGTCTGCCGGGGGAGCATTTCAGGAGAGGTCCCGTGGTGGGACGCCGCTCCCTGCTCCTGCTCTCCTTCCCAGAGCTCAGCTCTTTTCCACTGGGAGATGCTTCCAGTGTGGTGGATTTACAGGGAGCTGGGATGGGGCTGGGTTCCCATTGCCATCGGACTCTCCTAAAAGGCTAAAACCTAAATTTTGGGGCAGAGATGAAGCCGGGAGGGAGAAGGAGACCACACCAGTCCCTACAAGCGAGGTTTTTCGAATTCTTTCTGGTTTTTCCACATGAAGCTCTCTATGTCTATAATATTTAAGCAAATTCCAGGTTGTCCTCTGACCTGGAGGGCCAGGGGACTGAGATGTCGCCTTTGGCTCTGGAAACACTTCCAGAGAGTTCAGGAGACATCTCCCTCTTGCTGGATTCCCAGCTGCCCACCACGGGCTGTCGCCAGCCCTCATGCTTTGGTGCACCTCAATTTTCCCTCAAGCTCCAGCTTCCGGAGTCCTGTTATCGTGTGTCAGGCTCTGCTCTTTCCGAAAGGGAAAGAACAGCTTTCCTGGACAAGGGAGAGGCTGGAAAACTCTGATTCCTTCATGCTGAAATCCTAGAGGAGGCAGAAAAAAAAATATTATCATTTAAACTCCTATGAGTTTCCAAGCCAGACTCCTGGATTTGCAAGCCAGTGAGCCACCATTATTCAACATTCAGGGCTTGCAGCGCTGGAGCTGTAAAAAAAATCAGTGAGACCCTGAGCCCCAGACATCAGGACTCCTCTGAATGACGTGTGGTCCCAGATGTCTGAGATTATTTTGGGAAGGGAGTGCTGGCCCCAGGGGCTGCCTGCCCAGGGGGCTGGCTGCTGGGAAGGACTCTGAGTTGGGACATGCCTGGGTGGTGTGGAGCACAAGAGGGGCAGATGGTTTCGGGGGGGGAGGATGTCTCTCCCTCACGCTTCCCTGGACTGGGATGATGCTCTGGATCCTGGGAATGGCTTTTCCCATATTTCAGTCCTTCACTACTTCCCTGGGACAGATCAGTGATGCTGTAATTTATCCTGCTCCTCTGGATATGAAGATCTGTGTTTGAGGGTCTTTTTAACTTCCCAAAATGAGTAGGACCACAAGCAGGAGAGTGAAATCCCCCTCACACCCCCTTCCCTTTGCCTTGAGCCAGGGAAGGGTCTCACTCTGCCAGAGCTGCCTGCCCTCCCCAAGCACTTCTCTTCCCAAACCCACATCCCAGTCAGGCTCTGCCACCTCCCTCCACACAAATCAATAACAACGGGTGAGCAGGTTAATTATAATCACAGAATAAACGCCGCAGTCTCAAAGTTCACCCAACTTCAGCAGCGTTTCAAAACGAGTGGACGGCGCCAAGAAACTTTCATTGATTCCTCGGGGGCAGGTGTGGGAGTTTGAACCTGTCCCCAGGCTGATCTTGATTCGAGGCCTACTCAATTTTCCTCCTTATCTCGACTTTCGCCTATCTTATAATGCCTGTTATTTTAGATAAAAAGTCCAATCAATTGGGTTAGAAAAACTGCAAGTTGTATGTGGCCCTGATAAGTTCGGTACCTGCCGTTTTATTGGCCTGGGCTGCGAAGTGACCTTTGCAGATGCTTTATCATCCCCTCCTCCCGCCCCGCTCGGGGGCTGAGTTGACTTAACGTCCAGAATAACTAATAAAAGAGGAAAAGAGAAGGGCCAGGGGTTAGACAAACTCACTGTCCCCTCTAACGTGATGAGCCGTAGTAAACACCTTTTTGTTTGTCCCTGGCTGGAGTCCCACAGGGAGGCCGGGATCTGGCTGGGCTTGTGCTGGTGCAGCTCCTCCGAGGGGGATTTATCAGTGGAATAGCTCAGAACTGGAGGTAGAGCCTGCGTCTAAATCAGTGGAATTAGAAGAAAACTGGGACAGGGGTTTGGATTTGTTGATATTGGTCAGTGCTGTCATGCTCAGGGAGGGATTGGACATGTGGAGCCGTCCTACATATTCCATATATTCCTACAAATGGTGTAGACATGTTTTATACTTATAAAGTGAGGGTTTTTTAATATAGCATATATGTTTTGTACATATAAAATGAGTTTTTAAAAATATATGTGTGTGTGTATTTGTGCACATATGCACACACCAGTCTATACAGCTACATTCTATGCAGTCACAGAGTAATAATAATAATTTTAGTAGCAAAACCAGAAAGAATTGATTGGAGATGATTCCTACAATGGCATTCTTAAGGACATTCCAGGCATCCCTGCCTGTGGAAGAGGGGCTGGAACTAAATGATCTTTAAGATCCTTTCCAATCCAAACCACTCTGTGATTCTATGACGTGCTATGTGTATATACACAAATATATACATTTATAAATATGTATACCACACACACAAATATAATAACAATAATACAATTGATTGTATTCCTTTAAGAAAAATTTTGCACGTTTGCTGTGGATAAATGTCTGTCCTTCTGATCTGCACCAGTCTGGGGAAAAAAGCACCCCAACCTTTGAGTTTCTGGAGTTGTAGGATTGTAGAAATGCACGTTGTAAGATCCTCAGCAGGACATCCACCTCGGTAGTAGCTGAAGGCATGTGGATGAGGCTTTGGAATGCCCAAGGATGGACATTCCCCCATCTCCTAATGAAAACCCAACAGATCATGCTCTTCAGTCACTGGTGAAGAATCATCTTGGAGTTGTCCTGTGCAGAGTTGGACTTGATGATCCCTGTGCATCCCTTCCAGCCCAGGAGATAATTGTTAGCCCCTGGCATGGTCCAAGCACAGACCATCTCAGCGTGAACCCAGCATCTCCTGGTGCAGGTCCTGGGGAGAAGTTTGGATGTTTGGACTGGGTTTTCAGAACATGAACAGACTCTGCTAGCTAGGCTCAGGGTCAGGCTACACCAGTTACCCAGTAACTGGCCCGGGTTCACCAGTTACCCCGTAGCCATAAGGCCAATTCCCATGGCTCAGCCACAGAGCAGCAGCTTGGCAGGACTCCACAGCACACCTGCTTGTGGTCCCCTGCGGGGACACCAGGAACAGCTGCACATGATCCACTACCTGTTCCCAACTCAGATACAGCTGCCCAGGAGGGATCATGGCACTGTAAATACCAAGCTTTCCTAATTCTCTACATTTTTGCCCACTGTCCCTTCCTCGAGGCCATCAGAGTCTCTTGACGGGCACATCCACTTGGAGATGGGCCAGATTTTAAGGAGGGCAAGGCTGTGGCTCCTTTTCCTTTGTCGAAAGAGAGAAAGATCATTTCCAGGTGCATCCTGCCAAGCAGACCCCAGGCTGTGGCTGACCCCATCTTGCCCATTCTGTGGGCTCTCCATGCTAATCTGAGATTTGTTAAAAAATATTTGGACAGTCGATAAGCGGAGGAATCTCCTGTTTATCAGAGGAGCCTTGGGTATTTACAAGCGTAAGAACTGCAAGGAGGAGTAAGGAAGGGGAGGTCACCTTGGTGGGTGGGAGTTCACTCAGGCACAGCTTGACAGTCAGCAGAAGCTGCTGCTGGACACCAGGTCGCTCTCAAAGAGGGTCCCACCAGAAGACCCTCAGGGATGACTGCATTCCTGTCTCCCGCAGAGCAGGCTGTGCACCTTTGGGATGCGGGCCGTGGTCCTTCAGTGTGCTTGTGGACTGTCTCTCCACTCAGCTCTGGGGCAACCACGGGGCTGGATGGTTTGGGCTCTGGTGGGTTTGGTGTGCTGGAGAGCTGTCAGTGCTTTTCCAAGCAACCAGGTTGGCCATCCCCGCAGCTCCTGCCCCTTCCCAAAACACTGTTTGGATCTGATTTAGAGGAATCCAGTTTGTTTCCACCCACCCTTCTTCCATCCATTTCTTGTCTCCAGCTCTCTGCCTGTGGCCTTTGAAAGTTGTCCTCTTGCCCCGCTCCAGTGTCACTTGTCACAGAGAAAGGACAGTGTCACAAAGAGATGAAAAGCCTTGCTCAAGGGCATCCTATTGCCGAGCCAAGCCTGAACTCCAAGCCAGGCCCAGAACTTGCCCTGCCTTCCCGTCACGGCCCTCTTGCACACGATCTCAGCTGGTCCTTTGGCTGCTTCCACCTCCACCGTCCTTCAAAGCACGGAAAACATATCCACGAAGGAAAGGAGTATTCCTGGCTGCTGGCAATGGTGTGTGCCACAGACCTTGGCTTGCTGCAGGCAGAGCAGGGAGTGCTGCAGGGGAGGGACACAATGTTCCCTTTGCCTTGATGTGAAACATTTGGCCTGGGAAGGGCTGCACAGGAACAGTCTCGCCGTGGTGTTTCGCTAAGCCGGGGAAAAACAGATTTCTTTGCCTTCTGGAAAGCCAGACTGTAGGGTGAATGTTTCCTCAGCTATAAGTAGAGTCTTTATGTTTTCAGAGGGAAAACTGTTTGGCCCAGGCAGCCAAGTGAGTACTTAGCCATCTTCTCCACCACAGACATGTCAGATAAACCCTAAAACTTTCCGGGACGGCATCAAGCCATTTCTGTGAGGCTGCACAATGATGCTTTTTGCTTGAAACTGTCTTTCTGGCTAAGTGTGGGGAATTTACCTGGTTCCCCATTTCCTGCAGATCCTCAATCACACAGGTGATGCCTTCTGTTAGTCCAGACCAGGGGAGAGCAGGGAGCCGCATTCCCACAGCACCAGCCCAGTGACGGGCACTGCTCAGACAGGCACTGCCCTACTCTCCCTGTGTTCAGATCCCATTTGTCTCTTAAAGAGTGGGACCCTGTGTGAATTTCCCCCCAAATTCTGCCAGAGAGGAAACAGGAAGAGAAGAGGGAGCAGAGAGAGGAAAGCCAATGGGCAGAAACTGTTTTTACAGAAACACCCTTGGATCCTTTAGCTCTATCCTCAGCTTTCTGATCCCAGCCTGTGTGCCAAGCTCGTGACGTCCCCATGGATAAAGGAAAGGCTCACTGGCAGCTTTCCTTTGGCTACAGAGCTCCCCCATACATAAATTTGGGCTTTTTAAATCTGCAGTCACTCTCTGTCCATTCCTCTTTTGTCTCTCTTCTTTTTTTTTTGCTGCCACCTTCCTTTCCAGTTCAGTCCTTCTCTGCCACAGTCCTGGACCAACCAGCACTTTTAACTGTTATGATCTGACCAGAAACCTTCTGGTGGGTTTGTCCCATTGAAACTTCAGTTTCTGGAATCACACAATTCATGGGAACACCTCAACCCATTCCAAAGAAATAGAAGATGTGACTTTCAGCTCGTCTAGCTGCAGCAAAATGCTGCAGGATTAAAAGGATTTAAAAGGACCCCAAAAGGCTTGAAGAGTAGGAAGGATTTCCAAACTGCCACTTTTTAATGGAAACAGTTTTGGGGTTTGGGACAAAGTGGCTGGGAATGGTAAATCCTCTTTCCCCTACCACGCTGTTGTGGCTGTCCCTTGAAGCAGAAGGTGAGGGTGTCCTGGGTAGGATTCCAAGGTGTCCATGTCCTTTGCCTCAGCTGCGAGTGCCCCTGAGAGTCCATTTGGGATTTGTGTACACACAGGACTGTGGCTCTCACCTCTTATCATAACAAATTGTTTTAGGAAACTGCTTCTCTGCTGGGAAAACTGCTCTCAGGCTCTGTTTAGAGCCTGTAAGTGGCCCGGCTGTGTTTGAAGGACAGTTTCTCCTTTGCTGAGTTGCTTCATTGGGTTGAGAAGACACTTCTGCAGGGGGAACTGTTGATATCAAGTATCTCTCCAGCTGTAAACAAAACTCCAGTGCTGTTTTAATGGAAGTCTCTTTCCATTCAGAGAGGGTGAAGGCAGAAGGGGGCTGGAGGGAAGTAGAAGACAACCTCAGTGTTTCTCATACAGGAGGGTCTGACCCAAACCAGGGTAGGGAGGGCTCTTTGTCCCCTTCCACAGGCTGGTTTGGGAAGAGAAATTTATAAATTGGATGCTGGCTCTGATCTAAAGGATTCAAAACATTTCCTTTTTCTGTTATCATTCCTTAGGGTCCTCATCCATCAGGTTTATGCGTTCAAGATGATCTCTCCAATGTGAACAGATTTAATCACAGAATCCCAGAATGATTTAGGTTGGAAGGGACCTTAAAGCTCATCCAGTTCCACCCCCTGCCATGGGCAGGGACACCTCCCACCAGACCAGGTTGCTCCAAGCCCTGTCCAGCCTGGCCCTGGACACTTCCAGGGCTGGGTTGCTAAATAAAAGCTCAAAGGTCTGGACCCAGGAATGGAAGTAGTGCCAGGCTGGCAGAGCTGGGGTTTGCAGAGATGGTGGGAAGAAGTCACTTCAAGCCACTCTCCAGGCTCAAGCCTTGGGTTGAGTTGCACGTGGGGATCTGGTTCTCCTGTTTGGGAAGGCAAAATTCCTCAGACTTTTGGTGAGCCAGAGGTGCTGGAGGTGTGGGCTGGCTGGGGGATCTTTGATCTGCTTTTCCCTTGATGCCAGCATTGTCCGTACAGGCCAATCTCGGTGGATGTGGAGGACCCCTCCCAATGACCAAGTGTCACCAAGGGCCACATCCAAGAATTCTTTTTTCTATTCCAGACCCCAGTGCCCCACTTAGGAGTCGCTCCTGGCTCCCTGGGGACTGGATGTCCCATTGTGGAAAGTATTTCTGACATGAGTGCACTCAAGGCCTCACCCAAGATTAGGAGGCTGTTGTGCAACACACAAGTGACATTTCCTGCCCTGGGGACCTTGCAGTGCTCACAAGAAGTAGATGTGAGGGGAAAAAAGTCTCTTTTTACACAGCAAGCTGATGGCCAGGATAGGGATGGGACACAATGCATTCTCTCCACTGGTCATTCAGCAAGATTTCATGATCTGCTTTCAAGTGAGAAGCTCCTTCATTGACTAAAGGCAGGGCTTTATGAAGAATTAAGTAGAAGGCCATCAGGATTAGTCAACACCAGGGACCCAGCCCATAAAAAGAACTGAATGATCCCAAGATACTAGATAAGGGCTCAGCAAAGGCACGTGGGGAGGCTGAACATTCAAAGAGGAAGATGAGGCCACTCAGCACACACGAGGCTCCCCCAGCCGTGGGCCGATGTCCTTCTCAGCCTGATCAACAAATCCTTTCCTCAACCCTGTCCCAGCGCTGCCCGTACCTGGCTTTGGGAGAGGGAGTAAATCTTTCCAGCAGAAAGGCCATTACAGAGGTCACCAGATGGACCCATAAATCTCCATTATCAGGCAGCGGCTCCTGTGCCACAGAACGGAAATTATTGCCCTGAGTGCGACTGGGGGAGCCTTTCCTTCCCCCCGCATTGTTCAGGGCCCTCCAGGAGCCGCTTGGGCCATTTGCTGCCTGAATAAACGTTTCCTTTCCCGGCTGCAAAGTACAAGGAATAAGTGTCAGGGGATCTCATAATGCCAGGATTTAGAGCTCCAGCCCCGAGCCAGAAGCCAAGAAAACACTTCGCTGCTTTTTCCTGGGGAGTCTCCTTAATCCCCATTATTAATAACAGTGACAAATTAAACAATTAGTGCACTTGAAGCCCAGTGACCTCCATGCCCAATATAGCTCAGCCTGATGGTGGATCCCAGCTCCTGTGGGCTCTGAGCCCTGGGAATATTTGGGTTTCCTGGGTCCTGGACACCCACCCACATCAAACTGCACAGGCTGCAGGTCTTCAGGTGATACTTTCTCATTATTTTGTAGATCTTCAGGGTTTTTGAGAGCAGAGGGGATGTGTGGCCAGAAGGACAGCTCAGAAAGCTCCCCTCGGCAACTTCACCCCAGAGTTTAGTGATGCTATGAAATTATATATGTATAATTACATATATACAACACAATAATTATAAAGATACCATTTATTCTAGAAAGAAATCCAATCCCTTGTTTCCCACTTTCTGAGGGCCCAAACACCCTTTGTTCAATAAATGACACGCCCCAAGCCTATATCATCATCTCTATGCCAACATCCAGCAGTGTCCAAGACACCTCCTGTGCCATCCCAAAGCATTCCTTGAAGCAGGTGAGGATATTTCCCCTCCAGGTGATATCTCCAGAGGTCAAGGAGCTCTCTCCCTGCTCTGACAGGGCTGCAGGAATGGTTTTAATGAGGTTGCACTCTGCAGATGTCATCTGACTCAGCACTGGGTGGTGCCCGGAGGGGACACACCCATCTGATACGGGCTGTGATTAAGGAGAGCCACCCATTTCGTGGAGCCTCGGTGTCCCCTGGGAACAAAGTCTGTCCCTTCCCCTTTCAAATACCAATGATTCCTGTTTATGAACGTCCACAAGGATCACCTTTGCCTGCAGCTGAGAGGGGAAAGTCTCACAAATGTTATTGCCATTGGAAGCAGAAGGGGACTTTTGGAAACTTCAACCAGTGAAAGTTTGGTCGGGGCTTGGAGCAACCTGGGATAGTTTCAGGTGTCCCTGCCCATGGCAGGGGGGTGGAATGAGACGGGCTTTAAGGTCCCTTTCGACCCAAACCATTCTGTGATTCCATGAATGTCCCTCAAGAGAGAGGCTCCAGTCCAAATCCCATGGAAACTGAGAAAAAACCCCAAAGCCCAACCCAGAGGCACCAAAGAAATAGGGAAGAATATCACCCAAATGCAGATGCAAAAGGAGAGCAGGTCTCAAGACAGGTTTGCACTGGTCTTTTGAATGCTGATGAGAAACACTGGAAATAATGTGGCACTGGAACTGGGTGTCCCACTCTTGGGAAATAACACTCAACATTTGGCAACAAATTATTTATTGCCATAAAATAGGAGACTTATATTTTTCTAAAATGAAAAATATATCCATACTTGACTTTTTTTGAGGGACCTTCTTATTCAAGAGCTAATCCAAATCTTAACATTTCCGAGGGACTGTTAGGAATTTTCTCCTTTGTCTTTGATTAAAAACTTTTATATTTTGGTTTCCTGGTGGAAAAATCTCCAAGAAAGATTGTATTTAGTAATTAGTCACAGGCACAACTCAAATCACTCAAGTTTTAACTTTTACATTTTGATTACCTCTGGTCTGCTAAATTCTCCCTGGATTATGTCCACAACTTGGTACTGAATTATTTTCAAAGAAGAAAGGATTTTTTTCACAGGACAAAAATTACTGTAAAAATACTTTGGCTTTTTCTGTGGAAAATGATAATCAAAAACCTCAACAGCTTCTAAGATGAAAAAAAAACAGTGAAATGTTTTCCTTTCTTGAGATTTTTCAAGGAAACAAGTTCTTTCCTGACCAGCTGTTCAAATCCCTTCTCTTTTCAAAGGAAGTTTATTTGATCTAGATTTTGGCTGTGACTCAATTGTCATTTTAAGGGGGAAAGTGAGGGTTATGGTACCACTGAATCCATGTGGACAAAAATGGCCTGGAGGGATTCCCATCTTTTCGAAACCACCAGAATTGCTCCAGGGTAATGAGATTTTCCTAAACTGCTGGGCAGATACTGGATTCCTGCTTTTCTGGCTCCAGAGCTGCTTGGGTACAATAAATTATTGCTTTCTACCATTTCCTCGTGGCACATGGTGTAATCTCCTGCCATTTTTAGCCTGATTTTCTAGGGAGAATTGGGCTCACGTGAATGTTTTTCTCTGTCTCTGTTTATTGGCGCCACTTCATTAATTTTTTTGTCCTTTGGCCGCTTCATGGTTATGCAGTTTCCTGCAGATTTTCCAAAAATAGTCTGGGGAAAAGAGAAAATTAGGCCACGTCTGAACATAACCCTTGCTAGACATCAGAGAATCCACATGGGATTGAGGCACAGCTCAGCAAGAAGCCAAATTTTGTTGGTTTGCTCCTTGGGGAGCAATTGTCTTCCAGCAGGAAGTTGAGATTTTTGTGTAAAAAGCAGGTGGACAAGCAAAAAATACAGTGAAGTTCTTGCCTTCTGGAAGGCTTTGTATGGAGCGGGGGGGTGAGCCGTGTCTTTCCAAAGGATGATGCAGTCGGGCCATGTTGTGCTGACCTTTGCACCTCCCGGTCCTGCCACAGCCAGAGGGACTGGACTGGCCCAGCCCAGGGCAGTTCACAGAATCCCAGAATGGTTTGAATTGGAAGGGACCTTAAAGATCATCTCATTCCACCCCTTGCCATGAGCAGGGACACCTTCCACTGTCCCAGGTTGCTCCAAGCCCCGTCCAGCCTGGCCTTGGACACTTCCAGGGATGGAGCAGCCACAGCTTCTCTGGGCAACCTGTGCCAGGGCCTCCCACATTCACAGGGGAGAATTTCTTCCTAACATCTGATCTAAACCTGCCCTCTGTCAGTTTAAACCCATTCCCCCTTTTCCTATCACTCCATGCCCAGTTGTCTTCCCCCTCACATCCCAGCTGCAGCTGAGCCCCAGTGCAGGAGGTACCAGGAAGGCAGTGGGTGAATGCAGCAAGCCCTGGAGTGTGGCATCAAGCACGATGCAGATTTCCATCAAAAGCTGAGCCTCTGACACACATAAATTCCCAACAATCCCTGTTATCTATCATCCTGGGCTGGTGTTAGAATCCCAGAACCATGGGATGGTTTGGGTTGGAAGGGACCTTAAGGACCATCCATTTCCAAACCCCTTCCATGGGCAGGGAACCTTCACGTTGTACATGTGGATTCCTGTAACTAAGGAGATGTTTCCTGTGCAGAGAATGGGGTGAAGACACACAAACCTCCTCTCCCTTGGCTCTCTGCAGCGATTTTCCCTGGCAGAGGGGCTGGGTAAGGAGCATTCCCAAGGGGAGCAGGGCACATGGAATGGTTTTCCCTGCCCAGCTGAGATGCAGCTGCCTGATCTCCAGGCAGTTCTCTGTGGGGTTTGTGTTTATCCGTGATCTCAGGAATCTGCCTCGACTGTAAACAGGGCTCTTCGCCTGCCCTGATCTGCTTGCCCTGGCCATGGTCAGTCTCGAAAACTGGATAACATCAGAGCAGAAGGGAAGGTTTCTATTTCTGTCTCCTGGTATCTGTGTCCCTGCTGCCACAGAAGTCCTGCAGCCGTGGCAGGGAAAGGAGTCCCTCTTCCCTGGGGGCTTCCTTGGGGAAGGAAGAGCTGTTTCTTGCAACCTATAAAATCTGAACGTTTATGATTTCTTGAAATGTCCCTTCTGGGCTAAACTGAGAACCAGAGCAGCAATTAAACGTACAGCCGCCTAATTAACCAAGTCTTTTCCCTTCTCTCCCATCGTGGCAGCAGAATTTTTTGACGATTATTCCGAGGGGCGAGAATGTGTCAACTGTGGGGCCATGTCCACCCCGCTGTGGAGGAGGGACGGCACGGGGCACTACCTCTGCAATGCCTGTGGGCTCTACCACAAGATGAATGGCATCAACCGGCCCCTGTTCAAACCCCAGAGGAGGCTGGTAAGTCAAGATAACACCCTTGGGGGGAGGAGGAGGCAGAGACCTTGGCCAGCTGGAGATGCCAGGGGTGTTTCAACTCCATCTGCCCAGCTGAGGTCCAGATTTTCAAAACAAGACAGATTTTCTCATGCTTGGGACACTCCAAGACCTTGCACTGCCCAGAGCAGACTTCCAGACGCTCAGCCAGGCAGTGGAAGGGGCTGTGGGACACAGGGTGATTTTGGGATTTGGGGTGTCGGTTCAGCAAAAGCCAGTCTTTGCTTTAGTATCCCTGCAGGCATTTTAGGAGGAATGGCAACTCTCCCCAGTTCCAGGACAGTGCCAGTCCATCTTTTCTTACCCACAGAGGTCCCTGGTCACTGCTGGGTGACCCCCTCACTTCATGGTGACTTTTCTGGATACCTTTTTTGGATACTCTGCTCCCAGATCCGTTGGGTGAGGTGGAGCCCCTGTTGTAGGGCAGGTCAAGGCATCCCAAAGCCTGTGGGGTCAGGGTGGGGTATGCACAAGGAACCTGGGGGACAGGAACAGGATTGTTCAGCCTGGAAAAGAGAAGGCTTTGGGTTGACCTAATTGCAGCTTTCCTGAAGGAAGCCCACAGGAAAGATGGAGAGAGACTATTTCCAAGAGTGACAGGACAAGGGGGAATGGTTTCAAACTGACAGAGGGCAGGTTTAGATTGGATGTTAAGAAGAAATTCTTCCCCGTGAGGGTGGGGAGGCCCTGGCACAGGTTGCCCAGAGAAGCTGTGGCTGTCCCTGGAAGTGTCCAAGGCCAGGCTGGACAAGGCCTTGAGCAACCTGGGATAGTGGAAGGTGGTTGGGACTAGATGAGCTCTAAGGTCCCTTCCAACCTCTTAAAGGTCTATGATTCTATAAAGTTCTATGATCACGAACCCAGGCTACAAGCAGCCACCAAGCCACCCCCGAGAGCCAGGTTTCGGCACTCCTTTTTTTCCACGAGGCTCCATCCCCACCCTGCCCTGCCCTTTGCATCGCCCAGCCCTGTCTGTACCCAAACCCAGCGAGTGACAGAAGTGACACCGGCAGCCTGAGCGCTGCCAGCAGCCACAGGCGCCCAGCGCCCTCTTGTGAAACGCCTCTCCAGACACCGACTGATCCGGGCAGGATCTCACCCCGGCACCCAGCACCTTCCCTCTCCCATCTGGTGGCCTCTAAAGCCTGAGCTTTGAAGGATGATGGGAAGAGTCAGGCAGGTGTGGAGGATGTGGCTTTTTCTTCCTCCACCTCCCACTCTGCTTCCAAGCTCAAAACTCGTATTTCATATGGCTTCAAGCCTGTTGCTTTCTCCTGTGGCCTTCTGAGCCTGACTAAACCAGTTCACCCAGAAACAGAACTTCAGGTCTGCTCCCCACACTAATTCATTAGTGAGAATTCCTATTAATTATCCCTCTTTATCCAGAGGAGGAAAATGCTGCTGGAAGCTTCTTTTTTTTTAATCTTCCCCTCAAGCTCCTTGAGCAACATAGCACAAAGGAATATGTAACATTTATGGCATTGGTAACATTTTCTTGGGATAGCCATGGTGCCTGGGAGGTGAAGGGCTTGGGAGCTGGAAAAGTCAGGATGGTCTGAGATCCAGACACCTTAGTGTGGGTGTGTACACGTGCAGGGGGTCTCTAAGCTGCCACCAGACCTGCTGGAGGTCTGGGGATCTGCTCAGGTGATGTGGGATTCTGGAGAAAGGAGGCTCAGGGGGCACCTTCTCACTCTCCACAACTCCCTGACAGGAGGTTCAGCCAGGTGGGGTTTGGACTCTGCTCCCAGGGAACAAGGGACAGGACTAGAGGAAACGGCCTCGAGCTGTGCCAGGGGAGGTTCAGGTGGGACATCAGGAAGAATTCAGGTGGTCAGGCACTGGAATTGGCTGCCCAAGGAGGAGGTGGAATCCCCATCTCCAAAGGTATCCAAGGAATGGCTGGATGTCAAACTCACCGCTCCGGTCTGGTTTACAAGGTGGGGATTGGTCACAGGTGGGATTTGGTGATCTTGGAGGTCTTTCCCAACCTTACTGATTCTATTTCATGACTCTGGCACCATCCCAGATGCCTCAGGACAGCTGAGACCTCCAAGAGGGAGTGGAAAGGCAAGAGGGGTAGAAAGAGATAGTTGGACAACTGGAAAGGGGCAGAAAGAGAGGCAAGAGCAGAGGGAACCCTGAGGCGTGATGGAGAAAGCTGGCTGGAATCTGGAGTGCCGCCGGTGAGGGCAGTGCAGGGCTGACGTGTTTCCGTGCTCCGCTGTCCCCGCAGTCCGCGTCCCGCCGCGTCGGCCTCTCCTGTGCCAACTGCCACACGACGACCACCACGCTCTGGCGCAGGAACGCCGAGGGGGAGCCCGTCTGCAACGCCTGCGGACTCTACATGAAGCTCCACGGGGTAAATCCTTGCTGTGGGAGGGTGTCCGTGGCGCCAGGCTGGGGGCTGGGCCCTCTGCACATCTCTGCGCTCTCCTGGAGCTGTTGTTCCTGCTGTCCCTTGGGTTTAGTTCCCCTCAAGGTTACATCATGTTTATACCTGCAAGGGGGGGGTTGCACACTGGGTATTTCTCACTTACTAATTAGGTCCCCTCTGCAAATAAGTCTTAAAAACTAACAAAACCAGGCCCAGATTATTTCCACATAAATGCAGGCACTTTAGTTAAAAAGCCAAGTCAGAAGCCCAGAGAAGGGCTGAGCTCCTTCACATGAGCTGTCAGATCCCAGCTAAGGCTTGGCTGTAGACTTGTCAGGGAGTGATGGGTGACTTTTCTTGTACAGGTGTCCATATAGTCTCCTCCTGCCAGTGGTGGCTTCATGTATTTATGTCATGCCTGATATATCTAGAAGAGTCCTACTGGAGTCCAAGGCATGGCAGGAATCAGAGGATGTAAATCTCCAGCTTTTCTCCCACCACTCAGTGGCAATGGGACCACCCCCACGGCAGAGACAGAAGCCCTCAACACCCTGGTGATTGCTCAGTGGCAATCTGTTCTGTTCCTCACAGCACTGGCATCCCTGCCCATGGCAGAAGGGTTAGAATTAAATGGTCTTTAAGGTCCCTTTCAATCCAAACCATTCTCAGTTCTCTGATTGCTGCTCCTAGGGTTTTTATAGAGCTTCAAATATGGAAAAAAAAAATCATATAAAGCAATAAATAATTGCTTTACATTTTGCACTTCTTGCTTGAACAGTTTGTGCCTGACTATGGATGCTCTTGGCGATGTCCAGAGCTTGAGAGCAGATGACAGAATATTCAGCAGGGTCAGGTCAAAGCTGGAAGTTACAGTGGATGAAGGGAAGTCTCACCTAACTCAAAAATTCTTCCTAGAACTCCCAGTGTCTTTCTGACCACCTCAGTGGGATAAGCTGCTAAGGAAGACCACCCCACATAGGTTTGGTGCCTTTCCAAAATGCAGGTATAAGCCAGACAGATGTTTCTGCTCCGAGTTAAACAGGAAAGTCAGTCAGATGAGCTGTTGTTCCCTTCTGGCCCTAAAACACTCAGAACCATGGTGTGAACATTCTTCCTATTCCCATTTGGATGCACATCTTGAATCTCTCTTGACCACGGAATTTGGGCTCCATCTTGATGCTGCTTTCAATTAAACCAACTTGACCACAAGTTAGAGCTGGAATCATGTTCTCTTAGATGACCTTGAGGACATTCAGAAGCCAATGTGCTTTTCTATTTGGATCCACAGGTCCCAAGGCCTTTAGCCATGAGAAAAGAGGGAATTCAGACGAGGAAACGCAAGCCTAAGAACCTTAACAAAACAAAGGCATCAGCAGGTAAGTGTTGAATGGAGGAATTTATTTTATGATGTGTATTTGTGTGTGCATTTGTGTTTCTGACCACAGTGGCCTGCAAGTCAGAGACCCAGTGACAAAACAGGCCAGTTTTCAAAAAAATGGAGGATGTCTGAATATCCTTCCAACTATTTTTTAATTTATTTTTACCACACTAACTTCTGGGTGGATGGGCACAGCTCTGTGCTGAAAGGTCTTTGGAAAGAGCCTTTTTTACCACCTGATTTCTCCCAGGCCCATCCAGCAGTGAGAGTCTTACCCCGACCACCAGCTCCACCAGCAGCAGCAGCAGCAGCACCACGACCACCGAGGAAATGCGCCCCATCAAAACAGAACCTGGGCTCTCATCTCACTATGGGCACCCAAGCCCCGTTTCTCAGGTATGGAGGGGAGGCGCTGGCAGTGGGAAAAAAATGGGAAATAGGATGGAAGACATGGGGACAACATCCTCAAAACCTTACTTAGGTACTTATCTTTAAGTACCTGAAGGGAGGCTGCAGGAAAAACGGAGAGAGACTGTTAGCAAGGGCCTGGAGTGATAGGACAAAGGGGAATGGCTTCAAACTGAAAGAGAGCAGGGATATATGGGAAGAAATTCTTCCCTGTGAGGGTGGGGACACCCTGGCACAAGTTGCCCAGAGAAGCTGTGGCTGCCCCTGGATCCCTGGAAGTGTCCAAGGCCAGGCTGGACGGGGCTTGGAGCACCCTGGGCTAGTGGAAGGTGTCCCTGCCCATGGCAGGGGGTTGGAACGGGATGATCTTTAAAGTCTCTTCAAATCCCAATCATTCTGTGTTTCTAGATTTAGAAGGAAAAGGAGAGAGCAGGAAAGAGCCTGCCCAAAGTATCCCACATAGGCTGCAGTCTCCAGCCCGGCACCAAATCCAGACACATTTTTACAGCAGCACCAGCTCACACTAAAGGGATTCACACAGTCCTCTAAGGTTCGAAGCTGTTTTCACAGCATTCTCCTTTTTCCACAGGCATTCTCAGTCTCTGCCATGTCCGGACATGGATCATCCATCCACCCTGCAATCTCAGCTCTGAAGCTTTCCCCGCAGGCTTATCAGTCAGCCATGAGCCAGTCTCCCCAAACCAGCTCCAAACAGGACTCCTGGAACAGCCTGGTGCTGGCTGAGAACCACGGGGACATCATAACTGCATAACCTGGCCCTTTCCCTATGAACTCCAGGCTGATCCGCTCGAGAGATGAAGAAGATGCCACGTAATCATCCAGTCAATGCTGTCTCCCACCTCCCCTGCTCTCCTGCCTTCTCTCCCCTTGTGAGATGTTCCAGCAAAGAGGTAAAGAGAACTTATCCGAGGTGTAGGGGTGCTCTTATGAAATGAACAGAGAAGACTCAAATCTCAAAGTAACTCAAGGATTTGAAGCCTTTTTTCCCCACTTTAAATGAGCCTCTCTGATTCTCACCACTTACTATGAAACAGCCAGAAACACAGAGATGGACACAGGTTTATTTAACAATATCTGGCATTTAAGACTCAATGGTGGAGCAGAGACACTTCTTCTGTCACCACCCATTCTTTTCCTGAACAGAAGAAAATGCCACCATCTTCTCACGACCCAAATTCAGTGATCTTCTACCACACAGAGCCGGTTCCAGGACAGTTTGCTGAACAGACTTCACTAGAGATTCTTTAGTGGCTTTAGTGGATTTGATATGATGTAGGGCAGAGAAAAAAAGAGACATCCCCCTTCCTCCTCAGCTCACACATGCAGAGCATTGTCTTCATTTTCCTAGATGGTCTGGAAAGCTCATGAATGTCCGTATTTAATAGTAACTCCTTTCCTATTTATCACTATGAAATCGTGGGACTGGGTTTCCAAATGGTTGTTCCAAAAGGCTGAGCCTGGAGCAGGTCTGTCCAAAGTCAAAGAGAGATTTTTGGGAGAAGGAACCTTCTGGAAGAAGGTAGGTGAGACCCACGCTGGCCATCAAATCCTGGAGGAAATGGCTGGGCTCTTCCCTGATGGAAGCCAGGCTTAGAGATGATTCAAGAGCACAGCAAGTGAAAGATGCTCTTCTAACGCTGCTGTGCCATTGCTTTTCAGACAGATAATTTAATTATTTTTCCTGTTTTGATGTTGGTTTGGATGCCACTGATGAAATCTGACTGTCACTTATTTTTGGCTGTACTGTGAGTGCCCACTGTTCCCTAACAGCTGGCTCGTGACCATTTCCCACACCTAATCCTTTAGGATTTCACTTTTTGCAACAAGCAGTGGCTTCAACCCCTACTGGAGGTGGCAGGGGCCGTTTTTCTTTACCAAGCATGTGCACAGACTTGCTTGCCTGCAAGAGAAGCACAACTCCATTAAACAAGACTCGTCTGTTTGCTTGCCCATAAGGCTCTGAGCCACCGGGGAATCCTGGAAAATGGAGTTGGAGGAGCCCGCTGGGATCAGTCCTGCCTAATCCAGCCCTGACTGCTCTGTCTCTGGCTTAACAAACTCAAACTCCAGCACTGAAGACGCCACAGCTCCCCTGGGCAGTCCAAGTGCTTCACCAGATGCTTCCCATGACGTTTGCATTGACATTTCCAAGGAAGGACAGCTTTGCCTGTCCATGCAGAGAATTTCTGGGAGACCTCACCCTGTGAGATTCTTCACTCTTGTTTCTGTCTGCTCCCAAGCTCTGTAACCCTTCTTGCCTTCCCAGATCCTCTCTTTTCCTCCCCGCATCCAGAACTCGAGTACAGAACCACCAAGTGAAAAATCTCTAAGGGGGATTGTGCATCCCTCCCAAACGTGCCGCACTCTGTCTCCTACTGCTCAACATTCCCACAAGGAGTGTTTTTCCACACAAACACTAAGGCACATGGCTTGGTGAAGAGGAGAGCCACGGACAGGTTTGAAGCAAAAGAATGGCATTGTTTTGCCTTTGTTTGAACTCACCCTTTCCCTCCTGTGGTGTAAAAGCTTCTCTGAGGAGAAGGATTCAACTGGACTGGTCATGACTGGAGAGTCTTGGACCCTCTCACATTCCCCGTTCTCTCCATAGCTCAGATTTGCAGGGTTTTGGAGGGGTGACAGAGCCTCCACACTCCCTAGACAGAAACACCATGGCAATGATGCCATGGGAACAGCTGCATGGTGGTTGCAACAGCTCCCGCTCTGTCTTGTGGAGCTAATGCAGTGTTTAGCCTTATTAGTGCTAATTACAGATGAGAGAAGGACATTAATGAAACATGAATTTAAAAAATTCTGTGACTCTGTTCAGACCTGCTAGGCTTCAGAGAAGAGGCCAGAAATAGCACTGAAAAGTAAGAATTTGAGGTGAAAACACAAAGGTGTTACTCCATTCGCAGGAAGACCTTTACCCAAACTCTTCCTGGAAGTAAATCCCTTTGTAAATGGCAGTTGAGCTCTCCTGGGATCTGGCTGTGAATTCCTGGCCATAACACAGCAACCTGCACCACAAAATGCCCCTTGGCTCATGCTAACTTTTGAGATATCCAGAACTACTCTGGAAAGCCCAAGAGGGAGTAGAGCCTCCTAGAGAGGAGCTAAAGTCCAGACCAACAATACCTCCCATTTCTCTTTCTGTCTGACGGCTCACAGTGGTTCTGTCCACTCTCCCTTATTGCTGTGTTCCTCCTCCTTCCCTCAAAGCCAAATTCCCCAGTGGAATTTTTCTCCTGCCCTTAAAACTCACTCAGAGATGCCAGAAAGGGCTCTGCTTGTAACGCCAGAGAGAAAAACCCTTGCAGAACATAAGTCTGACTTATGCCCCCTCGGTAGAGATTTATAAACTGGTTTTTAGCCTTCCTCAAAGCCTGAAAAACAATCCTTGAAACAGAGTGAGGAGCATTTACAAGTCCCTGCTAACAGAACAAGATTTCTGCTTTCAAAAGGTGAAGCTCTGGGGGCCGTGAGGACAGCTTTAGGGGCAGAGGACAACTCTTTAGGGGTAGAAATTAGCTCTTTTGTCCCCACTTTTGCACCAGAAGCAGAAGTTTGGATACACCGGGTTCTCTGGTTCTTTTCAATCACCCAGAACTGTTGTAGAGCTGTTGTTGGCCCAGGAGAATTTGTCTTTTTCAGGCCAACACTGATACCAACATGGTGAGAGACCAACCTCAGATGCAGCATCACCATTTCATGTGGGGTACAGACACACCACATTTGATGGGTCCCCTACTTCAGAGCTTCTAATGATCAAATAACAGAATAATTTAAATCAGAAGGGATGAGATCAGGTTTCCCAGAGCCCTATTGAGGCAACTTTTGAATATTCCTAAGGATGGAAATCCCACCACTTCTCTGGGTTCCTGTTCCAGTGTTTGACCACCCTCATGCTGGAATTTTTTCCAAGAATCACTGGCAAATTAATTTCTCAGACTTGGGGATTCCCATGTAATGAGTCATTGTGGGAGGCTGAATGTGCTCTCCAAGGCCAGGAATCACTCAGAGCCACATCTTCCAGGTAGGGGCAGGGATGGCCAATGCAGGATGGCAAACTCCAGAAGTGACAGACAAAGGGATACTCACAGGACATGAGGATTAAAGTGCCACCACTTCCAGGACACCCAGCTCCTTCTAGCGGGAGGGGCCACTTACAAAAGTCCAGGTTCCACCTGAGCTCTGCTTTCCTCCCAGTGATGGGGGAGGCAATTGGAACCTGCTTTGGTAATGAATTAGATGCAATTATTAGAGACCCATTAAGGCAAAGTAATTATTAGTTTCATTACTGCTTTTATTCCTGGAGAACCCAGCGAGATCCATACCAGGTCCTACACAAATACAGGACCGAGAATTATCCCTTCCCTGAGAAGCAAGAGGGAAGGGCCCACTCCTGCAAAACACCTCAGCACGCATAAAAATGCATTTGTGGGATTTTTTCCCCTCAAGATCATCCCTAATCACGAAAATTTTGATGCTGAAGGGTTTACAACACAAGGTTTGGTTGTGTCAGACCAGACCTTGGCACTGGCTCAGTGGCCACCAAAAGGAGATGGGCAGATGAGAACCAGGACAGGGAGCCAAGAAAGGTCATTTAACCGCTTCTAAATGTCTTTGCTCTTTGTGGAAGTGCAATATCTTGATTCACTTCAGTTATTCTTTGTAAATTGGTCAGACAAGACCCACAGATCACTTGCAATCTTACGGGCTTGGATGGAGAGGGTGCAGTCAGGAGGAGCTCAGGAATATTGCAAGGGAGCTTTAAAACCAATCAACAACTCTCCACGTAACACTGAAGCTGTGACTATGTCAGGGGTGGTGTTTTGTTTTGCCTTTTTTTTCTCTCCCCATGTATAAGTTTTGAAGCTTCCCGGGTCATCTGGGAGGGTCTCATGGAAACAGACACTTATTTGTAAGGGGGAGAGGGAAACCAACCAACTGAACAAGCTGTAATTATTTAAAGATGTAAAAAAATATCTATTATGAAGTAGTATGGCTACCAATCCACGTAACTTCTACACCTTTAGAACTAATGGAAATAAAACAATGATAATAAAACCAGAAGGTTTCTGCTTGACTCTGTCTACCCCCGTGGGCTTCTTGGAGAGGACTGAGAGTAAATGATGAAATGCTGAAAACATGAAATGCACCTGGAGGAGAAACGGTGCAGTGGGTCCTGTCCCAGAGAGCTCACAATGAAAGAACTACAGGGAATTTTATGAGAGAAAAGATGAGATCAGGTTTCTCAGAGCCCTGTTCAGTCAAGTTTTGAACATACCCCAAGATGGAATCCCACCACCTCTCTGGGTTCCTGTTCCAGGGTCTGACCACCCTCATTGTGGAAATGTTTTTCCAAATAATTTCTATGATTTGGAAAAACATTTAAGGGGTTAAGGGACCCTTAACATTTAAGGGCTAATGGGTTGGAAGGGCTCCTCTAGTCCCACCCCCTGCCATGTGCAAGGACACTTTCCACTAGGCCAGGTTGCTCAAGGCCTTATTCAACCTGGCCTTTGACACTTCCAGGGATGGGGCAGCCACAAGCACCCTGGACAACCTGCTCCAGTGTCTCACCACCCTCACAGTTAATAATTTCTTCCTAATAGCTAATCTAAATTTCCCCTCTTTCAACTTGTACCCATTACTCCTTGCCCTATATAAACATCTTATATAATAAATATTGGATTATTAGCGAGAGCCAAAATCTTTGGTAAATTCATTGCCCAGACCTGGGGATTCCCAAGCAATGAGTCAGTGCAGGAGACTGAATGTTGTAGCCAAGCCCCAGAGCCATACAGAGCCCCTTCCTTTATGTAGGATTCGGAATGGCCACTACAGGATGACAAACTCAGAGGTGACAGACCCAGCAGTGATGCAACTCAAAGCCAGTCTGGACAGGGCTTGGAGCCACCTGGGATAGTGGAAGGTGTCTCTGCCAGTGACAGGGGGTGGAACTGGATGATCTCTAAGGTCCTTTCCAACTCAAACCAGTCCGTGACTATGATTTTAATATAAATGAGGAAAAGCTCCAGTACTGGTAACACCCCTAACACAGCAGAGAGGGGAAAAGCCCTTGGGGGCACTTAAAAACCGTCATGACTTAGCTTTTCAAGTCTTCTCACTGAGTTTTACTTACTAGGCCTAGCTCAGCCTGAACGCTTCCAGCTGAACTCAGAGACAACACCCCCAAGCTGAAATCAGGCCACCAGCAAGGGCTGTGCCCCTACAGAGTTGGGAGGTGGCTGAGCACAGCCCTCCTTTAAGCACCCAATCACCCTCCCAGGGTGCCCAGCTTCCTTGCCAGTCCAACCAGTTCCCACAGACCAGTATAACTGGTGAGGTGAGTGATCCCAGCACCTGGAACCCGCCCATTCCTCCTTCAGCAGCCAACTGGGGAGTTCCCCTGCTATTTGGGGGGAGGATCTTCCTCCCCTATAACAGGAGGTGGGTGGAAGGGGTTTGGCTGTAGGAGGCTCTCGTGGGGGTGGGTAGAGGTGGTGTGGGAGGTGGTTGGGGGCAGAGGAAGGGCTGTGAGGAGTAGAAGGGAGTCAATGAAGTAGGGGGGAAGGCTGCCCAGCCTGCTCCCCAAATGGATGTGCAGGGTGGGCCTGGGGAGAGCAGTGAATGAGAACTGGATGCCGGAATGTGGGGCTGGGAGGGAATGCTGAGCGTGCTTTCACTGCCCTGGGGCGATGTGGGTGAGAATGGGGTGGGAGCTCAAGGCTCCATTTTTCAGGATAGCTGCGAAGTGATGCTTGGCTGAGTGTGAGAAGGTGGGGAGCTCTGCACCCCCTGAGAGCAAGTGGAGGGTCAGGGCTGTGCCTTAAAGTCCCTGTGGGAGCCTTGCCCAGGGCTGTAAGGTCACAGGGGGCCTTCCTGCAATCCCTGGGTGCAGGCAGAGCTGGGGTGAGCTGCATGAGCCTTGTCCTTGCTCTGTTCTGCTGTGGGTGCTGGGTTGCTGTCCAGCCACAAAGACGGGGAGTGGGCCCATACTGGGGGAGGATTTCTCCTGTAGGCCTGGCTCCCTGCTCCAGACCTTCAGAGGTACCAGCTCAGGTGGTCATGCTTGTGGGGAGATGGGTGTTGTGCCCTGCAGAGGGCTGGGGATGGTTTTCCTCCTCTTCTTCCTTAGAGGGCAGAGTGTTTTGGATGAGCCTGAAGTGGGTCTGGGGTAAAAAGGTGCAGTAAGGAGGCACATGGAGAGAAGGGAATCAGAGACAGCAGATGCTGGTGGTTCTGATGTCCTGGGGAACAGGGCAGTCTTCCCTCTTGAGAAGGAGCGTTACTTTGCTGTCAGATGGGCTACAGCTGGGGCAGTGTGAACATTAACACCTTACAGAGCTCCCAGCACTTCCAGTCTCTCACAGGGAGCCTGTGGAGAACTGACTCAGCAGCAGTCAGAGCTCTGCAGGTGATGAACTTCCCTGGGGTGGGAGCTCTGGCCTGAGCGAGCTGGGTGAGTCCTGGGGCTCTGTCTGTGCTGCCTGACCTGAAGCCAGTGCCTGGAAATTTGGGACAGACCCCTTGGATGACCTGTGCCCAGCTGCTTCCAGGGATCCAAACTGCTGCTATGCCTTTGGCAGCAGGAGCGTCTCTTTAGCTGTGTCTTGATCAACATAATATGCAAATTTTTGGGTGCAAATGGAGCAGGCCTGTGGGCAATTATCACATGCTCTTGAAGGCAGAGGGGTAAAGCTCAGTCTTTTACCCTTGCTAAATCTGGTTTTGATGACCACTTAACATCTGTACCTGGATGTAAGACATTAAATTAATGTTCCCTAACATATTTTCCTCTTGAGCCCTTCCAAAAGGGATTTGGTTTGTGCTGCAGCACAGGAAGGCTTTTACAGCCATGGCTGCTGCTCCTCGCAGCCATGCCAAGGATGTCCCCTTGCTGTGGCAGGAGCGTGTGGCATTGGAGGCTTTGGTTTTAGTCTGAGCTGGTGTGAACATGGGCTGCTGTCTCTGAGCCAGCCCAGGCAGTGGAGAAGCCAAGATGCTGGCATGAGATGGGAATGGCTCTTCTGATGGGGGACCCCAGGACTGCTGTTGATTTTCTCATCAAGCTGTCTCAGAGTTGTGCCAGGTGCCTCAGAGCCCTGTACTGAGTGCCGTGGAGCTTGAAGCTGGGTGTCTGGTCAGTGCTGGCCTCTGGGATTAGTCTGCAGGGAGAACTGGCACTGTGGGATGAAAGCCAAACTGAGATTTCCTTGTACACCCACAGCCAGCAGAAGTCCTCAGAAAACTGCAAATGACTGGGGCTTCATGCCAGAAATAACTCCTTCTGTAGTGGTGTGACTTCCTGGAGGGAGCTGCAGGGATGGTGCCGCTTCATCTCCCCCTCATCCGGAGCCCTCTGCTCCCAGATGCTGTTAGCAGAGCGTAGGAATGCTCCCCAGCTGGTTCCATGCCACTGCAGTCAGTGGGGCAAGGGGTGGAGATGTTCTAATTCTGGGGCTGATCTTTCCATGGGAGCAGCACTTCCCATGGTGTATCAGGAAAAAGATGGGTCACTGGCCTGTGCTGGTTCTGGGTCATTAATCATAAAATCACAGAATGGAATGGATTGAAGGGACCTTAAAGATCATCTACTTCCAACCCCCCTGATGTGGGCAGGGGAACCTTCCTCTGCCCCAGGAAAAAGGACTTTGGGAGATTCCTCAGGCCAAATTCCTGCTTGTGGGGTGAAAGCTGCCATTAGAGCAGGCTGTTCAGGGCTCTGCTTGGATAAATGATACATATCTTCTAGGATGGAAACTCCCCTACCTCCCTGGTCCTGAAAGAAACTTATTCATCTTCATGGGCTTTGCTACAGGGACGTAAGGAGGAAAAATAGGAGAATGTTTTGTGTATTTCTGCATTGCAACTTCCCTTCAAGTCTAGGGCAGAGTGTGAGAAGGACCTGCTAATCCCTCAGCAGCTGCTGGAGATGCCAGAGGGCCCATCAGTGAGGAAGTTCCAGCTGCTGACCTCCCCTTTTGTGGGACAAGTGGTGTCCAAGGTGGGGGGAAGCAGCCAGAAGCTCAGTGTGAATGACCTGAACGCCCTGAGGCTCCAGGACTCCCAGGTGAGCTGTGCTACAGCTGAATTTACAGATCCATGACAAGTCTGGGGGAAGCCACCATTGCCCTGCACCTGGCTGACAGAAGGTGAATGCTTCCCTGAGGGTTTCACCTGGTGGCTAAGTTGAGGTGTCTGTGCTGTGGGCAGACACCTCAACTTGTCAGAATTCACACTGGGTCAGTCCTGCTGGGGTTTCACTGGCCTGACACCTCCAGATGATGATTTGGACGTGACTGGCCAAACCCTGGTGCAGCCTCACCTCTGATTAAGGGTGGAGAGCAAAATGAAAAGCACTAAATGCACCCAGCACAAAGTGGGAAGGTGAATCAGAAGCAATGATAACAAATTTCAAACCCCTGAATGTCTGTCCTGGTGGGCCAGATGGGAGCCCCTGGGAGGGATTCAGAGTTGAGTGGCATCTGAAGACCTTGTGCTTCAGGCAGGCAAAGAAAGGAATCTGCAAGGATGACCCCAGCTCTGATGGGAATGGCTTGGATGCTGGTGAATCCCGTGTTTGGGGTGGGGTGGTGTGCCCTCTAATAGAGGCTGTAGGAAATAGTCACTTGTATGGAAACAGCCAAAGGTTTTATCCCCGGATGTGTTCAAAGTCAGGTTGGGTGAGGACTGAGCAACCTGGTCTAGTGGAAGGTATCCCTGTCCATGGCAGAGGAGTGGAATGAGATGATCCTTAAGATCCTATCCAAGCCTTTCTAGAATTCTATGATCCTTCATGCATCATCAGTACATCCTACCTCTTTTCTCAGGTTCATGGGAAGAACTTGTACCTGGCATTTGTGGCAGCTGAAGGTCCCTTCCGACCAACAGCAGAAGAGACAGGGCTGCAAAGAGAGGCTGCTTGTGGGGCACACTGTCCTGCCCAGGAAGGGCAAGGACAGATTTGTGCTGCACATCCCCATTCCCAGGATGAGGAGCTGCAGGAACCCCAGCACTCAAGATCTGAACCCCCAGATGGAGCAGAGGGTCCGGGCAATTGGCTGCGCATCCACTTTGGCATGTTCGGCAGCGTCCGGGCAAACGAGTTCTCAAGGGCAAGCAGAGCCAATAAAAGGGGGGACTGGAAGGACCCTGTGCCCAGGTATTTCATAGGATCTTCCCTTGCCCTGCCTTTCCTCTTTTCTCCCAAACCAGATTTGTGTGGGGATGCTCTTAGCCTTGATTTTTCTCTGATACATGCTAAAGCACAAGGGATGGCATGAGTGGATGTGGGGTGTGTTCAACCAGAGAATCCCCAGTGAAGTTCTAGGATGTGTCCTGCCAGCCTGAGGCTCACAGTACCGGTTCTGCTAAGATTTTATCTTAAAGAGTGAAGTTTTTAGGATGCCAGGCTGAATCATGCCCTAAAAATGCCAGTTTCCCCCAATTATGTGCTTTTTAAAAAGCCCTGGATAAATAGCAAATGTCTCAGCTGGAATCACAGGCCGGAGCGATGCTGTTGAAGGCAGCAGTGAATTGCAAACATGGCTATGGTTTGTGTCCTATATCCCACTGGAATTGTACAGAGCAAGGGGGAACAGGTTTCCCAGAGAAGCTGTGGCTGCCCCATCCCTGGAAGTGTCCAAGGCCAGCTTGGATAAGGGTTGCAGCAACCTGGGATAGTGGAGGGTGTCCCTGCCCATGGCAGAGGGTGGCCCAAGATGTCTTTGGGTTCTCTTCCAACCCAAACTGTTCTATGATTCTGTGATTTTTTTTTTTTTTTTTGAAGGATGACTTTATTTCTGTACAAGTATTTTTACACACAGTTTTGTGTGCTACTTTTAACATCCATTTCTCTGATTTGTGGACTGTCCTGCTGGAGCCTTGGTCATCCAGGGTCACAGGGCAGCAGAAGGAACAACTTTCCACAAGTTGGGTGGGTTTACCACCACGTTTCATGGCTGAAATCATTAAAGAGGCCACCTTGCTTTGAGTCAGTGGCCAGCTGCAGAGTACAAGAAGTAGTTCAGAGATGTTGCTGATGAGAGACTCCAATTTCCTGGCATCTCCCAGGCTGGTTCTGCACTTTGAGAGTGGAGGCTTCCTTGTTTTCTACAACTGCCGGATGCTCTGGTGCTCCTCTCCGAGGGCTGATCCTGCTTCTGACATCCTGTCTGTGGAATTCCACCGTGGTCGGGCGCTCTGTGCCCTCCGTGCACCCGATCCCATCTGCTACACCCTCCTAGACCAAAGATACTTCTCAGGACTGGGTGAGTTCCAGGGAATAGTAGCAGAAGGAGAAATAGAGGAAGGCGGGTGGGATGTCCATAGATCCAGAAGTGCATGTCTTTAGTCTGACAGCTTCTGGTTGGTCCAGCTGAGGGCATGTGGTCATCTTCGAGGTCTGTAACACGGGTAGAGGGAAGAGAACCTCTTCCAGCCCAATCCCAGCTCTAAGCCTACTCTTTGTAGGCCAGCCCTGATACAGGGAATGGCATTGCTGGCTGCGATCCTTGAGGCAGAAATCCCAGGTTGGAGCCAGCAGCCTGCATACCTTGGTTAGAAATGTCCTTGTTGTCTCTTTGTTTCTGACCCTTTCCAGGGAACATCATTAAGAACGAGATCTTGTACCTGGCCAGGATCCACCCGTTAACACCAGGCTCCCTCTTGGCTCCCTCAGATCTGGAGCGTCTGCTGGACTGCGCCGTTCAGTTCAGCTCTGAGTGGCTGCACAACAAACTGCGTGGCCAAGGGCTGCACCCCAAGGTGTACCAGAAGGAGCAGTGTCCCCTGGGGCATCCCCTGATGAAGGGGACTTTTGGACCTTCAGGTGGCTTCAAGAGACTTACGTGCTGGTGCCCTCAGTGCCAGCCTGCAGTGCTGCCAGGGGATGGGGACCCTTCCCCAGTCACTGAGTGACCTGTCCTGGAGGGTGCTGGGTGGTCTCTTGATCCATGCCCTTTGTTGTCCTAAAAGGTCTCTGTGGTTTTTTTGAGGCTGTTGAGTTTGGTCCTTAGGGAGCTGGCAGAGTTAAGTGCTCAGTGAGGGTTCCAGGTCCCCTGAGTGGATGCAGAAAGGAAAATGTGTCTGTCCATGGTTTTTTTTTTTTTGTCACAGTGACACAACTGTGTAAAGAGTTTGACAGTTCTGAGGCGTTTTGGTCGCCCTGTTCAGGTGGCAGTGGATAGGAAGTGTAAAGGGTTGAGCAGGGGATTGCTGTGGTCTGAAGTGACCCTGTCCCTTGACCCCTGTGTAGTCAGCAGAACAGAGGATATCCCTCTGCCTAAACAGCTTGATTAATTAAGAATTAAATAATCCTGCCTCTGTCTGGAGCTGGATACCTGTGTGCTGGGCTGTGATGGGTGTGGTTAGACATGAGGGGCTGTTCCCTGTGTCAGATCTGACAGGAACAGCTCCCTCCTTCCACGTCAATGTATACAAAATATACGTCAGCAGTGCTTGGTGGAGCTCATCTCTGCACCCACAGGTTTCAGCTTTGTGGCAAACTGCTAATTCCAGATCTCGCTGTAAAAGTAATTAAAAAAAAATATTTAAAATACATCATGTGACAGGGATTGCATAAAACTCAGCATCTCCAAGGAAACCTGAAAGCAGAAAGGTTTGGAAATAGAGCTGTGTCTCTAAACACCACTAGGTGGGAACTGCTGCTGTCCTCTCTCCCTGGATTTGAGTTTATTTGAATAATAACTTGTTGACTTGAGCAAAAAAATAAAAGCTGGAATTAGAACTGGTGATGCTCATCGCGAGTGTGTCCTTTCTGGCAGTTTCTTGGTTTTATAAGCTGAGGTGTACAGGGAAATTCCAGCTGCCTGGAACTGGTTAACAGCTACCTCTTTGGTGCTGCGTTTAGAGGATGGTACCAGCATCCTTCCTCAGTGGTGCAAGGGTTCTCATTAATGGGAGTTGCATTTAAAGATGGATTGCAAATCAGCTGGGAATGCTGGAGGTAAACACCTCCATTGTAGGCAGCTGCTTCCCACGCAAGACTTGCACAGCCTCTCCCCTGGGAACTGCAACACCCTTGAGTGGTTGCAGGTTATGGGATTGCTGAATTAACCAATTAGTGGGGTTATGGGGCCAAAGAAGGTGGTTAATGTCCCTTCTGCAGGGTGTGGGCAAAGTGCCCTTTCAGTGCCCTTCCAAAACAAGGAATCGTAGAATATCCTGAGTTGGAAGGAACCCACAATGATGATCAAAGTCCAACTTCTGGAAGAAAACCACCCACAAAAAAAACCCCAAAAGCTGAATCTTGCTCTTTGAAGGATGAAGATTGAGCTGGGTATGTGTTGGGTTCTCAGCACAAAAAGGATGTGAACTGTTGAAGCAAGTCCAAAGGAGGCCGTGGAGATGGTTCAAGGGCTGGAGCCCCTCTGCTCTGGAGACAGGCTCAGAGTTGGGGATGTCCAGCTTGGAGAAGAGGAGCCAGGGCGACCTTAGAGCCCCTTCCAGTGCCTGAAGGGGCTCCAGGAGAGCTGGAGAGGGACTTGGGACAAGGGATGGAGGGACAGGACAAGGGGGAATGGCTTCCCACTGCCAGAGGGCTGGGATAGATGGGATATTGGGAAGGAATTCTTCCGTGTGAGGGTGGTGAGGGGCTGGGATAGATGGGATATTGGGAAGGAATTCTTCCCGGTGAGGGGCTGGGATGGAATTCCCAGAGAAGCTGTGGCTGCCCCATTCCTTCCAGGCCAGGTTCGCTGGGGCTTGGAGCAACCTGGAATAGCGGAAGGTGTCCCTGCCCGTGGCAGGGGGTTGGAACTGGAAGGTCTTCAAGCTCCCTTCCCACCCCAACCCTCCCCTGCATCCATGGCGCTGCCGCTCCCCTCACGCTCACACGAGGGGGTTCGGGGCCGCCGGCTCCTTCCCGCTCCGCCTGTGCCCACGCGCGCCTCCGCCAATCAGCGCCCGCCTCCAGCCGTCACACGAGTCGCGCCGCCTTCCTATTGGCTGGCGCTGCCCTGGTGCGAGCGCGCCTCTGCCAATGGGCGCCGCGCCCGCCCCACCGAGCGATGTGCCGAGCGCTGTGATTGGCCGCGGGGC
>VXBT01005851.1:70470-93996 GCA_013400235.1 Oriolus oriolus | reverse complement strand
GACCAGCCGCAGCTTCGCCGCCGTCATCCAGGCTCTGGACGGAGAGCTGCGGTGAGCGGGGGGACGCCGGGGGCGCGGGGGCGGGGTGCGGCGACCCTCTGGCACTGGGGATCTTCGGGAGGTGGCAGATGGGATGCCACCCCAACACTGGGGATACTCGGGAGCGGGTGCGTGCGGCTTTTCCCCCCTGACTCCGGGAATCCCCAGGAGATGGTGGGGGTAATTCTCCTCCCTGGGAGGTGGTGGGTGCGATGCCACCCCAACACTGGGGAGCAATGGGTGCAGTGGCCCCCCAGTATCAGGTCTCCCCAGGAGGTGGTGGGTGTGATGCCCCTCAATACCAGAGCTGGCCCATGCAGTGTCCCCAAACACCATTTTTCTCTAGTGGAGCTGCTGGGACACGCTCCCTCTCCCATCAGGAGCTGGCTGGGCTCCCTCAGCTCAGCCCCACCCCGTGCAGCAGGACGTGGGGTTTTTCACGTCCCAGCTGGCTGTACCACATCCCCCCTCTGCACCACATCTCCCCCCAAACTGGGTGTCTGTGCTGAGCCTCCTGGCCAGCAGACTGTTAAACACAGGGCCTGGCTGTGTGCCGTGTGTGACACCCTGGGAATGTGTCCTGGCAGTGCCAAGGCTGGCGCTGGACAAAAGGCTGGAGGGAGGAGGTGAGGAAAAACCTGGGGCTGACCGAGGGTCTGGGCCTTGCCTGGGAGGTGCTTTTGGAAGCAGCTGCCTCAAAACCTGTGCAGTTGTCGCGGGGGGTTTGTTGCACACTCGTTTTCTGCTGTGCAAATTTTGCTGCCCCGTGCAGGAAAGCTTCAGATGGGAGTGGTAACAGAGGATGTAAAGCTCAGCTGGCCCGTGGGCCTTGTGCCATGTTATTATTCTCCATATAGTTCCTTATATTCATTTGGTAATTACTGATTTCAGTTTGTCAGTCTCCAGTTAATCCCAAGATGGGTTGATGATCAAATTTAGGGGTTCTGGAAGTTGTCCCCGACACATCCGACAGCTCTGCTGAGCACTTACAGGCACAACCCCAAACACTGGGTGATCTGTGGGGTTTCTGAGCCCTGGCTTGGCAGTTTGGATGGTGCCCCACAGCTGTGTCCAGTGTTTATGACATGGTGTTTGCAGCCTGGTTGACAGGAAAGGCAGAGAAGTTCAGTGGTTTGGCTGGAATTGTGTGGAAAAGTACGAGTGGGGCCAAGAATTAAGCTTTTTATTTTCCATGCTTTTTCTGTGCAGGAATTAAGAAAAAAAAATTAAGAAAACACTATGAAACCTGTTAGCAATGTGTCTGCCCTGTGCTTGCCTCGAACTTCCTGCAGTTTTCTTTGTCTATCTTTTTGCAATTTTCTTTTGTCCTTTAATCCTTGCCATGCAGCCCACTGGGATCAGGATCACCCTTCAGGGCACAGAAACTTCTGCCTGGCATCCTAAAAATGCTCTTGCCGGATCATTGCAACCCACGGCTGGGCAGGGATGGTGGTTGGATTACAGCTGGCTCAGTAGTGGATCGGGAAAGACTCCTTTTCAAAGCTCCACTGGAGAATTTAGGGGCAAACAAGGCAAATACAAAACAGGGAGGACAGAGAAATAGGCAGAGCAGCAACCTGACAGAAGGAATTAATTTTGCTGGATCAGAAAAGTGCTTGCATTGATATTGACCCCATCAGGGAGTTCAGCTGAGCCCCTGTGGTTACAGACAGGCATCCCAGAAGGGCTGCTGGAAAATGGGGAACTTCTGGAGGAGTGCTTGGAGCAGTGCTTCCCTGGCCAGACTGGGTGCTGGTAGTTGAGGGGGGAAATATCTGGTTCCTCCTTTCTTGTTTTTATTGGCCCCTTAAACCACCTGTTTTGCTGGCCAGAGCCCTGTCCAGCTCGTTGCTCCATGGCTGGGCGTTTTCTTGGAAGGTGGGAGGCTCAAAACTGCAGTTTCATCCACGGCTGAGCCAACAGCATCATAACTGCTGCTGGTGGAAAAGAGTTATGATCTAAGCTCCTCTCCTGGTGATGGAGAGGAGAAGAGGGATGCTCCTGCCTTTCTCTGCTGCCAGTTCCATGGTCCTGCCTGTCCGAGGAACCCTTCAGGATCCATTCCTGAAGGTTCAGCAGAGGCTGTGTGTGCTGGCAAGGAGAAAGGAGACCTCCTTACCTGGGCAGGAGGGAGCTGCACCCAGGACAGGGCTGGAGCTTGAGCTCTGGAAGATCCAGGCTTGTTCTTTGGAAGTGGGTGCTTGCATTTGTGCCCTGTCCAACCTGACCTTGAGTGTTTCCAGGGATGGAGCATCCACCACCTCTCCAGACAACCTGTGCCAGTGCCTCCCCACCCTCACAGCAAAGAGTTCCTTCCTTTGATTTGCCGAAATTGCCACGGGTCTAAACTCAGTATGTGGTGGAAGTTAGGGAGGGACATGAGGTCTGCATGCAGAATTGGGGTTAAATAAGTGCTTTAACTGTGCTGGGCTCTGGAATTACTGCTGGCTCTTCCCTGGGCATGGTGCCCCTGTGAGAGGTGCCTCTGGGATGGCATTTCAGGTTCTGCTCTGCCTTTCTTGGTGGCTCCTGGAAGCAGGTTGGAGCCTTGGGCACCGTTGGATGAACGTTTGCAGCCCGGCTGGAATGGAAAAACTCACTCAGGCAAAGGAACAGGAGCATGAGAGAGCTGCTCATGTGGTTTGACAGAGGTGTTAAATACCCTTCTAATCAAGGAAAAAAAGCCAAATTTGACAGTATTTGAGAGGAAGTCAGTTTTCCCTGGGTGCTTAATCACTGCTTGCACGTTGTCATTCCAGGAGGGCAGCACTGTCACCTGGTAATTAGCATTTAAGCAGACCGAGCTACTTTCCATTTGTTAAACAATTAATAAATGCCTCGTCTCCTTGACGTATATCCCTGTGCCTGTGGAGATCTGGGGATCATTTTATATAAATCCTGGAGCTGCAAACAGCATTTCTTGCCATCAGGATTTGTTGGTTTTGGTTTTTTTTCTTCTTCAGCTGCAGAAATGTGGAAGCAGAGATGGGGAAGGCAGGGAATGGGGAAGGAAGCAGGGAGAGGGAAGGTAGGGGTGGTGGGAGCAGGAGGGGAGGTGGCTCTGCAGCAGCTTCCTGCTGGGATGCTGGGACACATGGACTGCCTCCAGTGTCTTGTGCATGGAGGTATAAAATACAGGGTGGTTTTGGCTCTTTCTGCCAGTCCTAATGTTCCTGTTGCACAGTGTGACCCCTTTATTTCCCCCCAACAGGATAAAAGGTGTGCAGAGAAGGGTAAGTGATGGGGAAAACACACTTGGTTTTCTCTCCCTTCCCTGTTTTGCATTTGCTTTTCCCAATAAGCCGACCTCGGGCTCTGTCCTCTGGGTCCAGCTGAACGCTGGCCCTGCTTGCAGGGTTGGATCCTCCCTGCTCAGGGAGATCACAGGCCTTGACCCTTCCCTGATACACATCCTAGAAAGCCCAAAGTCATGCTGTAGTTCTGCTCATGGGGGAAAATCCTGGATTTCCTGACGTGGCTGGTATTTTCCAAAGGCACCAAGGACCTGGCAGTGCCGGTGTGTGTCATGCTGAGCTCAGAGTGCCTCTGCCAGAGGTTCTGTGGTTAATCCCAGCTGTTTGTCCTCCCCCACGGCCAATCCAAGTAATGATCACTGGTTTTTCTCCCCTCCCAGACATGCAGTCTGCATATTCTACTTGGTTCTCCGTGCCCTGGACACTGTAGAGGATGACATGAGCATCCCCTTGGATGTCAAGGTCCCGATGCTGCACGAGTTCCACTCCCATCTCTACCAGCCGGACTGGAAGTACACGGAGAGCAAGGAGAAGGACCGGCAGGTGCTGGAGGACTTCCCAACGGTGAGGCAGCCTCCTCCTTGCTCCTTGTGGCACCTTTGGGTGCCTGCTTGTCTCAGCGTGGTGCCTGCAGAGCTTGTTCAGCCCCACAGCACTTCCCAAGGGATCCATCACCTCCGTGTGGGGCTGGGTGCTGAGCTGGGGTGACAAACCCAAACATTGTGCAGTTCTGTGAGCCAGAGGGGATCTGGCTGTGGAAAAGTGCCAGCTCTGATCCGGCTTTTTGCCTCCTCTGCTGGAAGAGCAGATGACCATTGTCTTGTGGAGAGAGATTTGGGGTTACCCAACACTGTGCATTGCCTGTGTCCCTAGTGGGAGGTGTCCCTGCCCATGGCAGGGGGTGGAATGAGATGAGCTTTAAGGTCCCTTCCCACCCAAACCATTCCATAATTCCATTATATAAGACAAAAAGCTCCCTCACTGTTATTAGTAACAATATTGCATTGACGTTTTTATTATTGAGTTGATTTTTTTAGGGTTTTTTTCTTCACTCTGTTTAAGAAAAAATATAATAATTCTAGTGAGAAGCATCTCATTTTCTGAGGAAGTTCTGTTTTGTTCAAGTTTTTACCATTTTTAATTTATTCTACGCTCTTCAGGCTTTCCCTAGCAGTGCAAGTGGGTAATTGTTTGGAGAACTGAGGTGTGTTGTGACTTTTGATGCTCAGCCTTGGGGTGACAGTGGCTGTGCCCTGTCTGGAGGGTGGAATGTTTTAGGGGATGTCAGTGTTGGGATTCTGGATGCGTAGGGATACAGTAGGGACGTCAGTGGCTTGGCTTTAGAGGAGCTTCTGAGCAGGTGTTTGTGGCACTTTGCTGTTCTCTCTTGGTGTGTGTGTTATTTATTGAGGCAATCTGTGCTCAGGTGTGAGTTTAATAATCACAGAATTGTAGAATCATGGAATTTTTGGGTTGGAAGGGACCTTAAAGCTCATCCAGTCCCACCCCCTGCCATGGGCAGGGACACCTTCCACTATCCCAGGTTGCTCCAAGCCCTGTCCAACCTGACCCTGAATTTTCTGGGGGGCATTCACAGCTTCTCTGGACATCCTCTGCCAGTGCCTCACCCTCCTCAGATGAAAAACTTTCTAATAATATTTGCCAGAGGTGCATTTGCAGGCTGTGCTTCTCTGTGCAGGGGACTGAAGCCACAGAGAGAAGCAGAGTGGACGCTTTTATTTTACTGACAAACCCTTACTGCACACAAACCCTGGGCCGGCTGCAGTCACCCACTGATGGAGAATAAAGCTTCACACAATAAAACGTGATGCTCCACAGTTTTGGGAAAGTGAGGATGGATTTTTAATTTTTTTTTTTCCCTGTGTGAGAGTGATTTGAGACACTGCAGATGTCTCTGCCAATGGGAGGGAATTGGAACTAAAAGATCTTTAAGGTCGCTTCCAGACCAACCCACTCTGTGATTCCGTGATCACGTTACTGGACATGCAGTGGAAGGATTTCACACTTCCCTCACTGCTTGACGCCTTTCCAGTTGTGCAAAATGTGCCCTGTGAAGCCAGAGCTGGAGGGGGCTCGGGAGAACAGAGCACCAGAAACCTCCCATGGGTCTTTTCCTGTGGCTGGTGTGATGGAATGCTCTCAAATTACAGAGGAAAACAACTCCTTGTACCAAGTGCAGCCAGTTTTGTCCTGCAGCTCCCAGATGATACCAGTCCAAGGCCACAGAGCCTTCCCAAAGATTTTGCTGTGTCTGATCTCCTGCCAAAGACTGTCCTGTTTAGACTGGGAACAGGCTGAGCCTGAGCTCCAAGGACCTTGAAACAGCTCAGGTTGGGGGAGTTGTCCCAGATCTCCAGCCAGGGCAGGATTAGAGCCTGGTAAACAGTATTTTTCTGATTTCTTGATAGATGTTGAGCTCTGCTGGTTGGTTTTTTTTTTTTCCCTGAACATTCTCTTTCTGTTTTTACCGTGCTCCAGATCTCCATGGAGTTCAGGAACCTGTCCAAGGTCTACCAGGATGTGATTTCAGATATTTGCCACAAGATGGGTGTTGGGATGGCAGAGTTCTTGGAGAAGAAGGTGGATTCTCAGCACGAGTGGGATAAGGTGAGTCAGCCCAGACAGAGGAATGGACTGACCATGAGTAGGATCATGGAGTTATTAAGGTTGGAAAAGCCCTCTAAGATCATCAAGTCCAGTCATTCCACCAGCACTGCCAAGGCTGCCACAGAACCATGTCCCCAAGTGCCACATCCACAAGTTTTTTGAACCCTTCCAGGTAGGGTCCACCTTGTCTCTATGGAAGGGGGAGGCAGAGCATCCCTGTTGGGAAAAGCTGTTTATTTTCATGGGAAAGCTGAGACATCCCAAGGAGGGCCACGAGAACTTGCATAAAATGAACTGTGAATTGCTTTTTGTAAAACCCACTGTGACAAACAGGCAGCTCTCTGTAACTGCTCCTTCTATCTTGTTTTTTTCCCCACCTTTTCCCACCTTGTCACCTCCTTGGCAGTATTGTCACTACGTTGCTGGGCTGGTGGGGATTGGCCTTTCCCGTCTCTTCTCTGCATCAGAGCTGGAAGATTCCATCGTGGGGCAGGACACAGATCTGGCAAACTCCATGGGCCTCTTCCTACAGAAAACCAACATCATCCGTGACTATCTGGAGGACCAGCTGGAGGGAAGGGAGTTCTGGCCCAGAGAGGTGAGGGAAGGCCTCATCAAACTGCTGCTGTTGGCTGTACATCTTGGTAATAACAGTTCTTCTGATGGCAGCTGGCTGACATCTGTCTACGTCTGGGTGCAGATGTGGGGACAAGGTGATGTCACCCCACACTGCCAAGGACTACTTAGGCATCTTTATTTCACTCTCTGTTAGGTTTTCTGTAGGATGTGAGGGAGGATAAGACCAGCTGAGGTCCCAGGAGGGTACCTGGTCTGCTCCCAAAAGCAGGATCAGCTCTGCCTGTGCCTGACATGACGTCCAGGAATTTTTCTCCCCCTTTTCCATGTGGCTGAGCTGCCTCGCAGGGCATTTCTTGATGTGTGACTCACCTTTTCCTTGCCCTGCCTGGGAAAGATGTGGAGATGAGTTTTACTCTCCTCCTTCACCATCACTTTGTGTACACCAAAGCCACTGTCACGTCTCCCCAGCATGCCCTTCCTGCTTTTCCTTGTCCCAGTGATGCTCCAGGGATGTTGTGTGGGGGTTTTTGGTGGTTCTTGTTGCTCTCCCAGACCTGGTGTCTCTCTGATGACATCAATGCACCCTCCAACTCATGAGCCCCTATCTTGGTGTTTAGGTTTGGAGCAGATACGCCAAGAAGCTCTCGGACCTTGCCAAGCCAGAGAACATCGACGTGGCCGTGCAGTGCCTCAATGAGCTCATCACCAACGCCCTGCACCACGTCCCCGACGTCCTCACCTACCTGTCCCGCCTCAAAAACCAAAGTGTCTTCAACTTCTGCGCTATCCCCCAGGTGAGTTGAGCTTTCAAGCGGTTCCTCATCCTCTGCAGCCCAGCTGGTGAGGACTTAGAGGTGGAGGAGGTTCTGTATCGTTGGTTTTTTCCTTATTTCTTGGTTCCTGCCATTTCTGCTGTTGTTGAGAACGTGGCTCCACGCCATGGATGTCACTGTGGACAAGGTGACACCTGGGCAAGTTCCTTGCAGGGCAGTAAAGTCTCTTCCTGTCCCTCCTCAGGTGATGGCCATTGCCACGCTGGCTGCCTGCTACAACAACCAGCAGGTGTTCAGGGGGGTGGTGAAGATCCGCAAGGGACAGGCCGTCACCCTCATGATGGATGCCACCAACATACAAGCTGTCAAAGCCATCATGTACCAGTATGTGGAAGAGGTAGGCCCAGCAGTCAGCTTTGAGTCATTTCTGGCTGTTCCTGTCCCCGTTCTTGGAGTGGAAGTGGGAGTACATGGGAACCTGTTCATTCTGTCCTTGGCTCGGTGGTGGTGGGGAGTGGTGACCCTGATGTGGTTTTGGCCTGGACCAGACTGTGCTTGATCTGTTCCCTTGAACATACCCTTGGTCTGTGCCTGTGTTGAGAAGCTGGGGCCAGTGGTGTCCTGGCCTGGACCAGAAGTAGTGTGTCCAGCAGGATCAGGGCAGTGCCTGTCCCCCTGACCTGACCCCGAGGTCAGTTCTGGGCCATTCACAAAAAGAAAGACCTTGAGGGGCTGGAGCAGGTCCAGAGAAGGGAACGGAGCTGGGGAAGGGGCTGGAGCACCAGGAGCAGCTGAGGGAGCTGGGAAAGGGGCTCAGCCTGGAGAAAAGGAGGCTCAGGGGGGACCTTATGACTTCCTCCTGACTTCAAGGTCCTGTGGAGGTTAAAAGTTCACATGGAGAATCAACTGGTGAGTGGTTTCATGGGAAAAAACCACCCCACTCCCCAAAAACCAACTCCAGTGAGGGCTGTTAGATAAAAATACTTCACTGCTGCAGCAGGGAGACCCCAAACCATAGGTCATGAGAGCTGCCCTTGTAAACTGGCCATGGCAAGGGACAGCAGCACTGCAGGGCTTTAGCCCACAAGAGGGTCTCTGCTTGTGCCCACCTTGCTCAGATCCCTGCAGACTAGTATCTCAGAGGCCATGAGAAGAAAACCCCAAATACCACAGCATTAGATGGTGATGTGGCTGTTTCCAGGCAGGAGTGTCCTCACTGGTCTGAGGTGGGCTTCAGGGGGTGAGGAATGAGGAGCGAGAACCACCGGTCCCAGTAACGCCACTGGTCCCAGTAACACCACCAGGGGCTGGGGGATCGCGTCCAGGGCCGTCATGGGGTGCCCTCAAGAGGCAGCTTGGCTTAGTGCACTTCCCAAGGGAGACGGGCCCTGGACCCATCCAGGTGTCCCTTGCTTCATGGCACTCCACCACCGAGGTCACCCTTGAGGGTACAAGTGGCCCTTAAAACTTCAGCCTGGTCCCATTTGCCTCCTAAACTCCCTGTGGGAGCCGTAACTCCTCCTCCCTTCTCCCCTAGATCTACCAGAAGATCCCGAGCACGGACCCCTCGTCCAACAAGACGCAGCAGGTCATCGCCTCCATCCGCGCCATGAGCCTGCCCGGCAGCCCCATGGCCTCCCGCCACCACTACTCCCCCATCTACCTGTCCTGTGCCATGCTCCTGGCGGCCCTGAGCTGGCAGTACCTCAGCACCCTCTCCAAGGCCACCGAGGAGTACGTGCAGGCAGGGGACAACTGAAGGGCGGCGGCCGGGTGGGGGGACGAGCGGTGGCAGATGGGCAGCGGGGGCAGGAGGCTCCTCGTCCCCTGCTGTGGGGGTGGCCCAGCACCGGGCACTGGGACGGTGACAAGGATGGGACACCGGGGAGCTGCAGCCCCGGGGTGACAGTGTGGCATTGCTGGACTCCATCCTCACCGCCCTCGCTGTCTGCTTGGATGGCTGCAAATGCTGATTGTTTGGGGTTGAGTATTTCTTTTTCCCCTTCTTTCCTGTTTACCTGAATATTTTTGGTTTGTTTTTTGGGTTTGTTTTTTTTTTTCCGTTAGGATGGTTTGAAATACAAACTCCAGTTGTTTCTTTTCTTCATGAGATTTGAGGCATCTTTCCAGCTCAGAGCTGAGCAAAACCCTGGGGGTTTTGCCTCCCTTTCTTAGGCAGCCCCTTCTCCCTCATCTCTGGTGCCTGCTCTGTGCTGGAGGGACACTGCCTCAGCTGGGAGAGGAACATGCTTCCTCATCCAGGGAAAAATCTCTGGCCACCTTCTGGCCCTCAGTGATTGACATCCTGCAGCCTGGGAACAGGCAGAGGTCGTAGCCCCATTTCTGTTGTGCTGAAAGATGCTGAAATGAGCCCTTTTAATGTTAAATATATGGGAGGTGAGGTGCTCTGTGCACCTGAATGTGCCCCCAGCCAAAAGGCAGCTGTGCAGCTCCCTGCCCTGGGACAGATGGCCCCTGCAGTGACACAGCTCTTGTTTCAGCAGTGGGGAGGTGGTTAAGATGAGCAGGGAGCTGCCAGCACAGCCCTGAGCTCGTAATCCCAGGCCTGACTCCAGTGCAGGCTCTGGGCTCTGCACTAACTCGGCCCCGGGGTGGTCGTGGCAGAGCAAGGCAGGGGAGTGAGGGTTTGCACCCTGCTGTCCCTCATGGGATGCATTTTTAGCGGGGCTTTGGTCACCCTGAAAGGCAGGAGTGATCCCTGGGAAGGCTGGAGCCACCGAGGGAGTGACCAGGGCAGGTTTCCCTGGCCCACTTGGCTCTGGCGTTGGGTCAGGCTGATGTGCGAGCTGGACGAGGCTCCCACTGCTCTCTTCAAACACATCAGGCTGGGCTTACAAGAGGAAACAACCCTAAAGGCAAATCCTGTTCTCCTGGGGTGGACTGTTGTTTTCAAGGTCCTTACCCACCCCCCTCAAATGCTGCTTTGCTGTCGTGAAGGAGAGCCCCTGTCCTGGTCCAGGACAGAGCTACTGGGGGCACAGTGGTGGCCTTTGCGAGGCCAAGCCCCTGTGGCCAGGCTGTTACTCAGAAGGAGAGCCCTTGCTCCACAGTTCCTGGTGTAGATAGTTTTAAGCTGTTGTTCTACAGAAACTCGCGGTAGCTCTCTTTGTGCAGCTTCCCGTCTTGTTGAAATTATAAAGTTTTCTTTGGGAAAAAAAACTGTGTTGGATCATCTTGTTTTTTTCTTCAGCTGTCATTTCTTTTATATCAGTGATTCCCCATGAGTTACAAGTCCTCAGCTCATGAAATTCCAGTGCTCCCTTGGTGCCAGCTCTGGGTATCAAAGTACAGCCCTGTGTGCCAGCTCTGGAGGAAGAATTTTAACCAGGGTGACAGCTGAGGGTCCATAAATTCAGCTTGAAAGGAGTGGTGGAACAGCCCTGGGCTGTAAGGATGTGCTCCAGGGCCCTGGTGCATCCTCAGGGATGCTGGGGATGAGTCCTGGCTGCTTTCTGATCCGGATGGAAGCACCTTCCCCACCCCAGCACACACCCCAAGGGTGGCTGTCACCAGCAGGGCCACAGGACAGGGCTGGCCCTGACACCTGCACAAGGGAGGAGATTCGACCCCTCTGCCCCGCTCAGGTGAGACCCCACCTGCAGAGCTGCCTCCAGATCTGGGGTCCAACAGCAGAAGGATGTGGAGCTGCTGGAGACAGTCCAGGGGATGCCACAGAGCTGCCCCAAGGGCTGGAGCCCCTCTGCTCTGGAGCCAGGCTGGGAGAGCTGGGGGTGTTCACCTGGACAAGAGAAGGATCCAGGGAGACCTCAGAGCCCCTTCCAGGGCCTAAAGGGGCTCCAGGAGAGCTGGAAAAGGACTTGGGACAAGGGATGGAGGGACAGGACACAGGGAATGGTTTCCCACTGCCAGAGGGCAGGGCTAGGTGGGATATTGGGAAGGAACTGTTCCCTGTGGGGAGGCCCTGGCACAGGGTGCCCAGAGAAGCTGTGGCTGCTTCTGGATCCCTGGAAGTGTCCAAGGCCAAGGTGGACAGGGCTTGGAGCACCCTGGGATAGTGGAAGGTGTCCCCACCCAGGGCAGAGGGTGGCAGTGGATGGGCTTTAAGTTCCCTTCCAACCCAAACCATTCTCCAAAGACAGAAGGCTCTCACCTGGCTTCCACACCAGAGACGCATCTGAGGTGGTGGAAGCCGAGCAGAAGCAACCACAGGCCAGGAGCCGAGACACTGGAGAAATCATTTATTGGCACAGGTGTTCCAGCCAAACACAGCACAGCTCTGCCTCACCGGTGTCTGAGCGAGCAGAGCCAAGGGGCTATTTTACAGTGCATGGAGAGCCTGCTTCACACGTTTCAGACCCGTAGCCGCAGCTCAGTAATACATTTTGTGCTTTAAAATTAAAAAAAGAAAAGCTCTTTGCTATATTAGTGTTGGCAAATCGCATGATTCCTCCTGTACACAGCCTGTTACGCCTCCCCCCAGTAACAAAAATAAGGTTTTTTACCTTCCTCAATGCCTGTGGCTCAAGAAAAAAAAGCTTTAATCGTATCCAAATTAGGGAGACACCTCCAAGCATCTCCTTGAGCTCCCAGCAGCAGACTTGGGAACCATCCCTCAAGCTCAGCATTCAGTACCTGCAGCCCCAAAGCACCCCAAATTTGGGTGCTGCACCCTTGCCCAGGCACACAACCTGCACCCATCAAGCTGCTCAGCCACAGAGGAGAAGGGCTTTGCTCTTCCCAGCTCCCTGCAGGATATTTGATCAAAGGCTCATGGAGCTCCAGCCAGGCCCTTCCCCAGCATCAAAAACCCCAGAGTACAGCAGATAAAAAAGCCTGTGAACGCTTCAGGAAGAAGTGGTTTGAAAAGCCAGAAGGATGGAGCAGAGCAGGTGATGCACGAGGGACTTGGGGCTGGCAGCCCTGGCCAGAGCCACCCCCACATCAAGTTCAGCGATATTTTGTCGTTCATAGGTCTAAATTTAGCCAGTTCAAGGCACACACTCACAGGAAATCCTTCCCTGCTTGTTTCGGGTGCTAACAGTCAGATCAACCCATCTGGGGGTGCACAGCCCCCCCGGCCATGGCTTTCCAGCAGCATCCACCTCTGCTGCCCCACCAAGTCCCTGATCCCAGCACAAAGCTACTGTTTCCTGCCCTCCCAGTAGCAAACTGGGCTGGAAGGGGTCCAGGCTAACCAAGCTCTCCAGCAGTCCTCTGAGCAGGGAATGCCCCCATGTCCTGCTGTGACCTGCCAGGAGCAGGAGGTTGGCAGAGAGCAGTTCCACCTCCAGCTCCACCGCACAATTTAAAAAACAAACCCAAAAATTAAAAAAGAAAAAAAAAAACCAANCCCCACCCCCCACCACACCCCAAAAAAAAAAAAAAAAACAAAAAAAAAAAAAAAAAAAAAAAAAAAAACAAAAAAAAAAAAAAAAAACCCAAGAAAAAAAAAAAAAAAAAAAAAAAAAGAAAAGATAAAAAGCTTTAATAAAGTAACCTGAACTAGAGTCTCTTTTAGAAGGGGGGGGTCTCTGCACCCAACCCGCTATCAGTTAAAAGCATCAGGGACTCAGGATTATTTGTGGTTTGATCAGAGTTACATCCTCTTCCAGTACTGCTCCGTCCTGGGGATGCCGGCCACAACCTCGGACTCGATGCCACAGTGGTCCTCTCCTCGCAGGATTTTGAAGAAGCCTGGGAGAACACCAAGAGCAATAAGAAAAGCCACCCTCTCCATCCATCCTCCTGCCAAGGGAACGGGGCGGGGATTCCCGGCGGCTCTCACCGTTCTCCCCCCAGTCGGTGTTCCAGGAGTTGGCCACCAGCCAGTAGGGAGTGTCGTTCTCCACGCCCCAGCCCAGGATTCGGATTGCGTGGCCTCCCACCTGCTCCCCAGACACGTGCTGATAGACCCCTGCAAGGGAAAAACACCCCGAAACGTCACCAGGCACCGCTTGCCCACACCACAGAGTGCTCACAACCCGGGGGGCACCCGGTATCACAACCCCCAGAGCAGCTGAGGAGGGGTTTTGGTTAAGTGTGAAACTGAAACTTAGTGCAGAGTCTGGAGGAAGGAGTTCTACGTGGGGAGATAGTGGCAGGACAAGAGGGAAAGGTTTTACACTGAAAGATGGGAGATTTAGGTTGGGTGTCAGGAGGAGATTGTTCCCTGTGAGGGTGGGGAGGCCCTGGCACAGGTTGTCCAGAGAAGCTGTGGCTGCCCTGTCCCTGGAAACGTCCAAGGCCAGGTTGGACAGGGCTTGGAGCAGCCTGGGATAGTGGAAGGTGTCCCTGCCCGTGGCAGGGGGTGGAATGAGATGATTTTTTAATCATTATCTCCCCACCCAAACCATTCCATGATTCCGTGACTGATGCTCAGCACCAGCTTAGCCCGCAGGACACCCAGAGACATTCCCCAAGGGGCTCAAAGGCAGTTCAGAACAAGAGATTTGAGGTCCTAAACTCTGAGCTGTTGCTGTCAGCTGGAATTTGGGGTGGTTCCCATTAGGGCTCCCACCCCGATCCAGTCCCAAGCACCTTTCCCCCTTGCTATAAACCCAGGGATACAGGAGATGGCATCTGCCCACGTCCTTGCCACACCAGATACTCAAGTGTGAGCTTGGGATCTCCTCCCACACTGGAGCAGACAGACCAGGGCCACAAAAGAAGGGACCCTATGGATGAAACAGGGAACAGGGCTCCCCCCACAGCCCCAGTGCTGCTGCTCACCTGATTTGTACATCAGGAAATCCTCATAGACAATGAAGGCTCCTTCCACTGGGCCGTTCTTGTAGATCTCAGCCATGATTTCCTTCTCACTGCGAGGGACGCCGCAGGATGTGATGCCTTAAAGGAAAAGAATTCCCACCATTAGAATGGCATTGCCAGGCCACACAGGGTGGCTCAACCAAGCCTGCTCAGTGTGACCCTGCAAGAGGCCTCTTGCACCTAAATTCAGGTTAAATTCAAAGCCAGCTGCTCCAGAGGCTCCTGACACAGCCAGGCAGGAAAAGCGGGCTCCAGCCACCACTCTTCCATAGGGAATTATTTAATCCGAGTCCTATTCTGTACCCAAAGACCTACTCCAGACAGCTTTAGTGGGAAGGGACATTCTCTCCTTGTACATCCTCCTTTTTAAAACAACCCACAAGACTCAAGGAGAAGACAAATCTCCAAAAAACAGCCGGATTATCCTAAATGTGCAGGGCTGGCTGCTGCCAAGGACACTCGGAGGTGGCTTTGACGCCAGATGGGGCTCAGCACCACACTCTTCAAGCCAGCCATATGCACCAGGAGGACCCAAACCAGTTCCACCAGTTCCCCCTCTCCCAGCTGAGTCTCAGCAAACACAAACTGTGCATCTGCCCCTCTCAGGTTTGCTCCAGGACCACCAGACTGGAGCCTCCAGGGACAGGGCCCAGGAAAGAACCAGAGCAGCTCCCTTACCATAGTGCTTGTCCTCCTTGTACGAGGGTGAGTACCCAGGCTCGCAGTGCCGGCTGCACCTCGGGGTGCCCCCTCCCTCCCCGGTGCAGGGGGGCCGGGTGCCGTTGACGTGGTGCTCGCAGGGTGGGATGGAGTAGGGCCGGCAGCCTGTCCAGGGCAGAGGTGACATCAACTGGCTGTCCCCAAAGATCCCAACAGCCACGCTGGAGAAGGTGCCAGAAGCCCCAAGAAAGGGCATTTCTGCCCCAGGAGCCCCACAAATCAGCGGGGTGCAGGAGAAGGTCTCCCCCTGCCCCATGGGCAATCCCTCCATCAGCAATGGGTTTCCCTCCAGACCTGCTTCCCACCACCTCCCTGCCCAAAAGGTGAGGGAAAAGGCAGAAACATGAACCAACTGATGGTCATGACAGGGGGTTCCAGTCTGGAAGTTGTTTTTTGAAGGGGAAACTTGTCAGGAAGACTCCGGACCTCATCCAAAGTGTATTGAACTGGTTCAAAACCAGCAAAACCACAAAATTCACAGCCTGATTCATTCCTGCTGTGGAAACAGGAGCCTTGGGAGGTGGTTAAGGGCTCCTGGCTCCCTTCCCAGATGCGCCTCTGGCCTCTGGGTGCTGCTCAGGGACTCTTGTCCCAAAGGAGTGACCAGAAGGAGCCATGGGGGCAGGAGCAGCCAGCTGGGACTGCAGAGGTGCTCGAGTGGAAGGAGGGAGCAGCCACAAGGACGCAGACCAGGAGAGAAGCATCCCAAAAAACATGAACCTTAACCCAGCAGAGGTGCTCCTCCTCGCTTTCCCAAGGGGATCTGCCAGGACTTACCCACGTGGGAGTCGTAGAGACCCCCGGACACGAGGCCCCTCTCTGTCCAGTACCTCCACGCGCCGGAGGGGTAACCACCGTTGCACCTGCGGGGAGAGGCACCAGCTCCAGCCCCAGCCATCCCATTCTGGGAGAGGCAAGGGAATGGAGCCAGCCTGGGATGGCTGAAGGGAAGCTTTGGGCACATTAAACCTCTTTTTAGTCTGTTCTGCCTTCCCTGGGATTTGCCTTGAGACACCAAGGCCTCAGGAAGAGAACTAAGAGCACCCATGGCTCCAAATCCCAAAGTGCCTCCTTACCAGGTCCCTGATCAGCTTCTGCTGCCAGGAGCAACAGGACTTGGAGACTGAACTCCCCACCCTGTGCTCAACAGCTGGGAAAGCCACAGTGCCTGAAAACCAAGGATCTGGGACTCTGAAAAGATCTTTCCTTTGGCTTTGGCAGCTGCCAGCTCTGTGTGGGAGAGCATCACTGTGTGTTTGCAGCCATCACCATCCACGATGCTGGGAGGAGGATGTCCCCAAAAGGACTTTCAGTCCCTGGAATCACCCTTCTATTCCCACCTAACTCCCTCATCCACTGCACAAACCTCTGGAGGAGCTTCCTGCTCGTTAGGGAGGTGATGAAGGCAGGGCTGAAGCAATCAGCACCCCCAGGGTGTGTCCCTGCTCCTCCCAACCACCTCCCAGTGCAGGAGGACCAGGAGCAGCTCACCCCATGCCACACTCGAAGCCGCAGCACGACAGCAGGTCCTCAGCTGAGACCTCCACGCTGACCTTGGCGTTGGTGTGGACACAAATCCGGTCTGAAATTGCTTCCACGGCGCCAAATGCCTGAGGGCAACCCCAAAACACCCATTAGAGCTGGGCAGGGCAGAGAAACCAGGAACCTTCTGGACATGAGTGCAGCAGGCATGGCCTGGCTGGGACAAGCCACCCAGGAGCTCAGACACTGCAGGATCCCACAGTGTCCCTTCACGAAGGGCAACAAAGATGCCTTGAGGGCTGGAGCCCCTCTGCTCTGGAGCCAGGCTGGGAGAGCTGGGGGTATTCACCTGGAGAAGAGAAGGATCCAGGGAGACCTCAGAGCTCCTTCCAGAGCCTAAAGGGGCTCCAGGAGAGCTGGAGAGGGACTTGGGACAAGGGATGGAGGGACAGGACACAGGGAATGGCTTCCCACTGCCAGAGGGCAGGGTTAGATGGGATATTGGGAAGGAATTGTTCCCTGTGAGGGTGGTGAGGCCCTGGCACAGGGTGCCCAGAGAAGCTGTGGCTGTCCCTGGATCCCTGGAAGCGTCCAAGGCCAGACTGGACGGGGCTTGGAACAACCTGGTCTATGGATGGTGTTCCTGCCCACAGCAGGGGGTTCACCAGCAAATTCAAAGGCCTGGGTTTCACACAGTAAATTTTATCAACACAACATTAAACTGCCCCATCCTTACCCAGCAGGAGCCACAGGAGCCCTGGTCTCTTATCTCGCTGATGGTGGGGCAGTTGGGCCACTGTGTCCGCGAGTCGAAGTTATCGGGCAGCTCCATGTCCGCAGCAAAATCCACCCTGTGAGGGGAGGGAAGTCCTGTCAGAGGAACAGCAGTGACCCACGGCTGCACTGCGCTCTCCAGCCGCCTCTGAAGGTGACCTGGAGGATGAGGGCTGTTGTTTGCTTGCTGAAGGAGCATAAACACTTGTGATGTCCCCAGAGCAGGTCAGCAGCTCCTCTGGTGGGTTCATTTCCAAGGGTAACAAATTGCACAACTGGTCAAGTGCCTGGCCGGACACGGGATGGATTTTCCCCCTCACGAGTGCTCCGTGCTTAATTCCATGAACAAAGTCCACCCTGCTGCCCACAGCCTGCCAGGAGAGCCCCTCACCCACTCCAGGTGCTCACGGGGGATCCACACAAGGTGTTACTGGAGCGTCACCTTCTCCTCCCTGCACTCACCTCTCGGGGAGCTTGGGCCCACCCAGGAAGGTGCCGCAGAGCTTCTTCACGTAGCTCATGTCAGCATTGTGGAAGTTGTGCCCTGCCTGGGAAGAGACACACAGAATTGGGACACCACTCTCCAGAGCCACCAAGAGCATCACTGGGACCACAGCCCGGTGCTCCAGAGCTCCCTGAACCCCAACCAGAGTCTGGGATTGCTGCAAAGCCCAGGGGCCAAGAGCCAGCTACCTACAGACACAGAACACAGCCCAGGGTCAGCCCACCAGGACCAGTAACGTCCAGCTTGAGGCTTTGGGCACAGCAAACTGGCCAGGGAGGGACAGGCCACCAATAACTGGACACTTGCTGCTTGTTTGCAGCCTCCTGCGGAGTTTTCTTCTCTTACATTGCTCCTGCTCCACAAATCCATCCTGCTCTGCTCCAAAGAGGAGCTCCACAGTACCCTGTCACGGCAGGAACCCCTGATGGCATCACCTCACAGGAAAAGTCAGCTGGGACCGAGGCTGGATGGATGTCACCGCCGTGGTGATGCTCCCAAAGCTCAGCCACATGGAGACTGTCAGCAGTGCATCCAAAAAACCCCCAAATCAGCCCTGTACTCACCTTCCAGGTGGTGTTGAGCTTGTTTATGTGGTTGACCAGGTCATCGGAGAGAGGAGGGAAGTAGGGAAGGCTGCGAGCATTGGCAAAGGCCACCAGGACACACAGGAGGGACACGGACGGCCACATCTTGGCTACTGAACGGGACACTCCACCTGCAGCCAGATTGGAGCATCGTTGGAAACGTCCCCAAACGGGCCCAAACACGTGGGAGGATAAAATGTGTGGCTGCACCAGGTCCCTCCATTGCCGCAAAGGTCAGGAGAGACACAGGAACAGAGTAACAACCTCCTTCCTGCAGCTCAGGAGAAATCAGACAAGGCAACCTTGTTTGTTGACCACTACAGAATTAGCAGCAGCAGGAAAATAACTTTTGAAGCAGATCCAAGGGATTTGGAGGGCATTAAAACCTGTGTTTACTTCCACAAAAATGGAGAACAAGGACCAGGAGAAGGAAAAAGTGACATCCCACCTCCACAGCAAACTTCAAGCACGGGACTTGATAGGCCCAGTCCTGCTCTTCCCTTCAAAGATATTACTCCGAATTACATTTTTGGACTTTACAGCCTCAATTTGGCCAGCCCCATTGCCCTGGGGACCCAGATGGGGGTAACAGCCCCAGGTGTGACCCCCTGCCCATGCACAGGGGGGTCAGCGTGCACCAGAGCTGTCTGTGGCTGCTGTCCCCTGCTCCCCTCCCACTGGGGCTTTTCCCCAGGGAGGTGCAGGGCATGAGGAAAGCCCCAATTTGGGGATCAGAGCTGCAGGGGAAATCCAGGAGCAGGAAAGAACAGCCCAGAGCCTCCCATGCCGGAGCACAAGCACCACCCAGCCCACAGACGTTCCAGAGCTCTGTGGTTTCCCCGCTCTCCTTTAACCTAATTCACATCAAATTGCCCAACTCCAAATTAACCCCCAGCGCCAGCAGCCACTTGCTCCTCGTCCCCACGCCTGACTCAGCCACATCACGAGGCCACGAGCTCCTTTATCTCTGCAAACACACCAGGGCACCCTCCTTCTCCTCCAAACCCTCCCCACATCCACCCCGACGAGCGCCCCAAGACCTCGGATCCTCCACAGCAGAGATATTCAGGCTTTAATTCCTGCTCATCTCAGCGAGCTGAACGTGTAATCACCTTTGCAAGCCCGGGCTTAAACCGGACACGCAGCTCCTGCCAGCAGCTCGGCAGCCCCACCGCAGCAGAGCTGGATGAGCAGGGGATGGGGATGGCAGACACACACACACCTCCCTGCCGGCTGCTTCCACCCACTCCCAGCCAAGTTTAGCCTTTCCAGAGTAGAAAACCCAGCAGGAGTGTCCTACTTTCTGCCAGCAGCGAGCCCAGGCGGCTGCAGCTCACTGTATAAAAGGGCTTTTTTCTCCTTTCCCACTCCTCCTTCCCACCATTTATTTATTTGTTCCCCCTTCTCTGTGCTTTCAGCAGGAGGCTCAGCCCAAAAATCAGCCGCACATGGGTCCTCCCACTCTTAAATCTCACCTCTTTGAAGGGGTTTTATGCATATTTGCAGGGGTTTCATGCATATTTTCTTTGCTTAGAGGTTTCTGCAGGCAAGGGACTCGCTGGCAGTGCTCCCCTGCTTACACAGCAGGAAGGAGGTTACACCCAGGAAAATAAATATACATTCCTAATACAACTGTGCTTTTTGCCTGCAACAGGCCACAGGAAGCCTGCAGGTAACCAGCCTGAGCTGAAGCACCTTTTTAATGAAAAATCTTTAAAAAAAGAAACAAAAAAAGAACCAACCACACATACACAATTATCAAACCCCAAACCCCTCTGTACTTCCTGCAGTCAACTCTATTTCCCATAGCACTGGCAGGAGGCGTTTTTGAGGCCTGAAGTCACATGATTACACTTTTTTTTCTTCCCAGCAGGATGTTTGTAAATCTGCTGACAGGCTGCAAACCACCCTGCCAGGCATCGATGTGCTGCTCGCACCCAGCTTTTGAGGGACAGACACGGGACATCTCCCGCCCTCGGGTTACCAGACCACACACTCCAGGCAACCCGAAACCGAACTGAAAATAGATCCCAGCAGTTTCCCCTCCAACAGGCAGAGTTTCAGCTCTGCGGCTTTGCATCTGCACCACGGACATGGCCCAGGGCCAGCAAGCCCAGCAAAGCAAATAGCTGGGAGCCGGACGGCTCTTTAGGGGAAAAAAACCCCTCTTGCCAAATCCCCTGTGGGCATGGAGCCTCCCTATGGGTCACGAGAGAGCTGGGGGTGTCCACCTGGAGAAGGGAAGGCTCCAGGGAGACCTCAGAGCCCCTTCCAGGGCCTAAAGGGGCTCCAGGAAAGCTGGAGAGGGACTTGGGACAAGGGATGGAGGGACAGGACACAGGGAATGGCTTCGCACTGCCAGAGGGCAGGGACAGATGGGATATTGGGAAGGAATTCTTCCCTGCGAGGGTGGGGGAGCAGGGAACTAGGCAACCCAGAACAGGTTGCCCCAAGAGATGGGGGATGCCCCATCCCGAAAAAACATTCAATGTCAGGTTGGACGGGGCTCTGAGCAACCTGATATCTAGTTAAATACACGAAGATGTCCCTGCCCGTGGCAGAGGGGTTGGAATGAAATGCCCTTTAAACGTCCTGTCCCACCCAAACCTTTCTATTATTCTACGAGGTCTCCTGTGGCTGTGAGGTTTAGGGTGGTGGGCAGCTGACACTCTCAGCTGGCACCAGGCATCCCAAGATCCGTCTGGAAAAGGAAGGGGAAATCCTCAGTCCCGTGGGATTCTTTCCTCCCTAACCCCCCTTCTCCCCGGCTTTATCCTGTGTACAGCAGGTCTATAAATAGGACACGCAGGCACGGGACTGGCAGGACGGATTCCCACCGGCCACGGGTCACACACAGCCCAGCCACAACAACCCCCGAGACCCTACAGCGAGAAAAAGCTGCCAGTTCCCCCCCTCACCCCCCTGTCCCAGCTGATCCGAGCAGCAAGAGCTTCCCTTGGCAGCGTTATCGCACCGCTGCTTCCCCCAGCACCGCTATCTCCTCCTCACACCCCTCCTCCCCCCAAAACCTCACGGCCGTTTGAACCCCAGAGCAGCGGCCCCAAAACCCAAAATTGCATCACAGCTGCTGCACCCCACCGCCTGCTCCCCTCGGTGCACAGCAAGCAGGTCCGAGGAGTTTCCCCAGGAGCCCCGGCAGATCCCTTCCCTGTGCACCCCACAACGTCCCCGGAGGTGCCTCAGCTTCAGGATAACCCTGGCTAAGGCTGATCCCCAGCTCTCATCCCACCAGCAGCAGCCTGGAAACAGAAACAAGGCTGTCGGGCTTCCCGGGACATGGCAGCTTCGCCCTACAGACCTCCGCAGGTGGCAGGAGGATGTTTGGGGCTTGCAAAGAGCCCCCTGGGCTGCTCCACCTTCCCCTGGACTGAGAGCAGAGAATACCTCGGGATCCAAAGCATCTGCTAATGCCGTTTTTTGAAGGATCAGCAGGAAATAAACACCCACCAGGACACCTGACTCTGGGCGGGCCAGGCCACTCAGGATTCAGCCAGCTGGGTGCTTAGAAAGAGGAAATTTGGGGCAGCTGAGTGCAGCCCCTCTCGAGGAGGGGGCAGCGAGGCCGAAGGCTCTGCAGGAGCTGCTCAGAGCAGCTGCAGCCTGCGGGGGAGGAGAGCACCCGAAGGGCTGTGGCTGTGCTGGTGCTGCAGCATCCACCCACAGCCCTCTGTGCTGTCGCAGAGGAGGAGGAGGAGGGAAGGAGGAGACACCACCCAAGTGCCGTCTCCATCCCTCCTGACCGGGTCTGACACAGCTCCGGATAGCTGAACCCTGTCATTCCAGACACCAGCAGCATCCCACATCGCCCTCCCAGCAGCCAAGGCAGTGCCCGCAGCAGCAAATCCCTTCACCTTTGCACCACAAAGGTCTCCTTCCCCAAAATCAAAGCCCACAAGTCCCATTTCACTTTATTTAAGGAAAAAAAAAAACAACAAACAACAACCCCACCCCCAAACCGGCTATTCCGAGCCCAGCTCACATGACTCAGCCGAGGCAGGTCGGACCACAGATAAGTCACAGCCCTGAAGCATCTCCCAGCTCCCGCACTGTCTGGGCCAACCCCCTGCGGGCACAGACAGAGGCATCCACACCTTCTCCAGGGCTCTGAGGAAGGTAAAAGCTGTCCCACCCTCCCTTCTACAACACCCCCCACTCCTCCAGGGCCAGGGGTGCTCAGCACAGCCCGAGCCGTGTGTCCTGCTCAGCACCAGCCCTTCGCCCGGGCCGAGCTTTGTCCTTTGTTCTCTGTGCCAGGGCTTGTGACTCCGAGCCGCAACAAAGCGAAGCCACAAAGGTTCAGCTGCAGCTCCCGATCCAGCTCAGCCTGCTGTGTCACCAGGTGAGCTTGGCGGCACCAAACCCGTGGTCTGGTGACTTCATCAGAGCTCTCACTGCATTACTGTAGCTTGAATTATTTCTTCTTCAGGAAAAAAAACAACATGAGGTGCTCCTCTCCACACTTACTCCCTTCTAGCAAAGCCAGGTCGCTGGCACAGGTCAGATAACAGAGTCCTAGAAAGGTTTCGGTGGGAAGGGATCCTAAAGATCATCTAATCCCAACCCTACTAGACCAAGCTGCTCTGTATCTGACAAAATAACTCACTCCTGAGACAAGCTGCAGCACTTCCACGCACAGAAAGCACGAGATTCCTCCCCAGTGAAGCTGCACTGATTTTTGTCTTCCTCTTTTTCTTACAAACCAATCCATAAACCGGAGCCTTGTACAAGCCCCCAGACACCCCGTGCTAGGGAAATCCCTTCCCTTCATCGGCAACACAGAGGGAAATGCCAGAAGGACGCGATCTTTGCTGCATCACGGCCGCAGAGCATCCCCGCGAGTGGGATACGGGGTTGAGAGACTCATGCCAGGCCAGAGGGATGCACGGCAGCTCCTCCAGCGCCATTCCCAACCCTAACCATGGTCCTGGTCCAAACCACGCTGGGCTGTGCATCACGGGATGTTCCCAGCGTGCCAAACCCAGCTCGGCGTCAGCTGACGAGCAGGGCTGCGGTGGTTTTCCTGTCTCTATCATAAAAACAAGGTTTCCGCTCTCCTCCCGTGACCCTTCCCGAAGGTTTGATGGGTTTTGAGGGTTCATTCTCCCCGCAACAACCGCAGCGCATCCCCCTCCCGCACAAGCCACGGACAAAAATCCCCCAAAACGCCGCTGGGAAAAGCAGGAGACGCTGCTGCTGCTGTCCCCGCGGGTGTTCCGGGCCCCCACAGAGCCGTGGAAGGGGGTGCCCCATTCCCCTCGCCCCACAGCATCCCCTCCCTTACCGGTCCCCGCCGCCGCCGCGCCCGCACCCGCGCCCGCTGCGCTTCTTATGCGCGTCCCCGGCACTCAGCGGGACTCAGCGGGACTCACGGCCCCCCCAGCGCTCCGTAGCCAGGGCCGGGGCAGCTCCCGGAGGCT
>VXBT01005851.1:2226-70154 GCA_013400235.1 Oriolus oriolus | reverse complement strand
GCAGCCAGCTTGGCCCCATCCCATCCCATCCCATCCCATCCCATCCCATCCCATCCCATCCCATCCCATCCCATCCCGTATAGTTCCTCCTGTCTTTCTGTCTTTTTCCCTTCCTGCTGTATTCCCTTCTGTCTCATTTTCCTCTCCCAACCTGCCTGCATTCCTCCTCAATCCCACCTCCATTCCACCTTTATCCCTGCTTGATCCCACCCAGATCCTTCCTGCTCCCCTCTCCCATCCTATCTCCATCCCATCCAGTTTTCCTCCACCCACCTGTCTGCATTTTTCCTGAATCTCACCTGTATCCCACCTTTTGCTTTCCCATCTCCATCCCCTTTCCTGCCTGCTTCCCTCCTCCAGCCTGCCTCTCTCCCATCTGGTTTTCCTCCTCCAACCTGCCTGTATCCTTCCTAAATCCCACCTGCATCCCACCCCCATCCCTTTTCAGTTCCACCTGCATCACACAGGGTGCCCAGAGAAGCTGTGGCTGCCCCTGGATCCCTGGAAGTGTCCCAGGCCAGGTTGGACGGCGCATGGAGCACCCTGGGATAGTGGAAGGTGTCCCTGCCCATGGCAGGGGGTGGCACTGGGTGAGCTTTAAGGTCCCTTACCACCTAAACCATTCTGGGATCCTGTGATGCTCTTGCTTCCCTCCTCCAGCCTGCCTCTATCCCGTGTGACTTTCCTACTCCACCCTCCTTGCACCCCACCACTATCCTGTCTCCATCCTGCCAGCACCCCTTGAAGTTTTCATCTGGAAATGCAGCAAGATTTCCCTGTGTTACTGTGCTGACTGACCCTTTCCCCCTCATTTTGGCTGATTTTACAGGAGTATGAACAGCAGAAAAATCATCTCAGGAGGGAGTTTCAAGTCCTGTTCTAAACCACAACGGTACTAAAGTTTCTCTTAAATGACAAAAAAACCATCCTTTTTTTATTCTTTTCTCACCCTCCTCTATGAGGAGGATGGAATAAACCATACTCCCTGCCATCCTCAGAAATGAAAAGACCATGTGGCCTGGAATCAAAAATAATTAATCAGTGATCAAAAGTCAGAGCATATTTCTTTTTTCCACTCTGGTTCCATTTATATCAATTGAATTTTTGGTCACACTCACATTTTAAAGATTGATTTTGGCTTGGGAAGATTTCCCAGTTAAGTGATTAAAAAAATGAGAAAACTAAAATTTAATAGACTTGGCTGCACAACCCAGTACTTATGCAGTGTAATTGGGGATGGTTTTGATGTGTTTAAATGTTTTTATTCTTCGATACTCTGTGTGCAATGGCCCTTGGACCACTGCATGCCTTTACATGTAATATTTAACCACCCCTTCACTATGTTTTTATTTGTGCTTTAGCAATTAAAATAATCTTTTAAAAAACCACTTGTAACCTGCCTAACTTCCACGAGGTTTCTTCGCTCTCCTTGTGAAGGTTGATTTCAGTTTTCCACGTTGTCTGTGAGGTTTTGTTGACATAAAGCACAGGAGAAATAACCTGGATTTTGTCCTGCCCTTTGTATGATCCGGCTCCGAGGGCCTTGGTGCCTCCAGTCGTGTGGAGCTGCAGTCAGGACATCACTAACACTTATTTCTCCCAGTAACTCGGTCAGTTCCCTCTGAACTCCCCACACCTCCTTATTTCCAGCAAGGTTGTTGCCCAGAAGTCAGATAAGAGCAATTTTAAACCTGTGCAGTCCCATAAAACACCTTTTATTTTGCCTTGTTCTGAGTCAGCAGGGAACCCATCCTTCGGGCTCTGCCCATGTCCTCTGTGGGTTGCTCAGGAGGGAGCAGCCACCTGCTTTTCCTGAAAACATTTGGTGTTTTTTTCAAGAAATGGAAGTGTGAACTAAAACTTTGCACAGACTGCTGACTTTCTGACTTCCCTCTTTGGGGAAGTTCCTGCCCCTGCTTCAGTTGGTTTGGGCTGAAAACATGTCAGTTTTTGAGATAAGTTGATCATTTTTGAGATAAGGTGTTCAGTTTTGAGATAAAATGTTCTGAGGGCTGGAGCCCCTCTGCTCTGGAGCCAGGCTGGGAGAGCTGGGGGTGTTCACCTGGAGAAGAGAAGGATCCAGGGAGACCTCAGAGCCCCTTCCAGGGCCTAAAGGGGCTTCAGGAGAGCTGGAGAGGGACTTTGGACAAGGGCCTGGAGGGACAAGACAAGGGGCAGTGGGTTAGATGGGATATTAGGGAGAAATTCTTCCCTGTGAAGGAGGTGAGGCCCCAGCCCAGGTTGCCCAGAGAAGTTGTTGCATCCCTAGAAGTGTCCAAGACCAGGCTGGATGAGGCTTGGAGCAACCTGGGATAGTGGAAGGTGTCCCTGCCCATGGCAAGGAGTGGAATGAGATGAACTTTTAAGGTCCTTCCAACCCAAACCATTCTGTGATTCCATGATAAGTCATTTTAATATATGATGGTGAGTGCAGCCAGGAAAATTTCCCCATTAGAGACTTCCCAGAGAGTTCAGAAATCCCTTGTGTGCCCAAACCAGCCACGAAACAAACCCTTTTTCTTCTCATGGTATTTTTTTAGTGTATCAGAAAAAATGAATGATGTTTGCTGAGGCTTTGGCCTTTGGAGCAAAATCCACCACTACAGGAAGGAGATAAGGAAATGGGTCAGGAGGCCTTGGGCAAACCTCTCTTATCGCTCGTTAAATCAGTGCTGATTGAATCATGGTGCCCCTGCTTCAACATCGAACAGCAAACAGCTCTTAACGAGGCTGCTGCAGGGCCAATACCTGTAAGTTCTAGAAAATGAAAAGGTTTTTAATGTATATTCATCTCCTACAATAAAAAAAAAAGGCCCAAATTAATGTAGGTATGGTTTTTTTCATCTTCAGGGTTTAAAACCATCATTGCTTACAACAAGGGTATGAAATGCAGGTTTATTTAATGACCAAATGGCTCTGCCTGGCTTGGGATAGGAGTGAACTGTGCCCCTCTCTGAACCCAAAGCCTGTCCAGCTGGGCTGCCAGACCTCCTTCAGGGAGTGTCCACCCTGAGTTTTCCTGATTCACCCTTTTCAGCCACTTTTAAACACCATAATTCTACTACTGAAGCAGCACTACAAAATTTGATCCTGAAGTTCTTTTGCTCTCGGCTTTGTGTCCCTCTGAGCATCATCCCTGGAAGTGTCCAAGGCCAGGCTGGACCCCTTTGACCAACCTGGGATGGTGAAAGGTGTCCCTGCCCGTGGCAGGGAGTTGGAATGAGATGAGATTTAAGGTTCCTTCCAACCCAAGTCTTTCTATGAGTCTAACATTTCTGTGACAGGATTTTGCAGCTCACTCGCCCTCCCTGGCAGCAGCAGCACATCTGTGAGGCCTTGATGGGAACAATGATGGTTATTACACGGCTGCATCAGCTGCCGAGCTTAAATACCCTCCCAGGGCAACTAAAACAGGATTTTATAGCGCCATAACGCTGCCTGATACATCCTTGCTGGAAGGGTTGGGCACCGATATAGTCCTCACCTCTCCATGGGAGCTGGGACATCCTGAGCTCAAATCCTCACCCTCCAAGCATTCAGTGGCTGCCAGAGTCACTGCTGGAGCACGTGGCTTCTAAAAGCTCACTGGAACATGCCTTGGGTGGGTTGTTGGCTAATTGTGATGAATTTAGGCTTATCTGGTGGAAGTCAGGGTTTATTGACCAGGTATTTTCTGTCCAGACAGAAAATGAGCTTTGCTGCCTCACTGAGCAAGAGAGGCTGTCCTGGCTGGTGGGGGCTGCATGCTCCTGATGTGGATGGGAGATAATTTAAGGCATCAGCAGAGCTGAATCCAACACCGAGCCTGGATTCCCATCCACGCAGCAAGGCAGTGGGAACTGGGGAGGTCTTGGTGTCCTACACCCGCTGGACACCCATCAGCAGCGCCCTTAGCCTTGTGCTGCTGCTGCTGCTTACAAGGCTGAAGGCCTCTTGTAGATCTGAGATGAGATTTAAGGTTCCCGCCCCTGATCCCAGCAAATCTGTGCAAACAGGGAGCTCTGGTTCCCTAAAAATCCGTGCAAACAGGGAGCTCCGGTTACACAACCCAGTGGCCGCGGTGACTCAGCTGGGCGGGCTCACGAGGAGCCCTGTGACGGGCTGGGAGGTGACTCAGGAGCAGATCACATCAGCAAAAAGCTTCTTCCCACCATCGCTGGGACGAATTGAGTCCAGATCTGGGTGAGCAGCGAGACTTCAAGGGCTGAACTTGCTGGCCCTGGATGGGTGTGGGGAGGCAAGGACAGGGATATCATTCGTTCCTGCAAAGTTTGTGTCCTTCTGCCAGGTGACAAAAGGGATCCTCAGCACCAGCATAAGGCAGAGTCCTTGTCTAGGTTAAACATCAATAGTTTTATGTATTTTTATTAAGAATCTCTCCTTGGTTCCCTTGCTCCATCCATTGTGTCTTCCTGGGGTGTCTCCCCTCGTAACTCTTCAAGCAAACAGGATCAGCTGTGCCCATGGAGGTGCCCAGCTGCTCTCATCCAAAGGTGGAAAAGTTTTTGTTCATATCTGGCACCTCAGAGAGGCTGAGAGCAAACTTGTCCTGTGTCTTGCTTGAGACAGAACTCTGTAGGCTGGTGAGAATGTCACTGCTCAGCATGGCCAGACCTCTCTCCCCAGCTCTCCCAGCAATTTTTGGCTGCAGCACTCCTCGAGCCAAAGGTGGAACTTTATGTTTATCAGAGCGGAATTTTCCTCCATGAATCTGACAGATTTTTGAATCTATAGGAACTTGTTCCATATACTCTCTGTGCCCTGGCAAGGGGTTGTGTTTCTCAGCTTTTCGGGCTGGGGAAGCTCCCCAGAGCTCTATCCCCATCAGTGTGGGGCTGGTTGAGGCAGCTGCTCTGGTCCCAGATAGTCCAGGATGTTCCTTTTGGGAATCACCTTAACTGCAGGGCACTTTTGCCTTGTGCTTTCCATACAGAGTGTCATAGAATCGTTTAGTTTGGAAAAGCTCTCAACATCATCGAGTCCAACAATTGCCCCAGCACGGCCAAGGCCACCACTGCCCCATGTCCCCAGGTGCCACCTCTGCATGGCTTTCAAATCTCTCCAGGGATGGGGACTCTGTCACTGCCCTGGGTAGCTGTGCCAGGGCTGGAGAACCCCTTTGGTGAAGAAATTATTCCTAATATCCAGCCTAAACCTCTCCTGGGGATCTTGAGGCCATTCTCTCTCCTCCTGTCCCTGTTCCCTGGGAGCAGAGCCCGACCCCGCCCCGGCTGCCCCCTCCTGTCAGGGAGTTGTGCAGAGCCAGAAGGTCCCCCCTGAGCCTCCTTTTCTCCAGGCTGAGCCCCTTTCCCAGCTCCCTCAGCCGCTCCTGGTGCTCCAGCCCCTTCCCCAGCTCTGTTCCCTTCCCTGGACACGCTCCGGCCCCTCCAGGTCTCTCTTGTCAGGAGGGTCCCAGAGCTGCCCCCATCACTGGAGGTGCCCCAGCAGTGCCAGCACAGGGGACGGGCACTGCCCTGGCCCTGCTGGACACAGCATTCCTGGGACAGCCCAGGTGCCACTGACCTTTTTGCCCACCTGGGCACACCTGGCTCGTGTCCAGCTGGGTCAGGCACGTTCAGACACTTTGGGGCAGATGCTGTGACCTCTATTCCCTTTGTGGTACACACCTGGCTCTGCTCTTGCTCCTGCCGAATGCCAGGGGATTCGGGAGTGGTGGGAACTCAGCTGCTCTGCCCAGTCACCTGATCCTGACCTAGTGCCTCCACCACTTGCTGAGGTTGTGCTTTTGAGCCACTCAGCTGCAATCTGTGTCCATCCACCCTGGCTTGTGACAGAAAACAGGACATGACTTCACCTCTGTGCCCCTCTGTGGTCACCCCCTGCTCAGATGACAGCTGTAGGATGGGGACATCTAAGGATGAGGACAGCTCTTGTGCTTCAAAAAGAAACCCCCAGCTGGCTCCAGAGGAGAAAATCCACTGAAAAGAAGAAGTGAGAGAGAAGTGGGGACAGTGACACATGAGAATTTGCACCCAAAGCACTTTTCTGTGGGTGTTGTACAGAGGGAAAGCAAAACCCCTGTTCCGTGTCCTTTGCTCTTCTGCATGACCCGTGCATCAGTTCCTTCCAACCAGAGCAACTTTGCCGTCCTGGCTTTACTGGGAGAGCTCTGGGTGCAGTTTTTGGGGGAGTGTTTCACATTTGGCCTTTCTCTGCAGGCTCAGGGATTGGCCATGGCCCAGAGCAGAGCCTGAACAAGGTGGGCACACGGGCTCCTCCTACACTCACCTGAGTCTTCCCTCCCAACACAGAGTTGGGAAGGTGCTTTCCCAACGTGTCTGGCCAAGGAACAGGGCTGTGACTGTCTGTTCCAAGAGATCCCCAGACTCTCATTTGTGTCAGTGATTTCATCTCTTGATCTCTCCTGCGCACAGCATGAAACACCCATTGGATGGAGAGGTTCCTCGGGCCCAAATATTTGTTCTGAGTGGTTTTTGGCTTGGAAAGGTAATACACGGATGGAGACTGTGTTTGGTACAGGCACAATCTGGCTTCAGGGAGAGACCAGAATTTCTCTGCAGAGCCACTTTCAGTGTCTGCTTGGCAGAAGGGAAACTGAGGCCTGAGGGCTCCATCCCACGGTGAGTCCAGATGGAGAAAGCCACGGTGCTGGCCCATGGAGAGCTCTGCTGCAATGACTTTGTCATGCTGCTGGCACCCTCTGACTGCCTGCAAAGCCAGAAGGGCTGCTGGCTCCTAGCAGGAAGGGAAACCTCCCAAGATTCTTCGGAAAAAGGGTGGTTTTGGTGCTCTGGTGAAAGGTTATCTCATCAGGCACTGTGCCAGGCTCCCGGTGACGTGTGAGGGTCTGTCACATGCCACCGGCCGCTCGGGGCCCGCTTTCTCCTGGTAACCCTGTTTTTCCCTGTTCTCTGCTTTGTTTATACATGAGCCTCAGGGGGGAAATGGAAATAGGAGGAGAACTGGTGGGACTGGAAATTGGGGTCATTTGTAAGGAGCTGGGGCAGGAAAGGCAAAGTGCTGGGAGGGTTTTTGGAGGGTCAGCAGCAAGGGACCCGTGGGATGGGTACCTGGACCTGTTTGGATTTGGAAAAACTTGGAAGCACGTTGAATTTAATTTAAATTTAATTTATTTAGGAAAAAAAAAAAAAAAACGTGCAGGAGCCAGCAGGGCGTTTTCTGAGGCAGAAGGGACATTCCTGTAGGAAGAGACATGCTGCGCCATTCATCCCAGCAGGATGAACACCAGCAAGTCTGGGTTGGCTGGAGGAGGCCCGACCAGAGGGAAAACCTGTCTGGTTCAGGCTGCACTGGTTTTTGATGCCATCTCGTGGTCCGGGAAGGTTTTACAGAGGGATGTGTGGAGCATACTTCCTTGGCTGAGCAGAAGACTGCGGAGTTGGGCAGCTCCTGCTGTCACTTCCCTGGCAGAATCTGGCCCTGGCCCTGTCACTTTAAACAGGTCTCATTCCTGGAGGATGGTTTCCATCACCTCATACCATGTCTGTTTGGGAATTGCCATCCTGAATACCTCAAGGGAGCTGGGCTGTCTCATCCTGTCACATTTTAAGCTCTGAAGGCTGGAGCCCCTCTGCTCTGGAGCCAGGCTGGGAGAGCTGGGGGTGTTCACCTAGGGAAGAGAAGGATCCAGGGAGACCTCAGAGCCCCTTCCAGAGCCTAAAGGGGCTCCAGGAGAGCTGGAGAGGGACTTGGGACAAGGGATGGAGGGACAGGACACAGGGAATGGCTTCCCCCTGCCAGAGGGCAGGGACAGGTGAGATATTATAGAGAAATTGTTCCCTGTGAGGTTGGTGAGGCCCTGGCACAGGTTGCCCAGAGAGGCATCCCAGCACAGAAAGATAAAACACATTCAGAGCCCAGAATGCCGGGGTGTGTGCTCCAGGAATGAAGAGGAAGCTGAGCACCATAAAACCTCTACGTCCAAGAGGTTTGATGCTGTGTTGCTGCAAGCCTGGTTGCCCAACAGCAGCCCACGTGCTGTGGCGTGCGGCAGGAATCTCTTGCACAGCTTGCTCAACATCTGCAGCTGCAGGGATTCGAGGCAGTGCCTCCAGGCTGGCACGGGCAAGGCTCCCAGCTGCGAACAGATCTTCCCAGGGGATGCAGAAAAGTGAGGAGCAAACAATGTCCTGTCTCACTGTGGAGGCGTGGGAGAGGTTTTGTGTGTTGCTCTCCTCTGGTCTCACTGCTACAGGAGAGTGTGGGGGTGACAGAGCTTTTTAAGGCACTGAAATGCACCGATCTCACTTGTATCTGTAAGAGCTGCCAGTTTAGGGTGACAATCCCTGTGGGTTCACAGAGGCAGGGTGACAAAAAGTTGATTTGAACAATCTTCTGAGCAGAAGAAAAGCGGCAGCATTTCTCCCTGGAAATCTCTGTTTGGAGATGAGGATTGTAAAGATTTGGGAGGGGAGCAGGTCCCCAGCACAAGGACAAGCACAAGGGTGCTGAAGACTTACAAATTATCTGTAGAGCAGGAGGAATTCACCAACTGCTGGCCAGCCTCCCAGGTTTACACTGGAATTACCCCGAGGGGGATGTGAGACCATCTCAAAACAGCCACATGGGGCTCGAGGTGGCTCCAGGTTTTCTCCCATGGCTGATTTCCAAGGTGGCTCCACCCCCACTGCCTCCCCAAGCACTTTCCAACCAGCTAAATCCTTCTGATAAATATAGCAGGAGGAAGGCAGCAGGTCTGGCTTGGGATGAGCGGAGGGAACTGGCTCTGAGACAGCTTCGTGCTCATTGGACAGTCACGTGTGTGTGTTTAAACCCAGACCTAAGTGTAAAGTTATGCTGTCCTGGGACTTTGGAGAAGTCTTGGGGTTTGGAGGGGAAGTTGGCAGCTGTTTATTTTTTCCCCAGCTGATGGGGTAACAAGTCAGCTGGATTGGAATGGGCCATTTTTAGTTTTGAGGTGACTTTCCTCTCCAGGGAGCAGGGTGGCAGATGTCCCAACGCCCAGCCGTAGTGCACAGTCATGGAATCATGAATCATTTGAATGAATTTAATGGAATTAAATTCATGGAATGGAATGGAATGGAATGGAATGGAATGGAATGGAATAGAATAGAATAGAATAGAATAGAATAGAATAGAATAGAATAGAATAGAATAGAATAGAATAGAATAGAATAGAATGTCACTATCTCCAGCTATGCCTGTGCTGTAGGAGAAGCTGTGATCTTCATTTCCCTCCTGCCCTCCCATTATTCCTCAACATTCCAGGGTCCTTTATTTATCTGCCAAGGCATCACTTGGATGCAGGAAGTTCCTGGCATGGGGGAAGAGTGGTGACTTCTGGCTGCAGCCTTCACTGTGCCGAGTCCCCTGGTCACCCACCTCGGGATCGACCTTGGGGTCTGAGGGCTGACAGAACACCACGGGGTCTTCCAAGAGGGGCCTTGCTGCGTTTTCCAAGCATCTGCAGCCTCTCCGAGGACTTGTACCGACAAACTCTACGTGCTGGTTCTTGCAAGAGCCACAGGCTCCTGAGACTGGGCCACCAAGGGTGGGCATCACCCATGGAAGTTCCCACATGGCAGGCAGCTGTCCCATGGGATGGGCTGTGCCACCAGGTGCCTGTATGTCCCATCTGAGGGGTAAGAGATAGCCCTGAGTCTTTCCAGCACCAGGCACAGCAAGGTCCTAACCCTGAACTGGCACCGGCCCAAGGCAACAAACACCACAAAAAGAGGGGATCCTCCCCTGGGAATTGCTGTGACAGGGCTTGACTCTCCCAGAATTGTCTCCCCGTGGCCTTGAGCATCTCCGTCGCCACCACAGGGCTGAGCTGCACGTTCCAAGGTGAGCAGAGGCTGAACAAACAATTGCCCCCCAAAATGACACTGGCGCCTGCTGGGGAAGCCCAGACTGGTGTTTGTGCCAGAAGACACACAAACATCTCGGCTGAACAGCCCTGACCTCCTCCTGCTTCCCCCTTTTTCTGCTTATCTGTGCATCCCTAGGGTAACCCTGAGTGGAGATATTCTGGGAGCCCAGCGCTGTCGTTTCCTCCTGGCGCCGCTTCCTTCGGCGCGGGGTCAGCACCGCCACCCTCTCCTGACGGGACCCCACGGGATGCCCGCGGTCCCCCGGGATGCTTGGGGCTATCACTGGGAGGACATCGGCCAGAGGAGGAGGAAGCCCTTCGACAGGAGCCGATGGTCCAGGAGCCAGGCAGGCTGGAGGGTGCTGAGCAAGGAAGAAAAACAGGAAAGTGGCGGCAGATAAGGAAAAGGACCTGGAAGAGGAACATTGAGGAATAATGGAGGGTAGGAGGGAAATGAAGATCAGAGCAGACGTCGTGCCGCGAGAGGAAGCTGCTGAGAGGAAAGCAGCCCAGAAATATCCTTCTCATTGTACTGGGAAATGAGTCTCAGCCTCTCAGCAGGGTGGGAGCTGGGGATGCTCCAGCAGGTCTGTGTGTGGGGGCTGTCACACACCCACGGGGTCATACCTGGCTGGGAAGCTCCAAGCACAGCCCCGTGGGAAAATGGTAATTAGCCCATTGTGAAGACTGCTAATTAATCTGTCAGTGGCCTGTTTCCCATTGCGGTGAGACCAAGTCACTGCCTTGTGCATGCTGTCCCTAAAGAGGGACAATCCTGGGGACAGGGACAGTCCTGGAGGCTGGATGGGGCTCTGAGCAGCCTGGAAAGTGTCCCTGCCCATGGCAGGGTTTGGAACTAGATGGTTTTTAAGGTCCATCCCAACCCATTCCATGACTCTCTGATTCTATGATTCCACGTTTCTATGACTCAATGTGAACCAGTCCCTTGGATCCTGCTGGGGTGAAACAAACCAGAGAGAGGGGCTTGTGTCCATATCCCAGGTGTGTCCTGCTTCAGGGACCCTGTGCAGGTGTCCTGGTGTTCAATCTTAATGTGGCAGAACACAACAACTGCGCTTCCTGGCTGATTTCTGCAGACACCACCACTTTCCAGATCCCTCAGGCACTGGAGGGTGAGAACTTCCACGTTCTCACAGTGGAGCAAGTCACGCTTGTGGCATGTGGAAATCTTGTCATTACCCCAAGACACTGCTGTTTTTCTGCATTTGCATGGATAAAACCCCAACCCAGATCCATCCTGGTCATGGCTGTAACCTGTGGAGGAACCCTCCCCAGAACACCGATGGGTGTGATGGAGGGACACCTAACCTGGTGTTCCTTCAGAACCATTTCTCAGGAGAGCCTGCTGGGAATGCACTGATGGCCAGACTTGCTGAGGGCCTGTTCAGCTCCATGTGGATGCTAAAAAGCTTTCAGCAGAAAGGTTTTCCAAGTTGTCCTAGCATTTTTTAGAAAATCTTGCTTTCCCAGCATTTCATGAGAGCTCTCTTGTTCCCAGGAAGACTACTGAAAACAAAGCGAACAAGTTTTGTAAACTAAAATTGCACCTGCAGGTTGTTATGAAATTGTCATGATATGGCCTAGGGAAATATTTAGAAGGAGATGTCTTCTGAATCAGCCAATTACCCTGAGGGGTGGTTGGTCGAACGTCCAACAGTCTTTGCCACTCAAGTAAACTTTGAGTGAACTAAAGGATATGAACTCATCTGTATATTAATAAATAATTGCATTTTCTCCTTGGACACTGGATCTTTATGCTGTTATTCACCTCCGTCCGCGCTATAATTGCGACAGCTCTGTGCTCACTGGTCAGCGTTAAAAGCAACAAGTGACTAATTTAAAAGTGCAAACAAATTTAATTCCCTCCTGGATAGGAAGGATTATCCCTGCCTTGGCAAGGTAACGTGCCAGCAGTGAGGGTCTGGGAGATGATAACCCCAGAAGGGAAGGGGTCAATCCTTCAGACACAGCAGAGGCTGAGGAGACCTCGAGGGTGCCGGTGTCCCCCGGGATGAGATGGGATGCAGAGCACCCTCCTGCACTGCCAGACAAGGGGTGTGGGCAGAGGAGCCTGCGCAGAACCACCCCAGTGACCTGATCCAGGAGCCATCACTGACGGTGCTGGGGATGGAAACCGAAATCCCAGCCTCAGAGTCACACCACGAGCGCACAGGGAACTTGACCAGGATGTGGCTGGTGACACATCCTGGATGTGGGATGGGATATGAGAAAGTGGTGCCTGGGACAACTGTGACACAAACTGCGCCCAGTGAGGGAACGAGAGGAGGGCTCAGTGAGTGGTTCGTGCGTGAGCTGCGTGGAGGAGCAGCCCCTCTTTTCCTGCCCAGCATAAAAAGAATGAAGTGAGTGATATGCACTGAATCCCACTCTGGGGTCACCAGCACAGGAGAGACATGGACCTGTTGGAGAGAGTCCAGGGGAGGCCGTGGAGATGCTCCAAGGGCTGGAGCCCCTCTGCTCTGGAGCCAGGCTGGGAGAGCTGGGGGTGTTCACCTGGAGAAGAGAAGGCTCCAGGGAGACCTCAGAGCCCCTTCCAGTGCCTAAAGGGGCTCCAGGAGAGCTGGAGAGGGACCTGGGACAAGGGATGGAGGGACAGAACACAGGGAATGGCTTCCCACTGCCAGAGGGCAGGCATAGATGGGATATTGGGAAGGAATTTTTCCCTTTGAGGGTGGTGAGGCCCTGGCACAGGGTGCCCAGAGAAGCTGTGGCTGCCCCTGGATCCCTGGAAGTGTCCAAGGCCAGGCTGGACGGGGCTTGGAGCACCCTGGGCTAGTGGAAGGTGTCCCTGCCCATGGCAGGGGGTGGCACTGGATGAGCTTTAAATTCCCTTCCAACCCAGACCATTCAGTCCTGAAAAACTGATTTGAACAGAACCTGGCCTTGAACATTCCCAGAGATGGGGCAGCCACAGCAACCTGTGCGAGGGCCTCACCACCCTCATTGCGAAAACTTTTTCTCATACCTAACCTAAATCAACTCCCTTTTAGTTTAAAACCATTACCCCTTGTCCAGTCACAGCAAGCCCTGCTAAAAAGCTTCTCCCCAACTTTTTTTGCACCTCCCTTGTCCACAAACCTCATTTCTTGGTCTAAGGCTGACCACTGCCCTCATGAGAGGGTCACTGCTGCAGGTCATCCGTGACAAACCCACTCATCTCTGTCCCACGCCCCAGTTACAGAAGGTCCCCACACATATTCTGGGATCCACTTTTGCCTCAGGGCTGTCCAGCTGGTGGCTGGCAATGGCCGGTGGGATGACTGCCCATCTCTGAAGGCATTTTTGCAGTATTTAACCACGTGACTCTGGTGAGTGACAGGGCTGTTGTGGGGGGCTGATAACTGGATTAACTCAAGCCAGAGATGCTTCTGCCTGCACTCAGCAGGACCTCGGATCATCCCCCTCAGTGTCAGCTCACAAAATCCAAGAGCCCCTTTTCCAGCCTGTGCTCAACCCACCGCAGTCTGTCACCCCCCAGGGGACCCTGCTAACGAACTGTGCTTGAAGAGCAGCATCTCCCAGCAGATAGCAGCTCCCAGAGCAGCATCTCCCAGCAGATAGCAGCTCCCGAGGGAACAGGCAGCCCGGGAGCGATGATGCCGATGGTGAAACCTCCCATTAATCACGAAAGCACAGCCGCCACCTCCCCATCCCAGCTACCAGAACTAATCACAGCCCCGAGTAGACAAAACATCCACATTTTTCCCCTCCCATTTGCTTTCCCTCCATGTGCTCTGTGTCAGGAGTTGTCTGGGGCTCAGATAGGGCTGCCCCTGGGCTGTGGATCATCCACTGAAGGATTGTGTTGTCATCCAGCCTCATCCTTGGAAACATCAGCCTGGAGCGCCCATAATGCAAATCCTTAACTGTTCATGGTGCAGAGAGTCCATCATGTAGATCCTAACAGGCTAATCCATAACTGTCCTCCTTGGGGAGATAAAGCTGTTCCCATGCCAGCAAGAGGGACCTCAGCTTCACCTTTGCTTCCAGAGCTGATGGTTCCTTTGGACAATCACCTCATTGTGGTCTGCAGACAGCACTGCCAAACTCCTCACCTTGAAGTGAAACCACGGCAGCATTTTCTTGGGCTTTCCTTGAAAACAGCAGCCTGGAGGGAGGGATGATTTAATCTCTATGTTTTTCATCCCAGCAGCAGTGTTTCATTTGAAGTGGCTGCTGTGGGCCAAGCAGAAACCCAGAGCTTTGGGAGAAAAGGGGTTGATGGCAAACTTGGGATATGCATGAACTTGGAATAAACGTAGTGATTTCCAGGGCAAATGTACAGAGCCTTTGAAATTAGGAAGAAATTCTTTACTATAGGGGTGATGAGGTTTCCCAGAGAAGTTGTGGATTCTCCATTCCTGGAAGTGTCCAAGGCCTGGCTGGATGGGGCTTGGAGCAGCCTGGGATAGTGGAAGGTGTCCCTGCCCAAGGCAGGGGGTGGAATGGGATGATCTTTAAGGTCCCTTCCAAACCAAACCATTCTATGAGTCTGTGAAATCACATCTGTATTTTTAGCTTGTCCTGCAGACCTCACTGGGATGTGCTGCCCTTGCAAGTGCTGCCTGCTCCAGGTCTCTATCTGAAGACTCACCAAGTCTTGTAATTCCCTAAAATTCTCCCATCACCCACTCCTCATTTGGGGTGCAGGTTTTGTTTTGTCTCCACAGCTCCTGCAGCACAAACTTTGCTCTTACTTGGTGCCACAAGACTGTGGCATCAGGTCCTCCAGGCTGGGCGGTGAACTTCCAGTCTTAAAGAACCGTTCCCTACTTCTGCTCCCTCCATCTCCTCCAGATGAAGCCTGGGAAGGGCAGGCTTCAGCTTCTACTCTACAAACCTGGGTTGTGGGCCCAGAGCTTGAGAAAAGTGGCAACAGCAAAAACCCAGTGAGATGCAGCACACAGTTCACAACCACAGATGCAGTGCTGGGGTCCCAGTAGCTCTGTTGTGGTCTGATACAGCCGAGATTTTTTCCACATTAATGTCTTTCCTGCTGGCTGGAGCTTCCCCCAGCCCTGGGAAGGCTCTGCCTGACACCAAGGAGGGGTCAGACCCCTTGGGGTCCTGCTAGCCCAGCCAACATCCTTGCAGAAGCTCTCCTCCTTTCTTTGCACACCCATATGAATTAAGAGATGCTTTTGCAGGAAGGGTGTTTTTGGATCTTACCCAAGGATCTTTTGCTCGACTGGGTCAGGAGGCCTTAGGTCTGACACAACTGCTTTGACAACACATTCCTCCAAAACCCTGTTTTTCCTCTCCTTCTTCCATAGATGTGGGATCATGGGCGGGTGGAGGATGGGCTGGGTGGGCGTTCATGCCCATGCACCTCCCCTCTTTCCCTCCTCCTCCTCTCCATCACCCTCCCCAGCCCCTTCCCCTCTTCTCAGCCGTGATAAGCTCTCTGATGGAAAAAATGTTGTCACACGTATCTCACTTCCAGTGTGTGGGAGTCGCTGATAACGACGCGAAGATCTGGACAATAAAGACTCCTGACAGCTTTCGTGTCCGTCCCGGGCGTGGGGGGATAGTCCTGGAAGAAGACCTGAGTGCTTGTGGGATTTGGGGAAGGGTCCTGCAAGCTGGGGTCTGGGGAGGAGGCTGGAGAGGGGAAAGGGTTGATCCCCCACTCCTCATTTGGGGTGCAAAGCCATTCCCTTGCACATTCCCCAAATTCCACATTGCCCTGGGGCGTCTCCCAGCTGAGAGCCACAAACTGAGATTTTGGCTTCAGGTGGCTTTGCTGTCGAGCTGGGGAGCAGCCCAGCAGCTGCTCACCACGGTGTTTGTTTTGGAGCTTCCCCACCAGCCAGTGCTCCCTCCGTGGGGAGAGGGGGCTGCGCTGCTCCAGCGCTGCCGTTCTTCCACGTGGAGCTGCTGAAAGAGCCCGGAGCAGCTCGCCAGAAGGGTGAAGTCATTTATTTATGCCTGGAAGAAAAGTGTGCTTTATTACAGAGGCATTACACAGCCTCTGAGGTGCTGGGGCTGAGCCACTGCCAGGCTTTTGTGCCGATGTGGAGAGCCAAGGTCAGCACGGGGCAGTGCCGGTGGCTGCATTCCTTCCCGGTCCCCGTGTCGGGATGTACACACAGGGCGTCAGTTTATTCATGGAAGAAAATGTGCCAGGGTTTGGCTGGCAGAGGTGCATTTGACACAGAATCACACAATCATTAGGTTGGAAAAGACTTCCAAGACCATTGAGTCCAACCTGTGACCGATCCCCACCTTGTCACCCCGTCCAGGTGTTCCTTGGACACCTCCAGGGATGGGGACTCCAAACCCCCCCGGGCAGCCCCTTCCAATGCCTGACCACCCTTTCCATGAAGAAATTCCTCCTGATGTCCAACCTGAACCTCCCCTGCCACAGCCTAGGCCGTTCTCTCTGATTTTATAGCACTCCTAGTTTGTCGGTATCTATTTTTTCACTGTAATTACAATAAACTGGGATTAACTTTCACAGAAAACGTTATTTATTCCAAGCAAAAGAAAATCAGTTTTATAAATTTTCCAGCTGGAAGGAGACCTACCAGTTGTTTAGATTTCTGTCCCAAACCTCAGGGGCTCTCCCCAAAATCTCCCTTTCCCTGTAGAGCACTGGTGTCCAAAGTGAGCATGATGTTCCATCAGGATGGGAAAAAAAAATTCTTTCTAACATTAATAAATAATACAAAATTAAATATATTTTAAGACCGTTGCTGTAGGGAACTGTCTCTCTCTTTGGGGTCCCATGCCAAAAATATTCCATGCTTTTCTGATCAAACAGCATTTCTGGGGGAGAGAAGAAAAGAGGGGGTGGTGTTAGCGTTATCACTGTTTTATGGAGAATGAAGGTTTTCCGTCCCACCTTGGAAAAATGTTGCCAGAACAAGAGAAGGACACAGTGGTCCATCCAAAAACCATTTCCATGGTAAATTTGTACCCAGCTCTGCTTGAGATCACTCCGGACCCTGAGCTTTGGGTGTGGGACAAATGAATTTGTCTCCCTCCCTCTGCCTTGACTTTCTCCTTTGACGGCAAGGTGCATCTTCCAACCTTTTTCAGGTGGATTTTCCAGGTTGTCTGCCTGGGATCCGAGAGGTTAAACCCTCCCAGGAGCAGAGCTGGGTGACAGCATCGCCCTTGACTTGTCTGGGCTTTGGCACAGAGGCGCTTTCCCCTTCTCCGGCGGCTGATAGCCGGCTCCATCCTGCTGGGAGCGATTTCCCTGCGGCCAGTGAGCTCACACACACACACATCCCTGTGCACACCCAGGCTCTCACAGGGCTCACATTCAGGGGCTCCCCACCTCCTTTCCCTCGCAGCTCCGGCATCCCGGCCCCGGGATGTCATCCTGCCCCTGATAAGGCGCAGGGGCGGCTGCCAGAGGAAGGCTCCCAGTTGCTCCCGGCGCCAGGCTGGGTAGAGGCAGACGTGTCTAACTCTTGCTCCTCTGAAGGGCCAAAAACAGATGACATCACCCCCTCGTGGTGTCCATCCTCCCCCCAGAGTCCCTATCAGCCCCACGGAGAGGCTGCGCTCGGAGGAGTGAGGAGGAAGAGCAAAGGCAAGGGGGAGGAGGCCGAGGAGAAAGAGGGAAGGCAAAGGCTGGAGCTGGAAGTTGGTTACTTTGGCAAAAAGACAAAGTTCTGCAAAACTTCACCGGCCAGACTTCAAAAAGGTGGAAAAACTGGAGGCTCAGTTCTGGCAGGTCCTGTTATCAAGGGGAGCCTTATCTCTCGATGGGGCTGATGGCTCATGTGAGCTGCAGTGGCTGCTAACCTCTGGCTGAGCTTTCCGAGGTCCCCGAGCAGCCAGACTGTCACTCAGTGGAGAGGAGAAGCATCCAGGAGAGGGGACTGCATGGAAGCACTGCCACTGTGTTCACAGCCTGCAGAGCCACAGGAGCCAGGATGGGATATCCCAGCATGGAGCCCAGCAGTCCCTCACTGCTGCAGTCCATGGTGGCAGGAGGAGTGAGGGGATCTTTCCCAGCTTACAGTCCAGAGATGGGTCAGATCTCCACTGGGTGCCACCTGGCACAGCTGGGTCACTGGTTTTACTGGTTTCCTCCAGGGCAAGACTGGGGTTGACAGCAGAGTGGGTTTGGGTTGAAGCCAGGTGTGTAGCTGGGGGTTTTAGGGTGGGAATTTTGCCCACCTCATTGCTTTCACATCCTAGATATCACACTTGGTGTTTTCCAGAGATGAATCTTCCAGCTTTTCTCTTGAGGAGACTTTCATACCCTTTCAAGCCATCTCTACTCATACCTCCAAGACATCTCTACTCCTGCTCACCCTACACCACCTCCTTTCCACCTCACCACCTCCGAGGTGAGGACCCTGCTGAGGGGTCTTGCTCCAGTGCACACCATGGTGGGCAATTCCCCTTCCTTCAGTCAACAACAGTCCGCAGCCAACAGTATTTACACCCTGGTAAGGAACTGCTGGAAGTGATCTCAGCCTTGGCTCATTCCCACTCATAATTCCACTCAATAAATCAGCATATGCAGGAAAAGAGGCAGTGATACCCCTCGGGTGATGTTGGGATGGAGTCTGGAATATCTTGCACTATGGAAATAAGATTTCACCTGGGAACTGCTCCATGCAGGAGCAGGGCAGATGCGGAACCCGCCCCACTCCCTGTGAGATCAGGTGAATTGTTTGAATTGTTTTGCCCACAGGGATTTCTCAGCCACACCCACCTTTACCTCCTCATAGAGATGGACCATGGAATCATGGAATAGTTTGGGTTGGAAAGGAGATTTAAGGGTCATCTAGTCCAGCATCCCTACAATGAGCAGGGACATCTTCAACAAGATCAGATTGGACAACCTGAGTCACCCACCCAGGTTCCTCTTGTTGCTGTGGGAGAGGAAGAGGCATTTCTGGAAGGAAAATCATACCTCTGTCTTGGATCCACCTGCTTGAAGAGGATGAATCCTGCCATGACCTCTTCTGAACAGAGCAAGAAATGGAGGTTGTTAAAGGCAGTGACTGAGACAGAGGTGGAGGAATGGGCTCGAAGAGAGGCTTCATAACTGCTTGGACCAGCCCAGCAGATCCCTCTCTTTCTGCCACTCTGGAAGGGCACCCCTTGCCCCTATATCACATCTGCCACCTTTGTGCAGATATTTTGGATCCCTCAGTGCACCTCCAGCAGCATCAACCCCCAAGTGCCAGGCAGGGTGGTCTGTGTGAGGGGGAAAACACGGCTGCACTCCAGACCCAGCAGGACATAGAAAACCAACAGGTTTATTGGTGACGGACAAACCGAGCCACAAGCGGAGGCACAGAGGTGTCCGAGGGCAGGTCCTGTGTGCAGTTCTGGCTGCAGGGTCACTGGGCTGGCTCTGCTGGGGCTGTCACACCGCCCTGGCGTGGCCGCAGTCACCGGCAGCAGCGCAGGCGGCCGTTGCCGCAGCTCCCTTCCCAGCGCTCCATGTGGAAGCAGAGCCTCCGGCAGTGGCCACGGTTGCTTATGCACTGCTGGCTGTCTGAAAGGCCTCTGGCTGCTGGGGAAAGAGAGACCTGGTTAGGAGAGCTGGAACCTACTCGTAACCCCAAAATCTGCTGGGAACCCCGCTGGTGTTGGTGGCTGAGCAATGGGATGCTTTCAGTCAGCAGCAGGGAAATTCAGCTGGTTCCATGGTGAGGATCAGATGTGCTGGGGAGGAGCTTCCCTATCCAGCACGCGCTGGGAGTCTCCTAACGACTGGCCTGGGTGAGACAGCCAGGTTTGGGCTGGCTGTGTTAGGTTAGGTGAGTTAGGTGAGGTTGAAGACAGAGAAGTGCCTTTTGGAACAGGTGTTTTATCCGTTGGTTTGTTTGGAGGTTTTTTTGGCTTCTTGGTGTTTTGGGTTTTTTGTTTGTTTGGGTTTTTCAAATCTTTTGCTGTTTTGATGAAAAGGGGATGTACTGCTTCTCTTTAGACACAGCAGAAACACCAGTTTTGGGGGTTCTGGAGGGTCCACCACCAGTGGATTGGGCAAACCCTTCTCTCTCCCCTTGTTATCCCCAGGACTTCAGTTAAATAAATGAGAGCATACACAGGCTAAGCAAGTAAATCTCCTCTTCTTGGTCATCAGGTTTGCCTTCTGTGAATGTGATATCACCAAAATCCTGTCATAGTGATCTTACACCTGAACAAAACCTGAATTCCTGACCTATGTATACAAGCAGCCAGTAAAAATGCCAAGCCAAGGAATATTTTTCTATCAAACCAGAATCCCAGAAGAAAAGAGACAGACAAAAAAAGTAAATTTTCTGCTTTTACCCCTGCTTTTTCCCCCTGAAAGGTGGTTTTGATTTTATAGAATCAAAGAAACACAGAATGATTTGAGTTGGAAGGAACATGAAAAATCATCTACTTCCATGGGCAGGGACACCTTCCACTACCTCAGGTTGATCCAAGCATCACCCAGCCTTGCATTGAACATTTCCAGGGATGGAGAGTCCCTAGCCTTTTTGGGCAATCTGTGCCAGGGCCTCACCACCCTCACAGCCAAGAATTCCTTCCTAATCTCTAATTTACACCTACCCTCCTTCAGCTTAAAACCATTCCCCCTTGTCCTGTCCCTCCAGGCCCTTGTCCCAAGTCCCTCTCCAGCTCTCCTGGAGTCCCTTTAGGCCCTGGAAGGGGCTCTGAGGTCTCCCTGGAGCCTTCTCTTCTCCAGGTGAACACCCCCAGCTCTCCCAGCCTGGCTCCAGAGCAGAGGGGCTCCAGCCCTTGGAGCAGCTCCATGGCCTCCTCTGGACTCACTCCAGCAGCTTCTGATGTTGGGGATCCCAAAGCTGGAGGCAGCTCTTCAGGTGGGAATCTCACCAGAGCAGATCAGAAGGTGAAAATCACCTCCCTCAACCTTCTGGTCACACTTGCATCTTCCTGCATTTGCCACATCTGTATTCCACTTGTGGAGAATTTAATGGGATTCTCCTTGTTTTGTGCAGGATAAGGCTTTTTTCTCCTGGTCAGAAGCAAAGCTCAAGCTCCTGGCTTAGGCTCAGCATTTCTGGGTGAATTTTGAGGGCACAGAGAGGAGGGGAAGCACAGCCTATGAACCCGGGACAGCTGCATCCAGGAACTTCATGGAGACCATCTCAGGAGAAATCTTTTCCTTGGAAGCAAGAGTTAGGTCAGCCTTGACTTGTCTTGTCCTCTTCTACCTCAGGGCAGGAACCTGCCTTTTCTCCCCCCACAGTCCTGCAGAAACCAACCCCTGTGAGAATTTTGTCCTTACCCGGAACGCCCTGGAGCAGGAGAACCACAACCACTGCAAAGAGCAGCTGGAGAACTCGCATGGCTCAGCGTGGGTGGAGGTTCCACCCCGAGGAGAAGTGAAGGGCCCTAAAGAGAGCGAGAAAAGGGAAATCCTGGATTTATAGTGGCCGGGGGGAGGTTGTGTAATTCTCCTGGAGTGGAGGGAACTTTGTCAATCTCAGGCGCATTTCAACACGACAGCAAACAGCCGCACGTGGTGTGCCCGCTCTCAGTCACACCGTGTTGCAGACAGAAGGTATAAAGGGGAAATAAAGGAAAAAAAAAAGAAGGAAAAAGGCCAAAAAGGGGGGAAAAAAAATCAGGGGTTTATTGACAAATAGGACTGAGCACTAGGGAGTCTGCTACTGCTTGCTGCTGGAGACAAGATGCTGGGACCGACCCAGTCTGGCTCAGTGTTTGTAGGCTCGAGCATGTGATGTTAAAATCCAATCCAAGTGTTTGCAGTATCAAAGTGTTGGGTTTTGATTTGAGGTTTTTTTTTTTATTTCCAGCTCTCACTCTTTGTGTTTAGCACTGACACAGTCAAGCGTCAAAAAATCCAGAGTCTCCTCCTCAGCACTCCCCAACACAAAAAGTTGGCTTGGAAAGAATGGGATCCCTAAAAAAATCATAGGCCTGCTTCAATTTCCCAACTTCCAGGCTGCAGAGAGGATGTTTGCCAAGGTTTTGTTTACAACTGTCAAGAAAAAACGGCAGTTTAAGATTTTATTAATTTATGTACTTATTCAGTGGGAAAGCTGGGATACCTCCCAGCAATATTCCGTGGTGTTAGGAAAGCTCGTGGATTACGGCTCTCCCAGGGAACCTGGCAGGCTCTCAGGTTTGTACCAGTTCTCCAGGTCAGTTCCAGTAAATCAGTAGAGGTGGGACCTGCGTTTCAACTTGGGAAAACAACACAAAGCAAACAAGGAGCAGAACTGCCCCCCAACCAACAACAAATGGAGGAAGAGGAAATAGAAACTTTATAAAGGTTTTTTTTTACAGCAATGACGCAGCCGGGGCCATCACCAAGTATTCCCTTTTCCTTTCAGAAGTCACCTTGATGGCTTTTTCTTTGCAGGCTGGATGCCAGGAAGTGCTGGAAAACGCAAAGCCCATGTCCTTCAGGCTGCTTGAACAGAACAAGGATCACCTTCATCAAACAGTGCAGATAAAGGGGCCTTCACCAGTTGGACTTTGGAGCAAGGGACACTGAGCTCTTAACCAGGGTGTCCTGCAAACCGGCCACACAGAGCCCGGGAAGGGAAATGGGTCTGGAAACTCACCTGGGGGAGGGCTGGATGCAAGGAGGTGTGCAGAGCCTCTGGAAAAGTGTTGGTGCCCTGCCTATCTGGTGGCACTCCTTGGGTGGAACACAATAACCCACCCTACCTCTGAGGAGTGGCACCTCCAGCGTGAGAGATGGTGCAGCAGGATTTCATGGATCATGGAATCCTAGAATGGTTTGGGTTGGAAGGGACCTTAAAGATCTTCTCATCGCACTCTCTGTGGGGACACCTTCCACTAGCCCAGGTGGCTCCAAGCCCCATCCAACCTGGCCTTGGACACTTCCAGGGATCCAGGGGCAGCCACAGCTTCTCTGGGCACCCTGTGCCAGGGCCTCATCACCCTCACAGGGAAGATTTTCCAAAGCAAAGAATTTGGGCAGAGTTTATCCAGCAGAAAGGAGAGGGCTGTCCCTGAGCTTCAGCCCAAGCAGGGAGGAGCGTGTGGATGCTCCTCTGAGTGTCCTGCTCTGAGTGTGTGACCTGAGGTGTCTGAACATGTGTGTGCAGATGGCTTGGTGTGCTCCAGAGAGGATGTGGAGCACGGAGCCAGGGTACCACGTGGCCATGGTGTTCCCAATGACAGATGGCAAAATTCCAGGTGTTTGTCTCCAGCTCAGCTTCTCTCCCGTGGTGGGAGCAGCACCATCGCAGAGGGTGAGTTGTGCCTGGAGCTGTTTAGATGCTGCAGGCTCCAAGGGGACCAGGATGCATCCCCCACACCACCACAAGCCCCTGCTCTGCAGCTGTGGTACATGGGTTGAGTCGCAGAATGTGCCTTGGGAAAGAAAGCCGGGACTAGACAGTACCAACAAAAACCAGATTTCCTCCAGAAATCAGGGGCAGGAAATCTCTGTCCCTTGGGCAACTGCTTGAACAACAGCTGGTCTTGCTCCCTTTGGCGTGGTCTCGTTGCTGTGTTGGCCTCAGCCTCTGGTGAGCCTACTGGGGCTGGCCCAGCAGCCTCCCACCCTCCCCTGCTTCCCAACCTGCCAGCAGATGTCTTTTGTCAGAGCTCACCATGCACAAAGGCTGATCTGTGCTCAGACACGTGGCACAGGAATCGGCTCCTGGGTGCTCGAGAGGTTTTGGGGCTGGGAGGAGTCAAATCAATCTATATCCGCTCTCTGGCCCCAAACAGGAGGGATGTTTCCACTGACTTCATTGCCTTCAGGCCAGGACCTGAGCAGGCTGATTTTTAAATGCATCCTGGGATAAGTTTTTGCCAGCAGGAGCAATTCCTTGGGCGAATGAACCCTTTTGCCAGCTTGAGATGCCACCTCCTACTCCCAGTCCCACTGACAGCATTTTACCAAACCAAGCAAGCACTGATAGAGCCCTGCAATTCAACCTGGGAAGAAATGATTGTGGTCTCAGCTCTAGGCTCAGCCCTAGCCCAGAAACCCTCCATGGCTCTCATTCCAGACCACCCTTCATGCATTGCTCAGAATTCACCCCAACAGGTCCATGTCTGTCTTATGTTGAGGACCCCAGAGCTGGACACAGCAGGAAATGATGGGTTTTGAACTGCAGAAAATGGTCAGAGCACACCTCGTGCAATTCAGTTCTCCTTTCTAGAGCAGGGCCACATCCAGAGGTCAATTATGGATCATTCCTGGCGTGTGCCCACCTCCAAACTGTGCCAAGGGGCTGTGTGGCAGAGGGTTCATTTTCTGACAGCACGCGTGAGCATCCGCTGATCTCCGAGTCTCCGCTTCATGCGATTTGATTTACTCGTGTAGATACAGCCTCTGAATCCTGACCTATTTTATCTCCCCAGCATGCCCTGGAGCTGGGCTGTGGTGAGGTGATTTCTTTCACCCCACGGGAGGTGGGAGAGCTCCACGTGAGCGGGTGGAATGTTGGAATGTGACCCCCTTTATCCTGCGTGGGGGTGAAGGAAGATCCAGGCATCCACATGGTTGCGCTGCTTTGCGTGGGATTGCCAGGGATGTAAGAGACAGCCTGGATCTAAGGGGCTGCCCACGGCTGCGGCACCTCAGCTTCCCCAAGCAGGAGCCCATCCAACACCATCCTGCTCCCGACTGCACATCTCCTCTCACAATGACGTTTTTAGGGCAGGAGAGGAGGATTTGGCTCTCTCTGCCAAACAAACACTGGCCTGTTGCCTGGGAACAGCAAACAAATCCCAGCAAGGGAATTCATGCCATGCTTTGATGGACTAAAATCCCCAGTTATCCAGGAGGCTTGCGCTGGTTGACAGACCTGGCCTGAGGGTAGGGCTCTCTCCTGGCTGTCTTTATGGCTGCAGAGATCCCAAATGTACATCCCAAGATGTCTGGATGATTTTTGCATCTCCTTTAGGTATAGATCTGCTAAGGTTGAACTGAAAAAAAAAAAAACAAACCCTATTTTGTACCCTTCTGAGCTCTATCAGGTACAGACAGCTGGAGTTCAAAGCTCAGTCAAGCATTTCCCACAAAAATCCTCTTTCTCATTTGGCTTTCACCTGTGAAGACAAACTCTTAATGTCTTCTCTGGCCTGGTTTAAACTCTCCCCAGCCTGCATCTCTAAAGAGGTGGGAGACTTCACTTTTTCATTAAGTCCCCCCTTATCCTCACTGTCCCTTCTACTCCTACACGCAGCCTTCAGGGAAAGGGGTGGATTCAGCTGAACTCCACTGACTGCATGAGTGTCTGCGCCCTGGGAAATGGTCCCAGCTGGGCAGGATTGGTGGTCGTGGGTGGAAATCCTCTGGCAAAGGGTCACACTGGGGATGGCTTTTACTGAGTGCCTCAAACAGTGGGTATTTTTTGGCTTTTGGGTTTAAAGGGTTGCAGAATGGTGTTTGAGTGTGGTCTCACGAGCAGCTCCGTGCTTGACACAGTCTTGTGCCAGAATACCTCCCCTGATGGGGGAGGGAACTCAAGGACTTTGCCTTGAATTCAGAGACAGACGGGACTTTGGCATTCTTTTGCTCAGGCAGGTGTTTATTAGGTCTTATCTTAAAAAGTACAGTGAGCACCAGCAGGCAAGTTGATGTTACCAGCTCAGAATGCCAAAATGGTCGCGTATCAAATCTGCAGCCCGTTCTTACAGGCATATTGACCAATTAACACCTAGAACAACAGATGTTTTCTTTTTCTGTCCAATGTCTGGCAGTATCCTCTGGTGCTTCCAGAGGAATTGCGGCATTTTTCGTCCAGTAATATTAACCTTGCTGTGCTGCAGAAAATGGAGAGGTAGAAGAAGAAGGAGGAAGAGGTACAAAGTACAACAAACCTCCATCTTGCAAGTTTTCACTATTATCTGTGCATCCTGTTAACAACCCCAAAACTACATGATTTTTCACCCTGTGACAATCCTACATATTATTCTACTATCTAGTTTACACTTGAGAGCATTTTACAGTTTCCCAGAGAGGAGGCACTTTTCTCCATGGATATAGGTCGAAATCTGGGTTGTACATAGGGGTTTTTTTTCTTCCAAACAGATAGAGGAATATCATTCTGTGCATTTCTGACTCCAACAGTGCTGAGCAGATGAACAAGGTTGGTCACTCACAGGAGTTCAGCACTTCCCTGCCCATGGCATGGGGTTGGAGCTGGATGATCTTTAAGGTCCCCAAACCATTCTGCGATTCTGTGATGATTTTATGATTCTTCCTCCTCCCCAGGGTTACAGGATACTCCAGCGAGGGATTAATTAATTTGAGCGGCATTCCCTACCATGCCCTTGCATCAAAGCAGCTCATGCTGCTCTTCCAGCAGCTTCCCATGAGCTGAGCTGGGTCAGGGGTACAGAAACCACATCAAGAAAGAGTTTTATAAGGTCTGTAAGTGCCATTCTCCATCATCCACCATGTCCTTGGTGCTTTCTCTCACTCCTCCCTCTGTGTGAGACCAAGTAGCTGGAATGGAATTCAGTTCATCTTATTAATCAGGCAGAAATGACGATGGTTTTTTGTTTATTTTTTTGGTTGTTGTTGGCCTGTGGTTTGGGGATTTTTATGGTTATTTCCACCCAGATCAGCAAGCAAGGGAACACACAGCAGTGGGACAGCGGGACCATGCCTGTTAGCAGCAGGCTGCAGGTCCATTAGTGCCAGAGGCACAATATTCTCTATAAACTGAGCATTTCCACCTTTCCTGGTGGAAATCTGACTGGCCAGCAGGTCCAAAACTATCTGGGAGATGTGCAAGGTGAGCATTATGAACCCACTTTTCACTTTCCTGGGAAACCAGGCTGTGACCACGGTGGCTGAGCATTCCCAGATGAGGGGCACGAATGATGATCCCTGTGGATGAATGTGAGAAATAAACTGTGTGATTGGGAGAGGTGCCTCGATTCCAACCCCTCCCCGTGCTGTCCCCATACCTCAGCATGCATCAGAGGGATGGGCTGGGAATGGGTAGGAATTTGGCTCTGGGCTCAGCCCCGTCCCTGTTTTCAGTATCAGTTCCCAAGCCAGCAGCCAGCCCTGGGTAACCTGGCTCTCCTGAGGGTTCATCCAGCTGTGGGAGATCTCCAGGGGAGCGCTGGCATCTCCCTGTGTGTGCTGGAGTGCCAGTGGTGACCCGGGGAGAGTAGCTGGGCTGCTCATCAGTGAATGGGGACGCTTGGATGAATGAATTGTCGGCCCTCTGGCAGTGGGGCCTGACCCTGGTGAGGTCAGTGGGAATTTTCCCGTTTGATTCATCAGAACAAGAATTTCATCTCCCAGCGAGGACTTTTCCCTGGCTCTGTCCAAGCAGCGCCTCAGCTGGTTGGCATAGCTCTCTCATTACATCATTGTTTCCTTGCTTTCACAGAAATGATTGACCCAGAGAGAAATATTTTACCTGGAAAGGGAGGCCAGGAGCTGACAAAGGCAGGGGAGTGTCAAAATTTTATATTGAAAAGACACAGAAGGGCTGAGAGTCGATTTGGACAGATAATTAATTTAGGCTGAGGGAACTCATAGGAAGAAAGCTGCTTGGGACAAAGAGATTGATTTCCTTGGGGCTGGGTGAACAAAAGGGAAAGGAAGTGCACCAGAAATGCAGTCCATGGATGGAGAGGGCAGCCTGTCAGGGGCAATGGGACACAGCTTTAAGATCCCTTCCCCACCATGTTTAAAATGAGTAAACCTGGGATCTTAGGAAAAAAAAAATTCTTCCCTGTGAGAGTGGGGAGGCCCTGGCACAGGGTGCCCAGAGAAGCTGTGGCTGCCCCTGGATCCCTGGAAGTGTCCAAGGCCAGGATGGACAGGGCTTGGAGCAAGCTGAGATAGTGGAGGGTGTCCCTGCCAAGGCAGAGGGGTGAGATGAGAAGATCTTTAAGGTCCCTTCCAACCCAAACCATTCTATGATTGCCTTGAGAACCTGGCACAGGCTGGAAAGGAGAAGTGGATAGGGGTGGGTCTTGCCTGAGAAGCACAGACCACACTCACCTTTATGTCAAACCAGGTGCCTTTTGCACCAAAAGTGATGCCAAAAAGGCTTCCCCCATTGCAGCTCTTTTCTCTGGGAAGAGAAATAAAGGGACAAGGTCACCGTGGTGTTCTCAGGAGGTGAGGGCTCCTGTGGTCACTCCTGGTCAGTGGCATCCCACTACTGGCAGCATTGCTGACTCACGGGTGGGCACTTGCTGCTGTGTTGAACCTCAGGTTTATTGCTCTTAGATAAGGAGAAAGGCAAATTTTCACCTCTGCATGTCAGAGAACAATCAGAGTCCCCAAAGGGTGACAAATAGTTTGGGTGGCCCCAGTTTCTTCTTGTCAAAGTGTTTCCTAAAAAGTCACAGCAAAAGCAAATTGTTTAGGAATTCATGGGTGAATCCACAGCCGTGTCCTCCCGGGGGAGCAACAGTCACAGAAACCACAAAATCTCCGTCCCAACAGCCGCTCCGGCCATGCCAGTGGAGCCTGCAGCTCTCCACGTGTGCAGCTGGCTCCTTTGGAAACCTTCAGCTCTCTGTGGTGGTGGGTGACAAATTTTTGCAGCAGAGAATGATGGGTTCAAAGCAGTACTGAGCCAGGTATTCACCAGAGATGCAGGTTCCCACTCGGCACAAGCCCCCTCCGTGGTTACAGCTGTCTGGTCCTTGAGCATCTCCTGGACAAGGAAGCAGCAAATTCGTAGATAAAATTGATGGGGGTCCTTCTGGCACCATGTTCCCAGCCAGCTAAGCCACTGGGAGCACACAGGGAGCCTGGGCACCTCGAGCACACCTGGGATCCCCATCCCACGGGACAGGTTCAGACATCCATGTTAAAACTCCCAAATTGCAGAGCCGAACTCCCTCAAGGAATGTTTTATCATGGAGTTGTTTTTTCAGGACCTTGGCAAAGACCGTGCATGGGAGATCAGAGGGGTGGTCCTCCCCCTGCCAAGGAGGCAACTGCAGCCTGAGAGAAGGCAGGAACATTTTCCCAGAGCACATCTCCTTTAGGGCTTCTCCTAACTCAGTGATGTGCCCCATTTTCACAGCTTCCTCCCTGCTCATTTTTTGTATTCCCCAAAGGATTAAATCACAAATTTTCCCAGAGTACCTCACCCACTCTCTCACCCAGAAAACACCTTTCCTCAGCACCTGCAATATCACACAGCAGAGAAAGATCATCCCAGTTCCCAGAAATCCTGTTCACCACCCCAGGCCTTCCTGCTCTTACCGTGCTGGCTCAGGGAGATGAACATGAAAACAAGCACAAGGATCCCCATTCCTTTGGCTCTGCTGGAAAATCTCAGGGCTGGGAGTGAGATTTCGCAGAAGCCTCTGTGTGCTGCTGGCATGCTGGATGGCATCCGGGAAGAGGGAACGAGTAGGCAGGAGTTAATTATATTCCAGTCCCCGGAGCAACATTTGCTGCTGAGAAACCCTTTCGTGTCGTTCTGACCCAGCGCTGCTGCTCCAAACAATGCTGACTTTTTTCACGTTCACTGGTTACTGGCTTCCCTGATTCCTCTCCTTGGCAGCTGGCATTTTGGACTGGTAGAATTCCAGCTGGAAAAAGAGGCTCAGAGGGGTCCTTCTGCCCTTCACCTGCAGCCAGAAAAACCCCTGGGAAGTGACAGGTAGGAGGGAAGCAACCTGCAAGTGAAGATTCCTGAGGAGCTGCAAGGAGGAGAGGGGTGCAGGCTGGGAGTGATTCGTTTTTAATCTGAGCTCGTGTGAATATTTTCTCCAGCTGAAACCTGGGTGTGATTTTTTTTTTCCCAGCTTTGGCTTCCGAGGAATTTGGGAGGCTTCATTCCTGAGCGTGATGAGCATGCAGAACTGGTGGAAGAGCTGTTGGTTCAGCAATGCACCCCGTGGTGGTGAATCTGTGGTGAATGTGCAGCTCTGGCTGTAAAATGTGATGTTCCAGCTTCCCTGCCTGGCCCTGCTGCTTGCTGCCCCTTCCGTTGTGGTAATAAAACTGCTCTGTGAATGCCTCTTAAGCTGACAGGTGAAAGAGCAAGGTTACAAGTTCCCTTCTCCCAAAAACACCCCAACAAACCAAACAGAACAACATAACAGGAACCATAGAATCATTTAGGTTGGAAAAGCCCCCTAAGGTCATCGAGTCCAACCATTCCCCACCACTCCCAAGCTACCACTAAATCATGTCCCAAAATGCCACATCTGTGTGTCTTTTAAGCCCTTCAGAGATGGGAACTCCACCACTGCCCTGGGCACCCTGTTTTAATGCTTAACCATTCTTTCCATGGAGAAATTCCTCTGATGTCCAACCTGAACCTCCCCTGGTGCAACTTGAAGCCATTTCCCCTTGTTCTGTGCCTTGTTCCCTGGGAGCAGAGCCCGACCCCCCCAGCTGCCCCCTCCTGTCAGGGAGTTGTGCAGAGCCACAAGGTCCCCCCTGAGCCTCCTTTTCTCCAGGCTGAGCCCCTTTCCCAGCTTCCTCAGCAGTTCCCTGAAGTGTCCAAGGAACAACTGGACGTGGCACTCAGTGCTCTGGTCTGGGTGACAAGGTGGGGATCAGTCATAGGTTGGACTCGATGACCTTGGAGATCTTTTCCAACATTAATGATTCTGTAATTAATTGTCCTCAATCCTGTAAAGCATCCAGACATAAAATCAACATGGTAAATAAGATTAAGCTGGTAACAAGGATTAGGGCATGGGGTTTCCAAGGATGCAGCAGCAAATTTTTGTGTAATTCTGCATGTGGGTGTAATAGAGAGACAAATGACTGCTGTACCTGTTCATTTAGCATTTATTGCCTTTTTTATTTAATGAAACATGTCACCTCTGGTTTATTACACACTTTGCATGCTGAGAACACCAGACACGTCTGAAACACTTGGAATAAAACTTTTTTGTTTTCTTGGCCATGCATTTCCACGGTTTTCTGCAATCCCACGAGGTCTTTGTCACATTTCTGTGCAGCACTTCCACCCTCTGCGAGGGCAGAGGCCCTCTTGCTCCTGCAGACATCTGATTTCTGGGGGCACACAATGACCCCCCTCATCTTGGCAGATGTGGAAGTTGGATGTCGTGTCTGCAATTCGGAGGATTTAAGTCAAACCAGAAAATCTGACACCGCCACCCAAACCAGCTCATACACAAAACTTGGGAAGTTGTGGATAGCGTGTCTCCAAAAGTGAAGACACAAAGATGGACTTTGAGGCTTATCACAGCACTTCTGGAAAAGAAGGAATTCGTGACCCACCAGCTTGGAAAAGAATTAATGGAAGGAGGGATATTGTACAGGTGTGAAGAAGATAAATGCAGAATGACTGCATTTCGAGTAGGTGGCACTGAATAAAATTGTGAGGGATGAGGTTTTAAAACAAATGGAAGGAATTCCTGATCTGTGGGGGAAAAAACCCAGTATGGACTTCTAAACACAAGGATGCCTAAATCTAAAAATCCTGAGCTGCAGTTTCGTGAAAGCCAGGAGAATATATAAGGGAGTGTAATGATGTGGTTGTGGTCACTTCACACACGCAGAGTAACTGGGAGGAAATAGCCGCTTCTGGCCACAGACAGATCCAGCATGCTGGATCAGAGGAACCTTAGGATTAGCACAGTTGGCTCCTAAGTGATCAGTCATTAATGATATGTGTTAACTATTGAGGAGCACCAAAAACAAGCAAGTCTGGGAAGGACTGGATAAATTAACAGGGAAGAGGTCAGTTGGCACCCATTAAGCACAGCAGGGTGGCTGCAGCCAGCAGTCCCCCATCAGATAACTACAGGAAGATTTACCAAGGAAGGAGGACTCTCTGTGGGCCAAAACTTCTATTCTATTTCCCCAGCTGGAGGTAGAGTTTTGGGTTATTTTGGCCAGCCCCAAATGCTCCGCTCTGATGTCAGTGGAGGAACACACAGGTCCATCTTTGTGCATGGAAAGAGATGGCTTAGACCCCATCCCTGGAAGTGTCCAAGGCCAGGTGGGACGGGGCTTGGAGCAACCTGAGATAGTGGAAGGTGTCCCTGCCCATGGCAGGGGGTTGGAAGGAGATGAGCTTTAAGGTTCCTTCCAAATCAAACCATTTCACGATTCCATGATTCAGAGACAAAAGGAACAAGTTTGTTTTGCTGAGTTTAGCCATTTCCCCCCAGATTTTGCCCGCCTGGGCCGGGTTCCCACACGTACCAACGCAGCAGGTCCTCCGGCGCCGGTAGCAAGTTCCAAAGGCAGCAAATGGCTCTGGGCAGGATTTCAGGTGAAAGCAGTAGCCGTGGTATTCCAGACAACGCAAGGTGTCTCTGGGCAAGCCGAGACCTACAGGGAGAATGGGATTTCCAGCTGTGCTGCAGGATCAGTCCATTCTCATGGTCTTCCCCCTGCTGAAACCCCACAGACCCCTGTTAGGGATCTGACATAAATGCCCCCCCAATCCAAAAGTTTTGAGGAACTCATGGGACCTCAGAGCATTCCAAGGAAGGTTTTCGTACAACTGGAGTGAAACATAGAGATTGATGGAATTTTCTGAACATACCCTGGCCATTCATGCTAAAATGGGAAGCGACAGCCTAGTCTTGGATGCTTCTAAGTTCTGGGGGTGCAGTGCTGCAGGGACATGCAAGGGACAGCATGGTCATCACAGGCCCTCAAGATAAAATTACGACTTTAAAAAGCCCCCCAAAACAGGATCTGGCTCAATTAACAGGAACAAGCAGTTTGCCCAGTTCCTTCTTTCTCTGGAAGCCTTTCTCCGAGGTGAAGAGTTTCATTAAGGATGAAGAACAGGTAGGCTAAAAGCGCAATCAGAAAATGAGTCAATGCAGCAGAAGGGCTGAGGAAGGGGAACCAGAATATTCAGAGATCTGCAGTCAGCGGTTGCAGTTCAACCTGAGCAACACCAGGGAACACCTCTGCTCTCTTCTACCGTGCACAGAGGGGACAATTTTTAACCCTGGGGTTAGAAGAGGAGGGAATTTCCATGGTACCACCTTCCAGTAATGCCACAAAGTGAGATAAAGAGACTGCAAAGAGTCACAAGGAGCCAACACCTGGCAGAGGCCTCTGTGGGGGGGTTCTGGTGTGACACCTGCTCACCACAGGTTAACTTTTCACTTCTGTTTCTAAACTGAGAAATAGGGAACTGCTCTAAGGAAAGGAGCTGAGGGGAAGGTTCTGCACCACCACACGAGTGAGCTGTACCTCCTACACAGGCAGACCCCAGCGTGGGTATTGCACCTTACCTGGAACAGCCTGGAGGAGGAAAAGCAGGAGAACCATGAGGCAGGAGAAGAGCTTCATGGTGGAAAGTCTCAGCTGCAGCGTGCAGACAGGGCCAGAGTGCCAGAACCTCTGAGCAGGGGAGGAGGGAGCACTCTGGCATTTATAGGGCAGTGAGAACAGCTGTGGCTGTCCAGGGAACCTTGGCAGGGGTGACAGGGGAAGGCAGCGGGTACAGCCTGACCGCTGCACACGGCTAAACCTGAACAATGGCTCGGGGGCACAAAAGCAGGGGGATAAATAGCTGTGCCTCCCTGCCTGACCACTGGGAAGGCTGCTGGGAGGGCCCCTTATCAATATGGATCCACCCAGAGAGCACTGTTAACTTGAAATATCAGTGTGGTTGGTAATGGGTTGCCTGGAGCAAATTTGCCATCGTTTGGTGGGAGAGAAGGCAGCTGGAATATCATAGGATCATCGTGGAATCATAGAATGGTTTGGGTTGGAAGGGACACTAGAGATCATCCAGTTCCACCCCCTGCCATGGACAGGGACACCTCCCACTATCCCAGGTGGCTCCAAGCCCTGTTCAACCTGGCCTTGGGCACTTCCAGGGATCCAGGGGCAGCCACAGCTTCTCTGGACAACAGAATGTATGATCCTCCTGCATGTCCTGTGATGCAACAGTTGTTTCCAAGAGAAAGAAATAAAGCATAATCATCATTCCATCCACAAACATATCAAATAGTTGTATTTTGTTCTGTGAAAGGTGCTGTGAAGAGAAAAAAATCATCTGGTCTAGTGGAAGGTGTCCCTGTCCAGGGCAGGGGGTTGGAATGAGATGATTTTTCAGGTCCCTTCCATCCCAAACCCTTCATGATTCTGTGATACCTGAGGTGCAGATTATCGGTTTGCAGGTGTCACCAGCAGCACTTTCAGCTTTGCAGGTGCACAAAGAGCACTTGGCAAGTGAAATTCGTGGGTTTTCCTCAGGATTTGTCTGTACAGAGCTTGAACAATATCAACAGACATGGAAGTGGCAGCGGACAGCTCAGCTTCTCCCTCAGTCATTTACTTCAGCCTCTTTCTATACAAGATATGTATTGATGTTGTTCTGACCCAGCAGTTTTGATATCAGCAATACAAACCTCCCCCTCAGTCACTGGGCATTGTTCTCTGACTCCCTGATTTCTTTGTTTGCTTTCCACTGCGAATTTGCAGGCGCCATCCAGTCGTGAAGGAGAGGTGTTTGTGTCCATTTCCAGGTGCTGCAGGGACAGGGGTGAAGCAAAGGCTGTAACAAGAACCCTTCAGTCAGCTCAGGTTCCCACTGAACCCAAGGGGACCCTAGCTGAGATATTCATCTCAGCTCTCAGACAGGATCTGCCGTTGTACTTTGTCAGACTGGAGCAGAAACTCAGCTTTCTCAGCAATTATTGTTAAAATTGAAAAAAAAATTTGTTTGGTTCTGTTTAATGATGCGCTGGAAATGTTTGCCTTTTAAAATCTTATTTTCATGGGAAGTGAAGGACAAATTCAAAACCTCAGGTGTGTTAAAACCTGGTGGAAGAGGAGTGACTGCCCAATCATCTCACATTCAAAATCCTTCTCCATCTTTTCCAGAATGTCCTCACTATCAGACCACAAGTGCTTTATACAATCACAATCTCCTTCAAATTATGATCAGAAATTATCCCAGAAAAAACCCCAACCCTCAGAAACTCAAATACCATCTCAATCTGCCTTGATGCCTCTGCACTTTGTTTGCTCTCGTTTGTTCTCCTTTCCCAGGTCATTCCAGGTCAGAGACGTGTTTTATATGGATCACAAAAATCCCTTTGAGGAATGGTGTTTTCATGAGAAGGGAAGAGTTCTCTTTCATTTTGAAGTTTTCAGTCGTGGGACAGCTCTGAAAATAGCAGCTGGGACACTGAAATTATGGGAAACACCTGCTTTCCCCAAGCACTTAACCAGATTTGCATTATGGCAAGGTAAATCAGCAGGATTTGACTGCACTTGGGGTGAAGCAGTCCTGGAACTGGCTGAAAATCTGACTTTATTTACGTCATTGTAAGGAGCAAGTAACAGAGTGGGACGGATGAGGAGAGGTGCCACTGGAGTTGGTCAGCAGAGATAAATATGGGGGGAAAGTCTAATAGCGACCATTGGGATTGAACAGACAAAAAATTTGGGCTGTGGAGAAAAAAAACCCTGTATTTCCAGGAAGGAAACATGCTGAATTTCCAGTCTGGCCTAGGGATGGAGGATCCTTCACTGAATAAAATTAATCTCCATCCTGACTTACAGCTCGTGGAGCCTGTGAGCTGGTTCCTGGCTCCCTCTTGTGGGATAAGGTGCTGGAGGAGGGAGGGACCTCAGGGTGCAGGATTTGCTCCGGTGGAAAGGTAAAAGGAAGAGGAAATGCCTCGTTGCTCCATCCTCAGCACTGATAATTCACAGAGTAAATGAGTGGTGATTATTAATGTGTTTGGAGAGCAGGGACGGGATTTAGCTTCAGGCATTGAGTTTTGCAGAGGAATCGAATTTTTGGAGGGTGTCACTCACATTCAGGGTGAATGTTTATAAAGTTAATGTTTTCTAACTTCATATAACTTTTTAACATTTTTATAACTTTAAAAATCTCTGTAACTATAGTAATACTGAGAGCTCTGCTCTGACCAGGATTAGGTTGGGCCAGGGAGGAGTTCCCTGGTGCTTTGTCCGTTGCCCTGCTGGACACAACCCCTGCCTGTACTGTCCCTCTGCAGACACCCTGGTACCCAGCAGACTGTCTCCAGCATGGTGGGGTGGGAATGGAGTTGGGAATGGAGTTGGAGAGGGGGAAGGAAGGCTTCACCTCCTTACTGATACTCTTGTCCGTGGCAGCCTTGCCCTAAGCACCCGTGAGGAAAGCACTGGGCAGCCAGAGCTGGTGGTGGACCTTGCCTGCACTGGTGGGACATCCTGCCCTCCTTGGAGAAGGTCCAGCTGCCACTCCCAGCCAGCACAGGGGTGTGGCAGGGGCAGGACGTCAGGAGCTGTGACTGGGCTGAGCCCATGGGTGTTCCACTCTACCAAAACCATTTCTGGGTCCACACCCAGAGCCCACCTCAGGCTCTCCTGTGTTCCCCCCTGAGCCACCATCCTCCCCTGGAGCATCCCTGAGCCTGGTTCCTGCCCTCACTGAGCCTGTGGATCCCCTCATCCCACCCTGTACCTTCATCCTGCAGCCTGGACTGGTCTCTGCAGCCAGGCCTTGGCCACCCTCCCTCGGCTTGCCCCTCCATAGCCACAGCCCTGCTCCTGGGGGCGCAGGGACATCCCAGGGTGGTCCTCATGGAAAGGACATTCCCAGCGGCCAACCCAAGGCTCCAGGAGCCCTCCACCCCGACCTCGTGGCGCAAGGGCAGCGCGTCTGACTCCAGATCAGAAGGTTGTGTGTTCGAATCACACCGGGGTCAGTCTGGGGCACCACTGGTGGCCCTCTGCTTTTCTGGGGGGCTGTTCTGTGGGAGGGGCAGGGCTCGGGGATGCTCTGGGCATGGACTGTGTGGGGAATGGGATGCCCAGAGCTCTCCTCTGAGCTAGGTGGAAACTGTGGGTCAGGATCAAAGTAGAGAACAGAGGGAAGTGTTGTGGTGGGTGTCTGCCACAGTTTACCTCAGGAAGGAGGTGAAGTCTTCCTCAAGAAGCTTTTTAACTGCAGGAAATATTTTAACTGCAGGCTCAGTCACTCCTGGAGCACCTGGATGTGCTTGCCTGGCAGGGCAACATAGCATGGTACAGTCAGTCCAGGGGATTTCTGGAGGGGGATCAAGAGCAGTTACTCAGTGTAGGATTGTGGGAAAAGGGACAAGATTCTGCTGAACAACATGAGAAGTTGTTTTTCAAGAAGATTAAGAAAGACCATCTGGGGAGGTCTAGTCTGGGCAGTCAGAGCTCCAAGCCCACACGAAGACTATGGAAACAACCCTCCTGAAAGCCATGCCCAGATGGAGGAAGGATGTGAAAATGGCTGGAAGGCCAAGGATTTACCTGGGGCAGGCCACCCTTGACCAAAAGAACACATTTCTTTGAAGAGATTATTTCTTTGGTAGTCAAGTGGACACTGAGGAACATCATTTATCTTGACTTTGGTTTCACCTCTGACACAGTCGCCCAGACGTGTCCCTGCAGCAGGACACACACACGGAGCAGCTGAGCTCGATCCAAAGGCAAAGCAAAGGGCCAGGACCAGGGACCGAGGGGCTTGGGGTCCGTGTTGGCAGCCCAGCGGACCCTTCTCTGCTTGATGCCCAACTGGGTGAGGTTTGGGGTCTCCGTGGTGGGTGCAGAGGATGTTCCACAGAAGGAAGGACACGGGCAGCCCAACAGGGACAGGGGAGTAGCGAGGGGACGGGGCCAGTGGCGCAATGGACAACGCGCCTGACTACGGATCAGGAGATTGCAGGTTCGACTCCTGCCTGGCTCAACACTTTTAGCCCATGGGAAGTTCCTCCTGCTCCCTTGGTGAGCACCTTCCTTCTCCTGCCCATCATCCATCCTCCCTCAAGCTCCTGATGTCCTGTCCCAGCACTCCAAAAGGGGCGGAGCTGGGGCCCACACCACAGCCGGGGGCACCACAGCAAATCCCACAGCAGAGCGCAGGTGCCTCCTGAGCTGCTGCTCTGCAGCCAGGACAGGGCCAGCACTGCCAGGATGTCCTGGCACCTCGTGTGCTCTGGTCCCCAGCCCCCTGCAAGGCTCCCATTGGCCCTGCTGCCCTTTGTCGGTGCCTTGACAAGTTCTGCATGTGACATCGATGGTGTCAGAATAGGACAAGGTCCCAGAGAAGCTTTGGAGTTTCCATCGTTGGAGTTTCGACTAACAAAGCAACCTCGTGTCAAAGACTGTTGTGCTCTGAGGAGGGATTACATCACCTGCTTCCGAAGGATCTCCTAAAATCTATTTTTTTCTACACTTAATTAATTCTCTCACAAAGCCCATCCAGCGATGGGAACCCCCCAGAGCTCCGGGAGGGCCGGGCCAGTGGCGCAATGGACAACGCGCCTGACTACGGATCAGGAGATTGCAGGTTCGACTCCTGCCTGGCTCGCAATTTTCCTGCCCACAGCCTGGCTGTTGTATTGATGGCGACAAGGGATGTCTTTCTCCATGGTACCCTGCCTCTGCTTGGGGTTTGCCCCTTCTTGGTGGGCTTCCTGCACAGCAAAACTTCCCCTGCATCAGGGGAGGCTCTGAGTGGATACACTGGCAAAAATATTCCCTATTAGGTGGTGAATCTCTGAGAGACGAGCCCAGAGAGGCTGTGGCCTCTACATCCTTGGAGATATTCAGTCTGAGCATGCAGTCCTGATCTGCACATCATAAATTGAGCAGAAATCTGGACTAGAGACCTCCACATGTCATTTCCGACATGGAATTCCCATTTCCATGTTCTTTTGTTGCTTCACCACAAGCATGCTCATGGAGCTGTTTTGTACCTTCACTGTGTCTATGGCTTGGGCCAGGAAGGTTGAAGGTGTCCGTGTGGTAGCCCAGACCAACTGGCCATCAAGCAAGATCTTGCTACAACTCACCTGCCTGTCCCTCTGTCACCAGGCAGGAGCAAGTGGAGGACAAAATAGGCGGCCTTGGGCTGCGCTTTCCCCTCTGCTGGGCACCACAGCTCCACAGAGCTGGGCTGCTCAAAGCCCTATATTGGTTGGGAAATGCAACTACACACCCCACGAGGAAGGCAAGATGTGCCCTCCAACCCACCAGAGCAGCTGAGCTGAGCCTGGAGCTCAGTACAGACTTCTCCTCTCCTGGGTGGTGGAACCAGTGGGACCACAGGTGAGGATGGCAAGGCTGACGTGGATGGGGCAGGTGGGAGCAGGGTGAGATTGATGCCTTAGGTTTTAACTCTTATATTTTCCAAATTCTGTACTGCTTAGTGTATGACTCTGAGCTGCCTTGCAGCCTGTCAGCTGCTGTTCTCTCATGCTCACACAGACATAACAAAGCCTCTCCAGGCCTGCTCTCCAAGGACACCCAGCCCGTCCTAGGCCCAAAATGTGTAAACCAGCATCTTGAGAAGGGGGGAGCAAGATGAGGGGAAATTACATCATTAGCTAAAGTTTAATTGGCAAATTTATGCTGATATGCAAATGGACCAAACTTATAACAGTGTGAAGAACTCGTGACTTGTCGTCCATCTCGGGGGTAGCCTTTGGCCTGCCCAGGGTGTGCCTCTGAAGGCCTTTCCAATAAATATCACCTTTATTCCCTTACCCCTGTCTAGTCTCTGTTTCCAGGTTGGCCTCTTAGGCATCAAGATCTTGCCACTTCCCTTTAACCACCAACAAATCCAGGTGGTCCTGAAGTGGGGGCAGCAGGTGGGACCAGGGGCTGGGGCCAGTCACTCAATGGACTATGAACACATCTGACTGTGGATCAGGGGACTGCAGGTTCAACTCCTGCCTGGATCATCCTAAAACTCTCTGGCTGTGGTGGAGGTGAAAAGGGACAATTGTCTTCCTGAGGTCCTTACCCTTCCAGGCTTTTTGTGCATCTCCCCAGCATCAGCATCACAGGAACATCATTTTGTGACGTCAAAGCCATGAGCAGGGCACTGATTCCAGAGGAGAACTTGTCAAGGCACCGACAAAGGGCAGCAGGGCCAATGGGAGCCTTGCAGGGGGCTGGGGACCAGAGCACACGAGGTGCCAGGACATCCTGGCAGTGCTGGCCCTGTCCTGGCTGCAGAGCAGCAGCTCAGGAGGCACCTGTGCTCTGCTGTGGGATTTGCTGTGGTGCCCCCGGCTGTGGTGTGGGCCCCAGCTCCGCCCCTTTTGGAGTGCTGGGACAGGACATCAGGAGCTTGAGGGAGGATGGATGATGGGCAGGAGAAGGAAGGTGCTCACCAAGGGAGCAGGAGGAACTTCCCATGGGCTAAAAGTGTTGAGCCAGGCAGGAGTCGAACCTGCAATCTCCTGATCCGTAGTCAGGCGCGTTGTCCATTGCGCCACTGGCCCCGTCCCCTTGCTACTCCCCTGTCCCTGTCGGGCTGCCCGTGTCCTTCCTTCTGTGGAACATCCTCTGCACCCACCACGGAGACCCCAAACCTCACCCAGTTGGGCATCAAGCAGTAAAGGGTCCGCTGGGCTGCCAACACGGACCCCAAGCCCCTCGGTCCCTGGTCCTGGCCCTTTGCTTTGCCTTTGGATCGAGCTCAGCTGCTCCGTGTGTGTGTCCTGCTGCAGGGACACGTCTGGGCGACTGTGTCAGAGGTGAAACCAAAGTCAAGATAAATGATGTTCCTCAGTGTCCATTTGGCCATAAAGGAAGCAATTGTGTTGTCCCAGAGTGTTCTGCCCTTGGGAAGTCCATGGTCCCTGTCTCCAGCCATCATCACATTCATTCTTCATTTCAGGAACATTCCTTTCATAGTCTTCATGTGGGCTCTGAGGTGGGATGGACCAGACTCTTCTTTTTCAGTCTTTTCTTGAAAAAACTGCTCATGTTGTTCATCAGGTACCTCTCTCTATTTCCATCATCTTACACTGAATCACTGTTCTTATTCACTCCAGAAATCTCCTGGACTGACTGTACTAGGGCACGCTGGTCTTCCAGGGAAATATCACATGGAGATAAGTCCAGGTCCCCCAGGAGTGACTGAGCCTGCACTTGTGGAGCTTCTTCCACTTTTCAGAGAAAGCCTTCACTCCCTTCGGCTTCCTCATGAGGCAAAGTTCAGGAGGCACCCACCACACCTCCCTGCTTTGTCCTGCACTTTGGTCATGACCTGTGACCTGTCAGTCATGGGCTTGATGTCCATGCATCTTCCAGGTGAATGGGGCCTCTGTCTCCAGGGAGGTGCTGGGCCACCACCTCTCCTGCCCCTCTGGAGACCCCACATCCAGGAGCCTGTTTCCTCTGGGAGAGGCTCTGCAGGGCTGCTCTAGGCACTGGTCATTTTTGGCCTTCTTCCTCTGAAGTATCTAATTTAGAGCCCTCTTTGTTTAGCAAGGCAACAGGCAAATCCTGTTGGTGCCACTCCTCTGTCAGGTGACTCAAAATTCCCATTCCCTCAAAGAATGCCCCAAATTCCGGGATGACATCTGGGCAGGGGATCCCCTGTCCCTGACCTCGTGGCGCAATGGCAGCGCGTCTGACTCCAGATCAGAAGGCTGTGTGTTCAAATCACACCGGGGTCAGGACGCTCCCTCTGTGGGGATACAAGGTGGACATTTGTTTTTGCCCTCCCACTCTGTACCCCAAATCCCCACTGAAGGGCAGAGGATGAGCCATGGCAGAGTGGTCTTTCCTTGCCGGATGAGGGTTCAAAGTATCTGGATAACTTTGGCCTTCTCCTATCCTATGTTTGCAAAGCTGACAGAATTAGTGGATACTCCAGATGTGGCTTCATGTCCGGGTATCAATTCTTCTGGTCCTAACCCCCATTTGGAAGGGCAAGAGCCTGTTAGGGGGGATAAAATCCCTTTGCATGTTCTTCCTCAGACTGAATAATCCCAATTTCTCTCCACTTCCCCTCACATCCCCCGTATCCAAGTACCCCACCACCTTGCTGGCTCTCACTGAACTTGCATCACTGTGTCACTGGGGTTTTTTTGTTGATTCTGTCTAAACACCTGGCTGTGGGGAGCCTAAACTGAACCATCAGGACAAGTCATCAGGATATTTAATTCTTTTCTTCATCTCTTCCTGATTCCCCACGGTGAGATGGATAGAGGAGATGGAGGGCTGGAAAAAAAGGGGGCTTGGATCTGTAGGAATGACCTTATATGAGTTATAGTTCATAAAAAGTAGTTGAATTTTTTAAGGGCTCTTTAACAGTGAATTTTTAAATATATAAGCGGGAGACATCCTGAGATAAGACAATGGATCAATAAGAAAGGCAAGGGCCTAAGATCCCTTATCTCATAACTCCTGGAGTGCCACCAAAGGGTTGAGTGAGCAGAGATTTCCTCAAGATGTCGCTGCCTCACTGCTTTCAACATCACAGAATCATCAAGGTTGGAAAAGACCTCAAAAATCATTAAGTCAAATGTCCTTGGCTTTGGGTCTGTCTCCATAATGTGATTTTCTGTCCCTTTGATTTCTCAGAACGGAAAGAAACTCAGGTATTTCCTCTTGCAAATGTTCCACAGATGAAAAAGTCCCAAATAATACAATTTTCAAGACGCTGTTGTTGGGACAACTGGCACTCTCTTGAAAGCATAGCTGATAAGAAGCATGATTCTGGTGGACTTCTGGCCAGAAGAATTTTCACTGTAAGACATGGGAACAGTTTTACATTTCATAAAGAATGCTGAGTTTACAACTATTCTCACTTTTCAATGGGTTGAACTCTTAAGATTTTTGAAAGCCTTTTTTTTTTTAAAGCAGGACAGATTTGAGTCACAATCTAGGGAAGAAGGTGTCCCTGCCCATGACAGGGAGGTTGGAACGAGAGCATCTTCAAGGTCCCCTTCCAACCCAAACCATTTGATGATTCTATGAAGAGCCTGGTGATGAAATTTAATCAAAGAGACACTTCAACAGGGAGTAGAACTTGATGTCTCCCACTCAAGGAAAGCTGTCTTAAGTTACTTAATAACCAAGATTTCATAATCTTGAGACTCTCTGAATGTTTCCAGTTAAAACACCCTGTCTTGCATAAACAAGGAAATCTTTGAGGCCATATAAAATGGGGAAATGTGAGGGAGAAAGGCTTAAAATATTCCATATTGCTGTACATCCCTGTAACAAATGCTCTTTCCCATATAACTTTATTTTCCAGTGAAAATCCATTTCTTGGGAAATTGTGATCAGCCCTGTCAAGGTCTGTTACACGAAGTAGTTTACTCTGAATATTGACATAGAAGTAGCTTGACCAGAGGAGGATGTGAAACCTGAAGCTGCGAGTCCTTCACACAGTGACAGATTGGGTTCAACTCTGGCCTTTTTGTGTCTGGTGCAAATGTTTTTCTGTAGAAATTTGAACTATGTTTTCTCGGGCAGCGAGGATTTTTTTTTCTGTCTGTACAAGCAACTGTGCTACTCTCATGTCACCAGGCTTCCTTCTAGAATGATTCCATGACTGTTTTGGAAGCTGAAGTTTCATTTCCATGTCTCTCCACCCTGTTGGCTCAAGTCTCAGTGTCTGAGTTGAGGACAAGGTCTCATCTCCCTGTTAGTGGCCAAGGAAAGGTTATTTTTGATCTGCTGGACCTTCCTAAGGATAAAGACCACAGAAATACAGAATGGATAAGGTTGGAAGGCACCACTGGAGGTCATCTGGCCCAACCTCCCTGCTCAAGCAGGCTCATCTAGAAGACATTGCACAGGATTGTGTCCAGACAGTTCTGGAATATCTCCAGTGAGGGAGATTCCACACCTTCTCTGGGCAACCTGTAAATCCTCCTGTTTGTGGAGGGAGGCTCATTCTGTGCCAGTAAAAGACCTTTAGCCTCTTTATTCCCTCAGTACTTGAATCACTGATGAAGTGGCTGCTGGAAAAGTGATGGAGGGGTCTATTAACATTTGGACACCAGGAAGAATTTCTTCATGGAAAGGGTGGTCAGGCATTGGAGGGGCTGCCCAGGGAGGTGGTGGCATCCTCATCCCTGGAGGTGTCCATGGAACTATTGGACATCGCACTCAGAGCTCTGGGCTGGGTGACAAGTTGGGGATCGGTCACAGGTTGGGCTCAGTGGTCTGGGAGCTCTTTTCCAACCTAAATAATTCAGTGATTCTGTGATTCTAACAGATTTTGTGTCTGTCATTTTCTCTGGCCAAGCCCGTCCCTGGTGCTCTCATCCCTTTCCCTGTTTACATCTACATCTCACTCCTGCCTTCGTGAGGAGCAGAATGGGGGTGCCAGGGCTGTGATTGCCCATGGGGTGCCCCAGTCTTCCATTTGGGGATGAATTTTTATAAATATCTTCAGCAATGGCACAGGAAAAAAAACCCAAAGAGTGAAATACCTATGTTTTTAATTTTATTTCAGGTATTTAAAAGCCACACCAACAGCAGGGAACTTCATAAAATGGAGCAAGTGGGAAAATATATGACAGAAGTACACTGGGGTAGTAGATTTAGGGGAAAATAACTCAGGTTGTGACACTGGGTAATTTCTTTCCCAATGTACAATTTGTTGACAGCATGTGCTTGATATTTATCTTTCTCTGCAATCAGGAGGCAGAAGGGCTTTCAGCTTGTACACTGATATCTTTAAAATCAGGCCATAAACCAGTGTGAGATGTATTATCAGACAAGAATCTTTGAGAGAGAAATATTTCCTTGGATTTATATCAGGGCAAAACAACAATAAAAAGGGTTCAAAGCAATTTCTTATCTCTGTCTCTGTTGCAACCCCCAAACCTGAAAATCATCAAACTTCTTTGTGTCATCAGATTCCAGACCTTAATTCATAATTAATTTCTTGTAAACTCTTTTTGCTGTTTTTCAGCTGTTTCGCCAGGTGCAGACCCAGGATGTACACCTGAGTGATTTTCAGGTTGCTGTCTTAGGAACTTTCCAAGAAAACCTGGACAAAGCCCAAGGACCACCCTTGTGAGCAGACACCAACACTGGCAGTGAGATACAGTCAAGAGTAGATTTTTAAAATGAATAAATGTCTAAATGAATACAAGCCAGAGCTCATCAGTGTGTAGGTACCCATCCTTCTAACTGCATTCCCTGCTCTATCACCATCCATTAGCTATTCAAAGCCCCAGAAATGTGTTAGATACTTCTTATGTCTTACGGTTGCACTGAAAAGTCATTATGGGAATTTTTCCCAAGAAAGAAAATGGGAAGATGAAGCTGGAGAAGATGGCCCTGCTCAGCCCATAATTCCCCATCTCTCAAAGTTGATAGAGGAATAATACAGCTCTTAGTCTTTCGAGCACAGAAAATCAACCAAATTTCCTTCCTTTACCTGAACTTTTCCCTGAGATGTTTTCCCTTGTGTAAGAACAGGAGCTGTCTGCAAACGGGATTTGATCCAACAGCTTCCTCCCTTCCTCCCTTCCTTCCTTCCTTCCATTTTTATGCTTCTGAGATCTTAAATCATGTTTCTGTACTTAAAACTGTTCTTGAAACTAAATCACTGCACAAGTGCTATGTCCTTTACACAGGGGAAATGGCTGATTGAATACAGAACTGTTGTAATCTGAAAGGCCAATTAGTTTTTAGGGTAAAAGCCAGAGATTTCACTTATTTGTGGTGTGATTGCAATAGCTTTGGTCCAAATAACATACCAGCAGAACTGCTGATTGTCCTGAGGCAAGAGGAGTGAGTGGAGGGGAAGGAGGGAAGGAAAGGCTCTATCCACCCTCTCCTCTGAGAACATCCATAACAAAATTTCCTGGGGCAATATCATGCCCTTGGTGCAGGGGCAGAGGCACAGGGTCTGGCTCTGTAATATCAGCTAAACTGGCCCAGTTTGGGCCCAGGCCAACAGGCACCAACCCATGGGGGCTGGCACGGGCTAGGAACCACTCCCTGTGGATTGTTTTAATCCTGACACCTTGTTCTGGAGGGTGAAGGAATTCAACAGCGTGGATGTGGCCAGCCACCGCTGTTGCTCAGAATCACGGAATGGTTTGGTCTGGAAAGGACTTTTGCACCCACACCCACAAACCCAACCTCACTGCCCCTCTGGAGGGCTGGAGATGGGGGTAAAGGGTGGGTTAAATTCTGTTTTATACCCCCAGCAAAGGTGTGGGAGTGAAAACTGTACAGATGACTCTTGAGAAATGCAGCCCTACACGCTGCTAGGAAGTCTTGGCCTTTCCAAAGGTCAGTTTCCTAGAAGTGTCTGGCTCATTACCCAGGAGGAATCCCATCCTTGACAGAGGCAGCAAGGTGCTGCTGTTCAAGACGTGGTTTCCCAAGAAAGTCATGCACAGGGGAGCAGGAGCTATTGGCCCTCCGTGGCTCCATGGAGACCTCCATGGAGAGGCGGCTTGGGGTCACTGAAAATCATCTTGAACATTTGGTAAACTTCAGCAGATGAGGGTCAGGTTGGTTTATGCCTTGTCAACACGTCTGTGAAGAGGGAAGATCAAAAATTAACAACTCTTTGACTTCCCTGCTCTTTTGAGGGATTCTTCCATGCTGGACCATGCAGGTGCTGCAATGTCAGCCCTGCTCCCAGCTGAGGTTGAAGCAAACCTCATCCCCCAGCATGGGGACCAGCATGGTGGGGAAACAAAATCCATGGGTGGAGAGATGAAATAAAAGAGATTGAGTGAAAGGAGAGAGGCAGAGAGCAGATTTACATGGTGCTCCCAGAGGCTTGTCTGATAGAACACAGAATCCCCAGAATGGTTTGGGTTGGAAGTGATAAATTGAACTTAATCCAGTTCTGACCCCCTGCCATGGGCAGAGACACCTTCTGCTATCCCAGGTTTCTCCAAGTCCCTTCCAACCTGGCCTTGGACACTTCCAGGGATGGGGCAGCCGCAGCTTCTCTGGGAAACCTTGTCCAGGGCCTCACCACCTTTATGATTATCTCAAGGAGATATTTAAAGGACATCAGATATCAAGGAAATGCTCAGAGTCCTGTCTCTATGACTCCTAAGAAATAACACAGTCATCTAAAAAGTGCTTTCAATCCACGAAGGGTGTAGTTCTAGGAAAAACTAATTTAGGGAAAAAAGTTTCAGGAAAAAAAATTAATTGAAATTTAAACTGGAAACTGGGAAGCAAACAATTAGGTGATGTAGGAACTAGAGAAGGGCCAGGCACTGCCAGTTCTCTTCCCAGCCCCAGCAGGTGTGGCCCATGGGGTGGGAGAAAGCAAATTCCACCCCCAGCTGCGGCCCCTGCATTACACAATGCCCTGATTGGCTCATTGGAAATTGGTGATGTGCTTGATGGCATCATGGCTTGCACAACTGGGTTTTGTCCATGATATTGACCTTGGAAGGTGTGGGCTGCTTTCCAGAGGGCTGGAAATGAGGTAACTGAGTAAATTGAATTATCTAATTAATTATTTTAAGTGACTCCTCCAGGTGGCTGTTTTTCTCTGTTCTTTAGAAGTGTCCAAGGCCGGGTTGGACAGGACTTGGAGCAACCTGGTCTAGTGGAAGGTGTCCCTGCTCATGGCAGGGGCTTGGAACTAGATGTTCTTTAAGGTCCTTCCAACCCAAATCATCCTGTGATATGATATGATATGACATGGTATGATATGACATGACATGGCATGACATGACATGGCATGGTATGATATGATATGACATGGTATGATATGATTATGATATGGTATGATTATGATATGATATGATATGATATATATTTCTTTTATAAGTGAATGGACACACTTCTTTGTTAGATTAGTGGTGTATTTTCTTCTAGTGTTATCGCTCACTGTGTGTCATCTGCCCACGTGGAGATCTGCAGTGGCTGACTCACAATGTGGGATTCAGATGTCCATAGTCACTGTGATTTCTCTTGGGGACAGTGGCACCCAAGCAGAGACACAAATGGTGAGGAAACTTTGTGCAACTCCAAGCTTTGATCAGGACACTGACCTGTGTAGAAGACAGTTGTTTAAATCTCAAATAATTTATTATTATTGGTTATCATTTATAGCAGAAGAAAGATTGCTAGCAGGAGGACAGAGGAATTCAAGACAACTGAACTGTGGGAGGGGGGAGAGAGGGACACTTGATGAAGCATTTTATTAAAGGCTCATTTGCGACTGGTGCCAAACTGGACAAATACGAATAATTGTAATATGATCTGTGGCAAATATAGTCTGGAAAGCTTCTGGACTCGTAACAGTGCTTTTCTCTGGGTTCTGAGATGGCATCATTTGACCATACCCATATTGTGCAACTGTCTTGGCTTCTAGTCCAAGGTGACCACCCCAGTCTGCCTGCTGGAATAGTTCCTAGCCAGGACTAATCATTGAAACAGCCCAGGAATTTCTGGCAGTGGTCTAACAGAGGCCAAAACTGCCAGGGCCGTTCTAATAATCTGGATTCTAATATTGTGGATGATCAGTTTTCAGTGGTCACATCCTGGCACAGAGATTTCAGCTGAATCACTGCTCACACTCTGCTACCTGAATTAGCTGCAGCTCAATAAACTGTAATGTGATCTGGGATGTAGCAGGCACAAGGAAGTTGTCTGTTACAGATGAAAACAAGCATGGGAAGGTCAATGCTGTGCTGACCTGACTGATCATGGATATAAATGTATGAGAATCCAATTCTTGTGGCTGCAGCATTAGCAGCTTCCTACCTAACAAGAACCAGTGGAGCTCCCATGATTCTATTTTTGATGCTGATGGTGCCAAAGTCAGCAGAACCTACCCAGCACACCATAGGATTAGACTTTTAAATGATACACAGAGGGAAGCATTTAGACCCTGCTCACTGTCTAATGAAGACACTTCTGGTGTTTTAGTTTGTCATCAACTGCACGATAACTCCTAAAAATCAAGGCTTCTGTGTTATTCTGTAGGATACCATCCACACAGAAGTCTCAGTACTTTCCAGGAAAAGCAGCAGCATCAGAGCTGTGTGACAGATCAGGAAACTCCTTATCAGGACCAGGGAAGCACCAGTCTTCTCTCCATAACATAAAGCAGATCCTGCCTTCCTCCTTCCTCTCAAACACTTATTTATTTTATTATTATTCCTTCCCACCCTCCCCTCCACAGAGGAATGCCGCTTTAGCTTAGAGGTGCAGAGGACAGTACATTCTCCCAGCTGTGTTCAGTGCTGTCATTTAAATGTCTATTTAATGTTGACTCAGTGTCTGGATTGCAACGTGAGGGCACAAGCAGCTGAGATCAAAGCAGCCAAGGGCAGGTAATAATTGACCAAGTTCCCAGACCTCAGCACGGCACCATCCCTGAACCTTTAATGTACAGGGGCCTCCCCTTGTGCCCCTTCAGTGACACCAGCGAATGTCTCACACACCAGGATTCATTAAATGCCCTGCTGTGCTTTTCCCCCTCTAAAAAGTATAAGATATTTCTTTAATAGAGGACCTTTGTAGCTGTCACCAAGCACAGTGAGGACTGATGGAGAAACAGAGGTAAAATCTGCCCTGTGCACTCATTTAGCCCATGTGAGGTGGCACAAACCACTCTAATGACAAGGGACGTGTGGGAATATTGTGTGCAAGAGTAAAGTGTATCTGTTAGAGGATGTCCACTGATAACTTTTCATGGATGAAGCAACCTTGGCCCTCATTTTCCCATTCTCGTTGTGCCCTTAGCAGGATGATGCTGAAGGGTAGAAACATGGAATCACAGAATGGTTTGAGTTGGAAGGGACCTCAAAGATCATCCAGTTCCAACCCCCTGCCATGAGCAGGGACATTTTCCACTACCCCAGGTTGCTCCAAGCCTCATCCAACCTGGTTTTGAACAGTTCCAGGGATGTTCCACCTTCCATTAGACCAGACTGTTCCAGACTGAGCAACCTGGGATAGTGGAAAGTGTCCCTGTCCATAGCAGGGGTGGAACTGGGTGATCTTTAAGGTCCCTTCCAACCCAAATCATTCCATGATTCCATGAGTCTATAATAACAATTTGTGCCATAATTAGGAAAGCCAGGAGAATACTGAATTATGTTTTAAGATGCACTTGGTTTGAATGGAACATAAGCACATGCTTTCTTAAATAACCACGTGCCTATGTCATTTTAAAGGCATATTTATAGCTAAAATGGTAAAATGAGGTTTTGCCACCATCCAAATATATGTACCTTATTTTAAATAGCCTTTCTTATAAGTATAATAGTTCTTAGACTTTTTTTTTTATTAGTCATTAGCTATTAAGTTGCACTTAAAAGAAAATACTGAGGCAAGCCTCTCCTATATGACGTTACATATGGTGCTTGCTATGAATTGTTACAGGGGTTGTTTGTTGGCCAAGGAGAGAACATGAGAAGAAGAACACCTGCCTTGCAGAAGACTCAGAAATCAGAGTAAAATGCTGCTTGCAAAGGTTTGCCCCACTCAACATTTTAGATTTTCCTTGCAGTATCACCTTTGGAAAGGGGCTGCTGGGGCAAAAATCAGTAACATTGACTTGCAAAGTCCCCCCAGCTCCTGTTTGCTTACAGAGCTTGATTTCTCTGGGGTAGGTACTTGCAGCTCCTTGAATTCCCAGCTCATGTGTGGAGGTTAATGTTCTACAGAGATCTCCAGGACTCCATCCTGGCCCTGGATACTGTGGGGCTCGGTTCCACACACACACTTCCATGTTCCAGCCCCAGGTCACTGCTGTGCTGCATGAATCGTTCCGTTCCTCACCTGTTCTGTACAAGTTTTGCCCGGTTTTAAGCAACCAGTTTGCACCTGTCTTTGTTTTTGTTAGAAGTCAAAGTCATGGAATTTTCCTCTTGCTCTGAATGACATTTTCGTGTTGTCTGTGCTAGCAGGGCTGAAAGCGTTGGTCACTTTCACAGAATCAAGGAATCACGGAATCACGGAATCCTTGGGGGGTTTGGGTTGGAGTAGACCTTACAGGTCGTCTCATTCTAACCCTCTGCCATGGGCAGCAACACCTTCCACTAGACCAGATTGTTCCAAGCCCCGTCCTTGATTGTTCCCAGGGGCATCCGCCACCTCTCTGGGCAACCTGTGCCGGTGTTTTACCACCCTCGTTGTAAAAATCTTCTTCCCTACTTCCTAGAGGCCCGTTCTCCTTCTGCAGGAAAGGAGGTTGTTCAGCAAAATCTGAGTGCTATGGCGATCCACATCAATGAAATTGAAATAATTTAACTCTAATAATTGATTGGCTCTGTTCCAAAGGAGGGGAAGAGTAAAGCCATGGAAGTGAGTGGAGCCTATTCAAATAACAAAATGTATTCACAACCTTCCCCAGTGCCACACTCTGATTTTATTTGTGAAAAACACAACTCTTCCCTAGCATGGATGTCTTATGGACAAGTGCTTCCACTTGCACAACATTCCCACATTGTTCTGTCTGTGTGAAAGACAGGTGACGGAAATTCACATTTCAATGGGTCTTGAGAAAAACAAAAGGGTTTTATTTTCTGGGTGTATTCATGCTGGTGTTGCAGGTCAGGCACCTGCCTCTCTGTATCCCACTAAAGAGAAAAGAGAGGGGTGACAAATTAAATTTCTTCTCCATTAGAAATGGGTAAAGCTGGAGAGCTGCTGCTAAAGGAGAAGATAATTTCCAAGGCAAGGGTACAAAAAAAAAAGGGACAAAAAAGAATCACTTGGCATTTCTTGGTTAATTAGACTTTATGCATGGAAGAGGGAAATCAGTGTTTATCTTTCTGTTATTTGCTGCATAAACTCACCTTGCTGCCTCTCTCTCAGCTGCTCGAGCTGGCCCATTACCGTGCAAATGAAACATAAACCTCAGTAATGTTTCCATCCTTCGAATAATTCTTGGAACAAAAATGCCATTAACTCCAAGTTAAATATAATAAACAAGGTAATAAGGAAACAAACTACTGAACCAGAATGTCAGAGGTAGGAACTGCAGAAACAGCTGGGCTGTGACAGTGTTTAACCTGTTTATCAGCCCAGGATTTTGTGAAGAACCTTCCCTGCACTGATCCCCTTCTCAGAAAATTTACAGCCACAGGGGTCATGCCCTGAAGTGAAGGCCCAGAAGATGTTGACCTTCCAGGCACTGTCAGACAAGGCTCTTGTGGAATCAGCCCATTCTCTCAAACTTTCAGGGCAGTAAGAGCGGAAATATTTGGCATGCCATCACAAACTTGTGCACGTATATGAAATAGTTTATTTGCTTTAAAAGAAAAGAGATATATTAGGGTGTGTTACAACTCTTAACTCCTGAGGTTTTTAATATGAATAACAGGAACTGAGTGCAAAGAGGTCAGAATTTTCGCCTTAGGGCTGAAGGAAAAGCAGTGGGGAATGATGGGGGATGAAATGCCAGGCTGGAAGGGGCTTGGAGCAACCTGTTTTAGTGGAAGGTGTCCCTGCCCATGGCAGGGGCTGGAACAAGGTGATTTTAAGGTCCCTTCCAACCCAAACAATTCTGTGATGTAAGTTAGAACTGAATGAGGGGGAGAGCTTTGTGTCAGCCCCCTGCAGTGGGTGAGGCTGTCCTGAGACCTGTTTAAAAAGTGACGAAGAACAGTTGCATCACCTCAAGTCTTTCCCAATGCTTTCCTCTGCCTTTGACATCATCCACTTGGTGACAGAGACAGGGAGATGGAGACAAGATGTTACGTGAACTGTCAGTGAGTGACGAATCCAGGATCAAAGCTGGGTCCCCACTCCAATGGTCACTGACTTCCAATCCCCCTCCCCGACCCATCCTGGTGCCTGCATTGGGAAGAGTCTGCAAAAGCCATGAAAATTGGTGCAGCTCAGTGGGGCTTGGCTGATGGTCAGATTATATAAGCGGCACATGAAGTGGAAATTCACCCTTGGGGATTGCAACATGTTCCCCCACCCGCGATAAGGGGGATCACCGGTCCTTTTCCAGAAAGTTCACGGCAGTTACTCATTGACAAAGCCCTCACTTGTCACACTTGCACAACCCCACGGGCCCTATAAATACCGGGTGTCTCTCCCAGCCCTGCCTCAAGCCAGCTCCAGCCACCATTGGTCCTTCAGGTGCTTTGCAGGACCTCACAGCCCACGAGCAACTGACAGCCATGAAGATCCTCTACCTGCTCTTCGCTGTCTTCCTCCTCCTCTTCCAGGCTACTTCAGGTGAGTAGCAAAAATCCTAGAGAGAGCAAAAGGGTTTGTAAGCAGAAGTGTGTTCACAGCGGGGTAAAAAGCCTCCATCAGGTGAAAGGCAAAGTCTGATGCCATGGGGATGGTGCAGCGGATGGGACCAGGAGCATCTGTGCTCAGGATGCCACTCTTGCTAAAAAAAAAACAGCACATGATTTGTTGAACATTTACGTCTCATCATTTCAGGCTGAAAGCTGAGACTTTAACTCCTTCCACTCCCCACAGGTTCTGCAGACCCTCTTTTCCCTGACACCGTCGAGTGCCGGAGCCAGGGAAAATTCTGCCGTGCCGGGGTGTGCCCACCCACCTTCGCTGCCACGGGGACGTGCCACGGGGGGCTGCTGAACTGCTGCTCCAAGTAAGTGACAAAGCATCTGAGGGGCCACAGAGGGAATTTTTTTGTCCTGCTGTTTTATCCACTGTTTCTTTGAATAATTGGCACAGCTCCATGGGGCTTGCAGGGCAAACCTTGGTGGGAAAGTCTGGAGGGAGGAGGAACGTGTATAATGTTGATGTGTGTTTAGGGAGAAAAATCATTTGAATGGAAATTATGTAGGGGAGAAAGGGCTCAGAAGGGTCCAGATTTCCAAGAATTCGGTATTTTTTCACTTTAATTTGAATTTTCACAGGAAAAGAAGGAAAGTTTTTTTCAAAAAGTTATTAGGAAAATACTTCACAGTATTTACACCCATCAGGGGAAACATTTTATCCTCCCTTTGTTTTTATTTTCAAATTTACCTAGAAAATCTAATTTAAAAGGGGGAAAAGTGTTCACAGAACTCTGCTTCTCAACCTCTCCACATCTCTCCTTCCTCCCCCCACTGCACAGCTCTTAGAAAGGTGAAGAGGAATGAATTTGTCAGTGAGTGGAGACTTGGGTGTGCATTTCACTTTTGACCTTGGAAACCACATTCTTGTAATGTCTGGAGTTTCCCTGCTAGCTAGATTTCTTCTTTCCTTAAGGTTTTGAACATGCTTTTGTGTAACTCTCTTCAGCTTAGAATAAAACATAATCCCCAGGTACTTAATTCCTAGAATAATTTTGTTCCATTAATGCCCACGAGATGATCACTGCCAGCTGCAGTGACATCCACGTGCCCCATATTCAGTGCCAGATTAGGAGAGGTTCCTGTACCTTTGATGAAGAGGACTGGTGTGATGACATCATTCATCCCAGCAGTGATGTTCAGGCAGATGCCCAGCCACTGATGTGACTGGGCAGAATTTGGGTCAAAATAAAGGGAGAGCTCAGATCCGTGATGTCTGAATTTTCCAGAACTCCTTATTCTGTGATTCTGTTATTTATAGAATTGCCAGGGTTTAAAGGTTCCCAGAAACTGAAGAAAGTGTCATGAGATGGCTCTAGGAAAGAGGTTTTCTACATTTATCCAGGACATGAGGATCCTCGGTGGTTTCAGGAAACACAAATCATTCCAATAATAGGACAGGTTTTTGCCAGGAGATTAAGATGCTAAGGAAGTATCCACTTAGGAATTCAGGAAAGTAAATGGAACAGAAGGAACCTGATATGAGATGATTTTACATAGGAGTGATGTGATCCCTCAGTCTCTGTGACCACTCATCCTCCTTGGGAAGCAATTCCCACTGGTAGCAAATGGGCTGGTAGGAACAGATGGAAGATCTCCAAATTTCTGTCAGAACATCTGCTAGACCTGACCCAAAGAAAACTGAGCCTGGGAAAGGAACAAGACCTCTTGGGGCTGGTTTCAGGTGTAATTTTCCTAGAGAAATACTCTTTCTTGGAAGAATGTACCCTGATGGATGTTAATGTTCAGGGTTAAATCTCTTCTTGTGTGGGCTGTTGGATTTTCAGCTGAGCTGGTCAATACAAGAGTAGAAGTTAAAACCAACAGGGTATTCCAAAGTACAATATAATCTTTTTTTTCCAGCTCAAGTTGCTTGAAAACAGATCTTTGAATCTAGACACAAAGGGCTTGATTCAGCAGGATACATTGAGATGTTTAGTGGCGTTTGAGGTGCCTTGGAGTATTTAAATCATATCAATTTATCTGGCTCAGCTAGCTCTAAGGGAAAACACTGATTTTCAGAAAAGATAGATGCCTGGAGGCCAAGCAGATACTCCAGACCGCTTCAGATGGCACTGGACTTGTGTGTTCAGCAACTTCATCAAATCTCCAATCTTTATTTTGGGATAAACTGAACAGAAATGTCATTACAAGTGGCCATATAAATCATCTGCCAGTGGCCACAGTTCTTATAGACTGGATATCTGCAGACCTGGACACACAGCACACACAGGGATGTAGGTTTTTAAACCTTCAGGCTGAACCCACCCTGCAGGTTCATTTTGAAAGGTAATTATCAGGTACTGAGGCTTTTAGAGAATGAGTTGAGGTGACACTGCAGCAAAATAACAAGACCCTTTTTATCCTTCCAGGGTTTCGGCAGAGTAAGAAGAAAAGGCTTTCCTGGATCAGAGCCCTTGTACCAGCAACATTTCCACTGCCATGAGGAGCTGATTTCCATGGATTCCTCTTCTATATAAAGCCTCCTGCAAATGAGCATTAAAAGAAGCTTCCAGAGGGCATGTCCTGTTAGCACACCGCTTCTGGAGATCCAGGTTTTTCCTCGCTGAAGTCACTCCCTTTTTGCTTTTAATACACGAGCCACTTTGGCTCCTTGGCCACCTATTCCAGCCTACCTCACAGGGGTGTTTGGAGCTTCGATCACTTCAGGTTCATGCAGCTCTTGGAGGATGTGAAGCAATATATATATTATTATTTTATTTGCATGCGAAAATAAACATCTTCTTAAACCAATACCTGTGATTGTTGTTGTTGCTCACAGTAATTTCCCCTCTGGTTTTGACTCAAGGCTCAGAGCGATGCAGTGTTTTTTGAACAAGTGGGTCTTCGGAGTCTCACATGTTGCCAAGAGATTTGGGAAAGGGAATGGCTAAAACAGCAACCATGATATTATCATGATGATGATAATAAAGCATTTAGGATGACAAGACTGAAAGCTGAGTGGGAAGAACTGTACAGGCAGCTCTTGACGGAATAATTGTATGACAATATGGCAACCAATAAACACCTGCAGTACTGCAGATTTTATATATGTATTATATATATTATATATATATACACATTAAATACATATATCTATACATTAATATATATATACACATTAATATATATATATATACACACATTTATATATATATACATTAATATATATATATACATTAAAAATGTATACAGACACACCTGAATTTATGAACACAACGATGGGATCTGAACTATCCCTCCCCAGACACAAGATTTGGGGTGATGTATAGACTGGTTTTTAAATTATTTATTTTAAATTATCAGACCTGTTTTCACGAGCAGTCACAAAATTCAACATCTAAAGCACACGCTGCAGCAAGGACTTCTCACTGCCCATAACCTGCTCATGTCCAGCTTATAGAACAGACACTGATGATCTGTTCTACGTCCCTCAGGTTCCTTCTGTGTGCTGGTTTTGGCTGGGATGGATTCAATTTACTTCCCAGTATGGAACTGTGGTTTGGATTTGTGCTGGGAACAGTGCTGATGGTTCAGGGATGGTTTTGTTACAGCTGAGCAGGGCTCAGTTGAGGCCTTTTCTGCTCCTCTACCCACCAACGAGAGGGCTGGGGTTGCACAAGGAGTTGGGAGGGGACACAGCCAGGACAGCTGGCCCCAGGTGACCCAAGGGATATCCCAGACCATGTGGGGTCATGCTCAGCAATGAAACCTGCAGGAAGAAGTAGGAAGGAAGGGACATTTGGAGTGATGGGGTTTTTCTGCCGAAGCCACCGTTACACGTGATGGATTCCTGCTCTCCTGGGAATGGGTGAACACCTGTCTTCCCATGGAAAGGGGTGAATAAATTCCTTGCTCTGCTTTGCTTGCACAGTAGTTGTTTTATTAATCTGTCTGTCTCAAAACACAGGTTTTCTCACTTTCACTCTTCTGAGTCTCTCTCCAGGGCAGAAGTGAGCAAGGGCTGCCTGAAGCTGAGTTTCTGGCTGGGGTTAAACCTCAACATCCTGAAAAAACCTCTGGTGTTAAATGTGGATAAATTCAGCACAGCCTCAGATTTCCCTCCTGCCCCAGTGGAACACATCTCTGGTGTGTAAATCACTGAGGCGTTATTCCAAATGGGATTGTCTTTCCATCTGCGGATGCTGGACCTTGTGTCCATCAAGGCCTTTCATTTCAGCCCAGCAGCCACCCTCACTCCAGGCTCATTCTTCCATTTGTGCCCAATTTCTATGGAGCCCCTTGAGTGTCCATCTCACCTCTGCACTCCCCATGATCCCGAGTGGAAACTGTGTGTGGCCTCATGCGGGACGGCTCCCACAGCTCTCCTCTGTTGATGGCCCTTCAGGGATCTGCTTCTCCCATCCCAGTTTCCTGCCATGTCTCTCTCCTGCAGTGACCACTGAGAGTTCTTCCCACAAATTTCCTCATTCCATGTCTATGGAGAACTTTTCCCCTGGGACACCTTTGGTGTTTTCCCTTGGAGGGCTGGCAGGGCAGCATCTGGAACCAAACTCTTTGATAGCGTTCAAGCTATGGGAGAAAAGAGTTGTTTTGGATGATATCCACCTTCCAAAACTGATGCAGGACCTCAGAAAAACTCATCCTTGATGACCTGAAGAACAGATCAGTTTTCAAAATGGTGATTAGAACACAGGCTTTCCAAAAATCTGCTATCAGTGGCTTATCCCCCTCTCTGCTCTGGTCCATGGCAAGCACACAGTGTGGCAGGACGTGTCTACCCCCTCTTCCACAGCTGGCAGGTGCTTATGTACCCTGTCAAGACGGGTCACTGCCGCAGCGACCTCTTGGCAGCCCGGATGCCAAGGGGTGGCAATGACTGAACGAGAGCGCCTGAGTTGTCCTGCTCTTAAAAGAGCAGTCCTCGGTCACGATGTCAGGTGCAGCTGGGCGAAGGAAAGAGAGGAAAGGGACTCCAGATAGCAGCAAATCTGAGCCTTTATTCCTATGCACTGGGGTGCAGGGAGGAACAGAAAGCCCGAAGGGGGTGCGAAATGGAGCAAGGTGCAAGGGTGACAGGGGATTTTATACAGGAGTGAAAAGGGGGAGGAAAGAAGGGACAAACCAATCACATATTGATAAGGAGTGACATGAAACCAATCGGTTTAAAACAGAGGAGGGTACAATTCAAACGATCCAATGGGGAGAATAACCATAGGGAATGTTCTAGAGGGAAATTACATATTTAACAAGGGATATGAATAAACATGGAGGTAAAACCCAATGGGGATACTGGAACCTGAGAGCCTTCTAGAAGGAGGTGTGTGTGAAACGGGGCTGACAGCTTGATGGATGTGGCTTTAGTCTGCTTCATCCCCACCCTCCGGCTCACTGTCCTGGGCGGGAAAATCCACCCAGGCTATTTCTTTTAGCTTTATGCCAAGCTCAGCATTGCATACTGCCACAGGTCACGACACATATACACATATTCAGGCAAAGAGCACATCTTTAATACCACACAGTGTCTTTTATAGTTTCTTAGCTGTTTACATAGTTTTAAAGCACAACAAGCTTAATTCAACCAATCACCACACACCGCTGGGTGAACACACGATAATAATCACGCAGCGTGTTTTTCCACCTCTAATTCAGCCATGCCTCTTTCCCACGGTCCTTCTCTAGCAGAAGTAACAGGCCTGAGCCATGATTTTACAAAGGCAACAAGGCCTTCATTTTATAAGGTTTTACCTGTATGCAACACATATGCAAGAGATAACTCGGGCAGGTCACAGGCCCAGCATGGGGTATCTCTGGTGCTTAAAGGGCTCAAGGCCCCAGCTAAGAATCAACATCTTAGTCTGGAAAGCAAATGTGGAAAGAGATGAAAGAGATATTCTTGACCAAAGGACACAGTTCTTACGTCTATAAAAGCCCACACAAATTATCACAGAGGCAGAAGTCTCTTACACACTCCTTTGGGAACGTGTGAGGAGATTTCTTCCTGGAGCAAAGCGCAACTCCAGGTCACTTTGCTGCAGATTGAGAGAGAGGACTTCGAAGTGTACCCCTTCAAGAAATGGCAGTAAGAAACATTGGATCCTAAGTTGTACTATTTCTTAGCTAGCTGTAATTTTAATGGTACCTTTAACTCCACTTGTATTCACTAATATTCCCCTTTTTTGTCATATCCCTGTGTAGTAAACAGTCTGTCTTAAGTCTTATGTCTGTGAGATTTGTGTCTATAAATAAATAATCCATTTTATAATAGACCGAATCAGCCATTATTAAAGAACGTGCGAATGGAAGTGGGTTTTGGGGTGCTGGACACCTCAGTAATGTGACTGCCTGCTGCCAGAGGCTTGGGCAAAAGGCAGGAGCTGATTTAAACCTGCATCATCCATTCATAACACACAGACTAGAGATGGTCCCATGACTGGCCTTGGACAGGCACTTCATTCACTAAGAATGGAGTTTGCCCACGGAAAATCAGTTTTATGCATGAGCAGCCTTTACTGAGTGCTCTGTCAAGGAGAACGAACATCCTGTACCCTCTGCCCACTGTCACCTCCACTGTGGCTGCAAACACTCGTGCCTCTCTCTCACTGTCACTTTTTCCATGCCCTTAACTCTGGGACAGGGGAACTCAACTTCTTGCTTTCACCTGTTTGTTTACTCCTAGAACAGAGGATATTGTCACTAAATTAATTCTCCCCTTCTGATCAGGCAGATTAGTTGCTCATCAGTTATAATTAAGAGGAGGGAATCTCCTCCATATCTGAAAGCATTTTGCTCCTTTCCCCACAGTCCAGAACACAGACCACAGGCAGTGATTTCCCAAGGCGTAAAAGCAAATTTCCCAAGCTCTCTGAAGGATCAGTGAGCCAAACAGATGAATTTACCCTTTCTGGGCGACAAAATGATTTTCCTACACAAGGACATGTCCCACACAAAATCCACCACCCACTGTTTGGCTGCCAGGTCAAATATTAACTCTAACAGACACCTCAGGATCAACAGCTTCCTGTCAGTCATAGCCTCAGTGATTTCTCTGTTCACTGGAGACTGTTCAGAGCATCTTTTCCTGGTCCTCAAGAAAAAGGAAGAAGTGGAGCACAAGCTCCCTTTCCCCAGTGCCAAGCAGTCTTCGAGAGGGTTGTTATCATCCTGGGTACATTTATGCTCCCATAGAGGGGGCCTGGACCTGGGACAAGCGCTGCTGCCACTCTCCAGCTGGAGCTGGGGGAGGGAGTTGTGGAGGCTGGAGCTGTTTCCCCTTCCCTCTCCCCGACGCTGTTTGGTTCCAAAGAGCATTGAGCAATGTGTGACATCCCGGGCCAATCCCAGCAGGGTTTGCTCGGCAGCCTCACTCCCCAAATTAAACATCCCTGCCCCTCGTGCTGCCTGGGACAAGCAGGAGGGAGGTCACGCAAGGAGTAGAAAAGCACTTTTTCCCTTTCCATCAAACCCTGTTGTTTTTACAAGTAAGCTTCACCCTTGATGGTTTCCTTACAGTTGGCCATGTTTTATGATCACAGACTGCACTTTTTTTCCTTCTTTTTGTCTTTCCAGAAGTGAAGCTGAGGGTGCAGGTGGATGGCTGCCTGTCTGAAACCTTGAGCAGGTGCTCAGAGTGGTTTGGGTTGTGGAGTTGTGTCCATGTCCTTGACCACAAATCGGGAATCAGGGAGATGGTCAGTGTTCCCTATGACGCCCTTAAATGAAATTCCAGGCGCATATGGACACAGAGTGATTTAATATAAATGACTGACTCCTTGAAAATTCTATGTCCAGGAGGAAAACAGAGGAGACATGACAGCAACAACCCATTTTAGAGCCTCTGTCTCAATAATGTGTGTGAAAATACAGGGCCTTTCCCTAGACCATCACTGCCCACCCCGGCTCTCACAGCTCCTGGCAGAGGTCTGAAGGTCCATTTCCTCACCATGTTCCTCAGGGGTGTGGACTTCATGAAGTATGGGTGGGAATTTGTTTGCTTTGCCACCTGTATCTTCTTGCCCCTCCTCAACCTCCTCATCCATCCACAAGAAGATTTTTGCTTGTTTCTAGTCCTGATATACTGAATTAATGTGTCTTTTTAAAACAACTGGAGCCCTTTCACAGCCTGCACCCAGCCTGCAGCAGGCAGCTCACCAGGCACAGACCCGTCTGCCCTCTGTGTGCAGTCAGAGCTCACCCCCTGCTCTTGCTCTCCGTCGTTTCAGTTTGCTGCTCTCACTGAAGCAGTAAATAATTAATCACCCTTGTGACTTGGTCTCACTGATGGTTTTGACTTTTCCTGTTTGCCCAAAAAGAAACGTGCACTTGAAGTTCCCATATGTCTCAGGAGTGGCATTTCTTGGCAACAAGCACAAGGGTTAAGAGAACTTTACAAAGCTCTGGTGACACTTCCTCTGGCCCATCTTAGATATGGCTGGACCTTCACACGCATGAAAAAGAAGATCAGATTTTATTCTCAGATACAGAAATAGGTTACAAGGTGGTAAGAGACGTGGAGAATGTGATGAGATGTGGAGACATCACACAGAAGTGGACTTGGTATGCTGAATCTCTGAAATCAGAGAGATGTGAGTCTCTTCATAACCACATTCAGGAGGGTGACTGGCAGCAAGGGAAAATGTCATTAAACCGAGATCATTTTGGGCAAGAATGGGTAGTTTTAGACACTCCATGCAGGCTAGACTTGGGAAGAAGGTTCAAGCCACGACCTTATTGTTTTCAGGACAGATCTTAGGGGTTGCTGGAGGGAATCAGGATCAGTTTCCTGTGATAGTGTGGCACAACACACAGTGGTGTCCCTTCCAGTCCTTTCTGTTTAATGACTTCTTCTGCAATGTTTGATATAAATCCATGGCTAAAGTCACAAGTAAAAGGTACAGAGAGTGTTTGAGCTCTGAGCCATGCTGGAAAAACTCCTGGGAGACTGGAGCAGCTGCCATGTCTGCCAGTTTCATTGCCAGGAGGGGGAATGTCCGCAACCCTTTCAACCCTACCCTGCCTCCTTCTGCTGCAGCCCTACAACTCCAACCCAAGCAAGGACTAAAGCTCTGATCCTTTCCTGGACTCATTTCCATCATCACAGAATTGTTTGGGTTGTAAAGGACCTTAAAGATCCTCTAGTTCCAAGCCCCTGCCTAGGCAGGAATATTTTCCACTATCCCGGGTTGCTCCAAGCCCCATCCAGCCTGTCCTTGAACACTTCCAGGGACAGGGTAGCCACAGCTTTTCTGGACAGCCTGTTCCATTGTCTCACCACCCTCACAGTGAAGTTTTTCCAACTATCTCATTTAAATGCTCTCTTTCAGCTTGAAGCCATTGCCCCTCGCCCTGTCACTCCACACTCTTGTCTCCAAGGAGGAGTCTTCTCCTCTGCTCACCCTCCCTGATGGCTGAGGGGGAGGACAGCCTGTCACAAGACCATGGCCAAGAGCCACGGGGCACCATCAGTTCTGCATGGTTTACAGCCCTGCAGATCCCAGGAACCCACCTCCCTCCTGCTCCAATCCCGTGTGCTCCCCAGGCGCAGCCCACCAGCTGGCATGGGGTGGTTTGGCTGCTCAGGTCACCTGGCAAGACATGGTCATGGCTCAGGTCAGGCATCTTCTAACGCGGGAGGTTGCAACATCTCCCTACATCACCAGCCTCCATGGAAACAGGGCAATGAACCCTCTGGTCTCCAGGCAGCCACTCCTCTGCCCACCTTGTTCTGTCCCAGAGCCTTTATAAGCAGAGGCACCACCTGTGCTCAGTCTCGGACAGCTTCTGTTCACACTGGCGTTGTCTCCATCCCTGCGGAAGCTACCCTGCTGCCAGCTGCCAGCCATGAAAATCCTTTTCTTCCTCGTCGCTGTTCTCTGCTTCCTCTTCCAGGCTGCTCCAGGTAAGGCTGAAAAGAGATGAGATGGAGGCCGAAAGGGTGTACATGAAGAGAAGTTCATTAGATCCCAGTGCTGAGGGTCAGATTACCCCTGTGCTCCTGGAATCCACAGCTTTCATATTAGAATTCCCCTTCCCCGGTCACAGTCCTAATCTTCCAGCTATTGAATCAAGGTCCTAGCATCTTGCATTCCAGCCATATGATGACAAGATGGGAGAAAAAAGGATGCTCCTGTGTTGGCCTTGGTGCTAGGGAAGGTTTTGGAGCAGCTCACCTTGAGTGCCTTCATGTGGCAAGTACAGAACACCCAAGGGATCAGGCACAGCCAGCACTGTTTCATGAAAGGCTGATCCTGCCTGACCAGCTTGATGTCCTCTATGACAAGGTGTCCCATTTGTGGATTAGGTGTCTAGCTGGATTTTGGTAAAGCCCTGACACCGTTTCCCACAGAGTTTTCCTGGAGAAACTGGCTGCTCCTGGCTTGGATGGGTGCACTGTTCACTGGGTTAAAAACTGTCAGGATGGCCAGGCCCAGAGAGAGGTGGGGAATGAAGTTACATCCAGCTGGGGCTGTCACCAGTGGTGTTCCCCAGGGCTCAGTACTGGCACTGGACCTGTTTGATATCTTCATTAATGATCCAGATGAGGAGATTGAGGGTAGCCGCAGCAAATTTGCAGGTGACACCAAGCTGGGTGGGAGTGTTGATCTGCTGGAGGGAAGGAAGGCTCTGCAGAGGGGCCTGGACAGTCTGGATCCATGGGATGAGGCTAATTGTGTGAGGTTCAGCAAGGCCAAGTGCTGCTCACAACAACCCCTGAAGCTCCAGGCTGGGGCAGAGTGGCTGGAAAACCGGGAACGCCCTGGGGGTGCTGGTGGCAGCGGCTGGACACGAGCCAGGTGTGTCCAGGTGGGCAAGAGGCCAGTGGCACCTGGGCTGTCCCAGCAATGCTGTGTCCAGCAGGGCCAGGGCAGTGCCCGTCCCCTGTGCTGGCACTGCTGGGGCACCTCCAGTGCTGGGGGCAGCTCTGGGACCCTCCTGACAAGAGAGACCCTGAGGGGCTTGGAGCATGTCCAGGGAAGGGAATGGAGCTGGGGAAGGGGCTGGAGCAGCAGGAGCGGCTGAGAGAGCTGGGAAAGGGGCTCAGCCTGGAGAAAAGGAGGCTCAGGGGGGACCTTCTGGCTCTGCACAACTCCCTGACAGGAGGGGGCAGCCAGAGGGGGGGCGGGTCAGGCTCTGCTCCCAGGGAACAGGGACAGGACAAAAGAAAATTACATCAAGTTGTACCAGGGGAGGTTTAGATTGGATATTAGGAAACATTTGTTCACCAAAAGGGTTCTCCAAGCCTGGCACAGGCTGTCCAGGGCAGTGGTGGAGTCCCCATCCCTGCAGGGATTTAGAAATCGCATAGATGTGGCACTTGGGAACATGGGTCAGTGGTGGCCTTGGCACTGCTGGGGAAGGGTTGGACTCGATGATCTTGGAGGGCTTTTCCAACCTGAACAATTCCTTGAGGATTCTATTGAGGCAATTCTTAGACTGATACTTGAGATGCAGCCCTGCAACATGAGAGCTTTCTCTTCTCACACTCTCACCCACACGTCCTCACTGTGGACACCTCATCTATTTTTGGGAAAAATGTTATCCTGACTGTTGGTTTTTACCTGAACTCTGTATTATCCACGTGCATGAAGTGGGTTTGGAGCACATGTATCACTCCAGGCTATTTGGGGGTCTTTGGAACAGCTTAAGTTGCCTCAGTTTAGTTTGAAGTAGTCTCGGATTTGTACCTGCTTTCCTAGACCATCAAATGTCTGTCTACTCAAAGAAGAAATGTAGAACCATTGAGACAAAACTACATGTTTTGAGATTGCTTTCTTGGGCTTTTCCTACTTCATGCATCAGAAAATGTATTCTTTACGTCAAAAAACCCTGTGATCCCTGAGATGGCTGCAGGGCTGGTACAATTCCAGGAAAGTCTCTGGGAAAGGGCCACCAGTTATTTTCTATCTCTTCATAAAGTCTATATGCATAAAACACTACATGGCTTTTTAATTTAAGAGGCAAGGGAAACCAAGGTCTAAGGATGGCTTTAAAACCAGCTAAGTGGCATCAAAAACATGTAACCCTTGAATAATCTGTGATTAGGAGAAAGGACTTGAGAACCACTGTGACAAAGTGGTTGAAATGTGGTAGACCTGATCTAGAATAAAGTTGTGATGCCTTTCAAATTTGGGACAGAATCCAATTTGATGGCAAAACCTTAACACAGTGCCAGGTAAATCTGATGCCCCAATTCTCCAGTTCTCTTCCATGGCAAACAAACATGAATTTTCCCTGGTTTTTTGCAGCTTACAGCCAGGAAACTGCTGACACCCTCGCATGCCGGCAGAGCCGGGGCTCCTGCTCCTTTGTGCCGTGCTCTGCTCCTCTGGTTGAAATCGGGACCTGCCGCGGGGGGAAGCTAAGATGCTGCAAATGGTAAGAGGAATTCCTCCAGGGAAATGCTGCTGCACCAAGAGCAAAGAGAATTGCTGGGCTTTCCCCTCCTTTTGGTACCAGAGCCCCTTCTCCAGCCCCCTACAACCTCCAAAAGTTACCTGCTAATTGCTGGAGTTTGTGTGTGGAAAAAAAAAGGCAGAGCCTTGTGGTGTTGAAATATTCCAGAGAAAAAGAGAGACTGTTTACAAGAGTGACAGGACAAGGGCCAATGGTTTCAATCTGAAAGAGAGAAGATTTGGATTGGATGTTGGGAAGAAATTCTTCCCTGAGAGGGTGGTGAGGCCTGGCACAGGCTGCCCAGAGAAGCTGTGGGTGCTCCATCCCTGGAAGTGTCCAAGGCCAGGTTGGATGGGGCTTGGAGCAACCTGGGCTAGTGGAAGGTGTCCCTGGTACTCAGCAGCCACAGCTGAGTAGCTGTGGTGAGTGCTGAGAGGTGTCAGCCACATCCTGCATTTTATCTGGATTGTCTTGCTGCCAGAAACACAGGTCCAGCTCACAAGGGTCTCCAGTTGTCTTTACCCTCACGTGTTCCCTGATGTCTCCAGCAGTCTGAGGTGTCAAGGTATAATTAATTTGTTTGGTGGATGAGCTAAGCACCTGTCTTTTCTCTGCAGGACCCCCAGCTCCTAAATCTGACCTCTCACTGACCACTCAAACAAGAGTTCTGGACATCTGAGACATCTCCCATCTTTTGACATCGATGGATCCTGTTCTCTGTGCCCTAGGGAGCCTTTCCTGTGGGGGTGGAGGCCCTCAGGAGCACAAGAACATCTGAGGAGGAGTCCTTGTCTGATAAAGATATTTGCAGTTTTAATTCTAATAAAAGAAAGTTCTTGTGAAACCACGTTGTTGCTACTTGGTCATGTACATCAGGATGGTTTTTGTTGTTTTTATTGTGTATAAAAATCAGCCTGTAAATGAATTTTATTTAACTACATTAAGTCCATGTGTCATTAAGTCCTGTTAAACCACCCTGTGGTTCAGCGATTTGTGTGGCAACATTTATATTAATAATTGGAAAAGCACTAGGGCCCATTCCAGCTGCCATTCCAGCCCAGGGCTGGGATTCAGGAGACAGGCTCAGTCCTCTGCTCCTCTCCAGGGCTGCATCTGCCAGCCCAACCTGAAATATTTGGAATACAGAGAAACCCCAGCATGGCAGAAGGCCAGCTTCTTTAGGGCTTGAAACTGCCTCACCACACTCACATGATTCTGCTCCTGCTGCCTCTGTTTAGTCTAGACCAGTATCATGTCCATGGAATTTTATTTCTCTGGATCCTAAACTGGTCAGACTGTTTTTCCCTGCACTGCTCAGCCTGGAGGCAGTGGGCTGTGTGTCCATCAGCCCGGATTCTCATCACCAACACTCATCCCCTCCTTCCTTTCATCCCTAACATCCCTAATGCAAAGGCCACAGGGATTTGAGACGAGTGGTGTGTCCAAGGTCTCCATGCTATGAGCTGCTGGATGGTTTCAGGACTTCCACAGGAGCTCAACATGACCGGTTTGTGCCAGCTTCCCACCAGCCTAATCACAGTGCGTTTGGAGAATCACAGAATCATGGAATGGTTTGGGTGGGAAGGGACCTTAAAGCTCATCCAGTTCCACCCCAGCCATGGGCAGGGACACCTCCCGCTATCCCAGGTTTCTTCAAGCCCCATCCAGCGTGGCCTTGAAGCCATTCTTGATCAAATTAATAATGAATAGGACCAGGCCATACTCCTGTCACCACGTGGGTTTCCTTTCCTCCCCTTTCCTTGGATAAGTTTATCACAAGGCACATCTCACACTGATTCCAAGTGACATCCTCCAGCCAAAACACACAGCAAGGCAATTCCTCACTGGGATAAGGAGGTTATACCTCACAGGGATAAGGATCAAACACAAATCTTCCAGGACAAGTTTATTACAATTTATTGAGATGTGTAACCTATGAAACACAAACACTCGAGCTGAGCATTCAGTGTGCCCTGGAAACATTGTTTTCCAGGGTTACTCACATTACTGCTAACTCTAAAAGGAAAATGAAATAAAGAATAGCTGTTCTGAGGGCCAAAGGAAGAGCTTGCTCTGCATCTTCTCACAGGCACACACTCCTGCATGTTGGTGACCTCTCACCATGTTGGTTGACATAATATGATTCCAACAACAAAACTTTTTAAACAATGAGAAATATTGGTCTTTTCTGGGTGGTTCAAGAATTGCTTTGGAGTTTCTTCAGGTCATTAAGGCTGCTTGTGGAGGGGTTAGCTCTCTTTCTGTTTTTCATGTTGTGGTGTGTGCCTGTATGTGCCAAATGATTATTTTCTGCTCAGAATTCCAGATTTTCCAGTGGGATGACGCATCCCTTAAATTGCCAGAAGCTCTGCTTAGCCCATCTGAGATGTCAGTGGTCACTAATCGTACTGCAAAAAAAAGGGAAGAAACTTTCAGATTTTGTGCTTACAGCCAGGAAAGGATTTAAATAAAATGCACAGAAGGGATTGAATGAGCACCAAGGGCTGATATTCCTGGATCCAGCTCTTCAGTGTTTGGCAGGAGATTCACAGTCCTGCTGCTGCTGAATTTTGATAATAAATTGCTTTTCTATTTTACTTAATAAATTTTACTTTAATAAATATTAATTAAATTAAATAAATCAATTAATTTTACTTAGTTTCTATTTTTACTTAATGAGTTGACCAGTCTCTGTACCTGAAGCTTCCTACTCATCTTGGAATCTCTGTTATGGAAAGGAATTTCTGCTGCTCATGTTTTGTTTTCAACATCTCTTGCTACCAGTATTGAACAAAGTTTAAGCAAGAGTCTCCAAAAATAAAAGCATCTGCAGCATATTACAGAAAAAAAA